>BROG01000014.1:1572500-2050000 GCA_030159075.1 Atrina japonica
GGGTCTCATCAGACTATGAAAGACAACTTATACACATGCATAGATTTGATTGAGATTTGTCCTGTTAGATAACAAACCTAGATGGAAAATTGGTAGTATTTGATTTGTTTACTTGTATCTATGCATTTTAGAAATAGAGCTCATAGAAGAATATAATATTTACTTTTGAAAATAAATCTTTTCAATTTGAGATGGAAACTAATTTTGTTGTTATATGAATGACTATAGAAAATGAAAATCCAAGCACAAGGAAGGTATTCCTAAGGTGGTCATTAATGTAGCATACACATGTCTTTTATTGTCATTCCTGGAGTGTAAAAATCATTCCAGTATATCTGTCCAATACATGTATATGCCAGTTAGGTAAATGATTGCTTCTTAAAATAATTTGTTGTTTTGAAATTTATAACAAAGAATGGAATTTAATGAATGACATGGACCATGATTTATGATAGATAGAAAGAAAGAAATTCGGAACAAAGTATTTCCTTACATGGTTCTTATAGAATTCAGCAAAACTGTTCCACTTTATCTTTCATGCCATGTTGTTGTGTTTACAAGTGGAATTGTAATGTTTGCCCTCCCAACCCTAATTATCTAACCACTTTACAGTGTTATTGATCAATATTATATTATGTTGACAGCTGTGTGCCAGCCAAAGTAATGTTAAGTATTTAAGTAGGCCAAAAGTTTTGTGAGATAGAGAATAAAGTATCTAACTGACATATCTTTGTGTATAAGCCAGAAGATGCTACACATACATTAGCAAGACATCACATAGTCCAGTCTACCATTTGTTACTTTGTATCGTCCAGTCTACCATTTGTTATTTTGTATCACTACTTTCAGTACACTGATTAATCTGTGTTGTATTTTTTTGTTACAGTACTACAGTTTTGAATGCTATCACAGTGGACAATAGTGGCATAGATTATATATTTATGATTAATCAATCAAGACTGAATTTCTCCAAATCAATTGGTGATGGCAAGTGGCATCATATTGCTGTGATTCAGAATTTTAACCTATCAACAGTAATAGTGGATGCCATCAGAATACATGACAAAATACAAACAGTGCCAGTTGCAGTTCCAAAAGTGTATGTTTTTTATGTAAAGCAAGAATCTATCTAAGGAAACATCAGCATTATTGATTCCACATAAGACAAAGTTTGAATTATAAAAATTACATTTTTAGATTACTTGAGTGACTCGAGTGGCATATGTCATGATCCTTTGCTATCCATTTCATGCAGGCATGCATCCTCCATAAAAATTTGATGTTTCATACATTTCTGTATATACTATCTCTGGGATAATAGTAATTGCAAATTTCATTATTAGGAGATCAGTTATTTAAGCTTCCCTGTTTATAGAATACAGTTGCTTTATTAGCAGCATCAGCAGCCCATCTTATAGAAATTTAGTAAATTTATATTAATGCCTACCATTCAGTAACTAATGGTATTAGGATGCTGATATTTGGCATGCATGTTCATCTGTGGTGTAACATGTATATTCAAACTATAGAATAATTTTTAAATATTTTTTCTTTTTTTTTTTCAACTTAACTTTTTCCAAATCTCCAGGTCAAATATGTGAGCAGTGAGTGGGCTATGTTGTACTTTGACAAGTCTTGTTGTTGACAGTGGCAGAAAAACAGATTGCAACAAGACTTTCACTTTACTTTTTATTCATAATATTTAAAGCCTTTGATATTGATTATTCACTTTCTAATACTTAAATTTTATCTATTTGTATAAATGATTTTTTCAAATCTTATTTTAAGATCAGCAACAGTCGTATCATATCAGTTCATAATAAGAGTTCTAAAGAATTTGCTTTTGTCATTACAAACAAGATTTTCATACAATGGTGAATACAAAAATTAAGATACAACTATATTAGATGTAAACAATGGTAGGACATGAATATCTTCTGTGTTTCCCAACAAGCCTTGAAAGTTTTTTTTTTAAGTTTACTTCAAAGAAACAATCGAATCAGCAATAAAATTGCTATTTCTTCTAAGAAGTTCATAGTCATAATCAATTTTGCATTTTAATAAGATGGAGACCGGCCAATACTCCAGATCCTAGTTAAACCTTTTATGATTTTCTGAACTCGATCAGCAGTAATGGCAGCGGCCATTAATGTTTTTGATTTCATAGGAACAGTCTATTATGTTTATTGGGGCGTATACATTTCATCATGCACTCTTCTGCTTCCAAAGACACTGGACTGAAAAATCTAGCGAAACATATCTGAACATGAATCGACTCCGGCTTTGACTGCATACTGAATGTCGTATGTAAACCTTTGGTTTAATTTCCAACAAAGTTCATAAATAGAATTTACAGCAGTGATTCACAATTACTTAAGATTTACTGTATGTTGATACATAATCAGTGGGGATAAGAAATTGTGACTCTCCTTATATTTATGACTGTATGGATAATGTTCCAACATGACGACATTTTTATAAAATACTTACAAAACAAACACATTCCAAAGTTGATGGGACACACTGTAGTGCCAGAGTTGGCAGAGAGCTTTAACTCATCAACCCCTGTGGTCACATTTAGACTCAACTGATTCATTAAATGTAAAGTCTATTGTCAGGGGTTAACAATTTAATATTGAATATAAAATCATTTTGAAAGTTGGATTCTACATTATGCACTCTTTAATTCTGACAATGAACTTTACAATTCTTTGAAATGGATGAGTCCAAATGTGGCTACAGGGGTCAATGAGTTAAATCACTCATCAGGATGGTGACCTAAATGAAGGACTCTAAACAACCCTAAAGAACTCTAGCTTTATTTTCACTGTTCGTGATTATTGTTTGTAAAAATAGCAGAATTGTAATCTTTAGAACACAGGCAATTCAAAATTTATGGGATTTATTTGTATAACAATCGAATCATAGGATCTTTTTTTATTATTATTTACGACCCACTAGAACCGTAGTTGCAGACGCCATATTGAATTGACAACTTGGCCATAAATGTCATAAATGACAGGTAGGCCATAACGGAAATGAATAAATACTTTAAGAATAATTTTGAACAAGGGTTCAAAGCAAAGAAAACTCAAAGGGAAAGAACCCCCTGGAACTAGCGTAACTTGTATTATTTCTATTAGATCTATAAAATTCAAGTTTTTTGTCTATAAAAGTGCATATATGTAGGTTGTCTGTATTGAATTTATTGATTCTAAATAACTACAACTTAATAACTTCCACTAACCCCCCCCTAAAATGTAGATTCCTTCAGAGTTCTTCATTTAGTATCACCCCTCAACAGGATGTAGTATCTCGTCTCTTAGTCGGCATTTATATATGATCAGATTATGTAGGGATCAAGTTCTTCCAGTTAAACCCTTTGTGTTCGTATTTCCTGCCCCTTAGCACATTCGCCACATGTGTAACTTAATATTAAAATCAAATTTACTAAAACCATATATTTTGGGATTTCTCATATAGCGTGCAGTGTAACAAGATTTCGGCATGTAAACAAAAGGCATGAGTGTAGAACAGGCACAAATTTAAAACATATGATATGTATTGGCAAGCAGAATTTCCCCTGGTACATTGTAGTTGGATTTGCTTTCTCATTCACCAATTAACTCGCCATCATTTTATAGCTAAAAAATGTTGAATGTATTGTGAAACACTTCTGAAAAAAAAAATTGACTGATTTGTTTCTGCACATCTGTGATCTTGGAAATAGTCTTTGCCACAGAAAAATTCCAGATTTTTATTACTGTCAATCAAGAATCCAAGTGGAATAAATCCTTTCAACCATACAGATAATAATAGACTGGTCTAAAACAATAGAAAAGGTAATACCACTCAAGATACTCAGGGGTGAGAGGATTAAACTATGTATGATGATGTGGTGTTCAACCTTTTCCTGAATAACAAATATTCTATATCAAACCATAGTGCAGTGTATAACTTTAAAGGTTCTATTGTCTGGTAACAGATACTTCAATGTTTCCACATCATTTGATTGCTAGATGAAGCTATAGTCCATAGACCTATATCAAACATCCTTTTTTATGATAATTTTAAAATTTCCTAAGTCTACGGAAAATTTCTGTCAGCCTCCTAACAACATTGTTCATTAGACAAACAATTTGTTATTCCAAAACATATATTAAAAGCCCTTGTTTTTCATTTTCATCACAATAGGATCTACATCAATGTGGGAGTACAGTTTACTGGAAGAATAACAGCAGTCTCGTTATGGGCTGGGGAACTTAGCTTTTTTGACATAATTCAGTCAAAGAATTCACCAAGTTACCGGCCTGCAAATACTTTAATTCAGACGTGGGCTGGATATAACTTTGGGAAAGGAAAGCGAGTATATCCAAGTGCTATCATGAATCAAGATGTATGTGATTCTCCTGCTTGTTTCAGTGAAGGTAAGTTTTATGTGTTTAAGGTTTTTATATATTAATACTTTTTATTCTTGATGAACACCCAGACATGTAGTTTATTCTTGATCAACCCTTTTTTCTACTACATGATACCCTTAATCTTGTGTATCATGTGTTAAGCAATGCAGTAAAATTTACATCATTTTGCTTTTGAAAATTGCCTACAAACCTGAAAGACTTCTGGGACTTTTAAATCATCATGAATGACAAAAAAATTTGTAGCTTTGGGGGTAATGTTTCTAAAAAAAATCTTGTTATTTGTGTTTTTATGTTTCTTGACTCAGACATTTATTTCATTTTATTGACAGATAAAACAAGCCCTACAACAAAGGATTGTGGACAAGATTTTTCAGCATACTCTCCAAATCGTATATATTCTAATGCAAACATAGGAAAAAGCATAACATTTACAGACAAAACTAAAATTGTTGTACAGAATACATTGCCATCAGGTATGTGATAGACACCTTTTATTAATATTACTGTATTCTACACAATAAGTGCCACCCACCCACCCCTATAATTCAAATTTACTCACATTTTTTACACATGATCAAGAATCATTTTAAGTTGGTTGATGAGGAGATGTTAACCAGGAAAATGCAAGTCACAGTTGATCTCTAGCCCACAGCAACAGAACAACTTTACTAAAGTTTTACCTTGGTTTGCCTCTTAATTGGTCCCAATAGGCCCCTACACATTTTTCCCTTTTTTTTTTTTATTCACTCTGGGCACTTATTAACATCATTATTCTTAATACCATTGTCATCTGTTTTTGTTTCTGCATGAAAAATTGAGTATATGTTTAAATATATTTGTGAACTCCTTAAAACATACAGGTCACTTCCCTTTGTTTGTTTTGTGTTTTGATGGTGATTAAGAAGCACTCAAGAGCATTTACTTATGGTTATTTTTATATTTATTATAAGTTTCAGCTGGTGTTTGTTTTTCATCTGAAATATTTAAAAGGATTTAAGTCATATTCTTACATTTCTGAGGACACCCTTGTGATATTCAAAATATATTTTCATGTTTCTGCTTAGCTTGTTGTATAACGAATAAAACTATTAGGATTACAGATGTTGTTTGTCATGGTGACAACACTCACGTATTTTAACAATTAAAAAAATCAAGAAAAAAGGTTTAGCATTTCTTATCAACTGTAATTCTGGCTAATGTTTTGTTGTTGGTTTTGTTTGTTGTTTTTTTTGTTTTTGTTTTTGGTATGTCTGTTTTGCATCCTGTCAAGTTGGTAGCTTGCCTCAGTTAGATTAAATGATTAGTGTGACTACTTAAAGCCCTTGCCACTAGTCACCATGATGCAGGGATAGAGATGTTAAGTATGTGTGTTTATGTCCTTGCTTCAGTGGTACATATCTCCAATGGCTTTTTAAGTGCCACTGCACTTGTACAATCTGACAAAGGTAATCAAACTGCACATCTTAGACCATTTACTCTCATCTAGGCATAGAGCCGTGTGGACACAATGAAATCTCCCCTCTGAAAATCTGGCGTGACCAGGGGTGGAATCAGGGACCTTCGTGTTAAAGATCTGTCGCTCTACCAACTGTGCTACTGCCTGCTTCCTGTCAAGTCATTTTCACTAACATGTACAGATACATACAAAAGTATTTAGACAATATAATTTTTTACTATTTAGTTCATTGTAAACCACATTTTTTCCAACAAATATTGTGAAGCCATTTCTTATTGCATTTCAATAGAACTTTTACTGTTAAACAGAGAATGTTTCACAGTTTCATGGATGTTTTGGATGTAATTTTCTAATTTATAATTTTGAAAGCTTTGAAAAACATTATAAAAGTAAAACTTTCTGTTTAAATAAATAAAACTTGTAAATTCTGATTTAGAAAATTAGAAATAAAAATAATTAATTAAACTGTATACAATGCGCCTTTTAAATGTGAAAATTCTTTTGAATTGCAAAAGAAATGACTTCAACCTATGGTTTTGAAATATTTTGGTTTTATTTGAAATATACAGTAAAAAATAATAGTGTCCAAATACTTTTTGCAAGTCTCTGTAGATATCACCACCCATAAGTGAAGAGCCTCAAAAGTTTACCTATGCTATGAGTTAATACCAGCAAGGGTACCGTATTTGTCATATCCTTCTTGCTGTGACATAGGACCTCACTTATAAGATTTATCCAAAAGGCCTGTGATTTTTATGTTCAATGATTGGTCAAGGGATGGTCCAATCTAATTAAAAACAGATCTATGATCACTCCCGTTTTGTGATATATCACATATAGGACCTAACGCAATCTGCTATGGGTTCACGTGCGAATGACCTCATTGGTATGTCATTTTCGACAAAGGAAAAATCGACTTGCATAATCTTGTAAGTGTTTAAATGGCAAGGAGATGTAAACATTTTTAACATTTATAAACAACGCTGAACACACAAAATATGGAAGTACAGAATTATATTCATAACCCTGGATGGATTCGAATCATAAAAGATATTCCGATGGATTTTTGCGGACTGACGGTTTTCTTTGTTATAAAATAAACATCTGTTAGCCATTAATTTTGGTAAGTTGCATTTTCATTGGTAGAACATTACTCATCTACAAGAGGTCACCTGCACGTGACCCATAGTGGATTGCGTTAGATCCTCTATGCGACACATCGGAAAACCAGAGATTGGTTTTTATTTAGATTGGGCATGGACATAACTTTTTTTTGTTTAAGTCTTTGGTATGATCCAGATAGCTTGAATCAAACCTGGGACCTGTGAGTTCAAAATTTCAAAATTTCCAATGCCCATTTTATCATACTTTTATCATATATCATTACATGATAATTTTATTTTCGTGATTGAGATTTCTTGCAAAATTACACATCCATGGAAATAAAATTCTCGCAAATAAAAGTGGCTTTACAGTACTCAGAAGTGTATACATGTGTGTTGTCACTTTACAATGGTTCAGTTATAAACTTCCTTATCATTTTCTTTTTTGTCTTTTATTTTCAGATAATACATATACCTGGGGGAAAAAGAGAATAGCATTCGTTGCCACAGATGAGAATATGAATTTTGCTACATGTCTCTTTAATGTTTATATTAAGTGTAAGTACATTTTTATGAATTCTTTGCAGCAAAACCATGGATCCCAGACTAAAAACAAAATAAGTAACTAAAAAGTCTGCTGACATTTTATCTGCATGGGTTTTATACAGAAACTGATCAAAAAATGTTTTAGAGGATATAGCTATTTTTCATCCCTTGTCTTGTATGATACAGCACTGTGCCTTGTCTGATACAGCACTGTGCCTTGTCTTGTATGATACAGCACTGTGCCAGAAGTGAGTCAACTATTGACATTTTCCCATTGCTTTTTTAAACTGAATAATCCAGTTGTTATATTTTGCTCACTTTGATCCCTACATTAATGCCTGAATCCATACACAATCAGAATGCTTAAACCGGAAGAAATTTTTACTGTGCCAGACTGTGAAGTCATAATAATTTACGTCAGAATTTTGTTACGTTGCATTGACTAGTTTGCAACAGTTTTTTAGCTCACCTAGTGAGCTTTTGCAATCACTTTGCATCCGTCGTCCGTCCGTCCGTCGTTAACTCACTTTCAAAAATCTTCTCCTCTAAAACCACTGGGCCAAATTGAACCAAACTTGAACTGAGTCGTCACTAGGGTATTTAGTTTCAAATTTGTTATTTTCTATGTCGCAGGTCAAACAACATGGCCACTGTTGCTAAAAATAGAACATAGGGGGTAAATTGCAGTTTTTGGCCAATAACTCCAAAACCATTACAGATATAAAAAATCTGACATAGGGTAAAAGTGATCAGCTTGATGAGATCTACCTGCCATGCAATTTTGAAGAAAATCGGAAAACTCATCTCGGAGTTATAGCCCTTTTTTTGTAAAATTTTCAAAATTTTGGCATGTTTAATTTTTTATTTAAAAAAATGTAGCAGATAGAGGTCAAGTGTAAATTGCAAAAATGTTCAGCATATCAAGATCTACCCACCCAAAAAATTTGAAGACAATCCAAAAACCTGTGTAGGAGTTATTGCCCTTTTTTCACAGAATTTTTTCAATTTTTATGTTTTTCGTCTTCTAACTCCAAAACTATGAAAGATAGAGGTCGAATGTAAATTGATAAAATGTTTGCCATGATGTGGCAACTTCAAAACCGGTGTTGAAAATTTTTTGTTGACCGCCATTTTCAAAATGGCCGACAAAAAAGGCGGGAAAATTCAACATTGTTTGATTTCAATGAAATTTGGTTTCCAAATAGATATTGATGTTGCGACTTCAAAACCGTTGTTGAAAATTGTTCCTTGACCGCCATTTTTAGCTCACCTGGCTTTTGGAATCACTTTGCGTCAACAAACATGGCCGCTATGGCGAGGCTTAGTTTAACATTAGATCCTATAGGAAAATCATCTTCTCCTCTGAAACCACTGACACAAATTTAACCAAACTTTACAGGAATGATGTATGCAAGGTCCTTTACAAAGACTGCTCATTTTGTTCTGATCCGTCAAAAATCATGGCCACTAGAACGGGGCTTAATTTAACATTATATAGCCAAAAGAAGACTGCTGTGCTGCACACACTGCAAATTTTTCGCAGAACCTTATTCATTCATTCATGAATCCGGTTCCTGACTTGGAAGAAGAACATTGGATCCTGTGGGAATATTACATTTTCATCTTCTCCTCTGAAAACGCTGAAGCAAATATAACCAAACTTTAGAAGAAGATGTATTGAAGGTCCTTTACAAAGATTGCTCATTTCGTTCCGATCTGTCAAAACCATGGCCGCCAGGGCTGGGCTTAGTTTATCATTGGACCCTATGGGAAAATCACATTTTCATTTTCTCCTCTGAAACCACTGAAGCAAATTCAACCAAACTTTACAGGATTTATGTATGGAAGGTCCTTTACAAAAATTGCTCGGTTCGTCTGATCTTCTCAAGCAAATAACCAGGTGAGCGATACAGGCTCTTGAGAGCCTCTTGTTTAAAAAAATTACTGGTATAAGAAAGTTGTGATTTATCGTAAAATTACAACTGTAAACCTAATAATTCATTTGCAGTATATGTTTAATATATTTTCTTTATTTTTTCGAACATTTATTTATCCTCGATTTATCATCAGAAATCCAAACTCCGCAGAAACATATATTGATTGCCTTTGATTGGGTTCTCGTTTTTTCGAGAAACATTTTAACCAGTTAGCTTTCATGCCCTTTCAGATCTGAAGAGTTCTGATCAAGGGCATTAATCATTCACATTAATTGCTTTCTATGTTAAATCAACGTTTGTCAGATTCCTGCCAAAAAGTAGTGCTTGCATCAGTTCTTGTCAAAATTCACATATTTATAAAAAGTTTATTCATCATCATCTGGAATATTCAGATATTAGTTTTAAACTCCTTCGAAACTTTATTTCTGAGAAATAACATTTTTTCTTTGTCGTAAGCATTTTGTTGACACCACTTACTATGAACAAATAAGAAAATGGCACTGAAAATTTTGCTTGTGACTTACAAAAAATTGCAGTTTTCATTAAAAGAAACTGACACATTCGAAATTGATTTAGAAAGATAGTGCAGTAACTTCAGCACAAGTGTGCGAAAGTTTCAAGATTTCATTGAGTACAGAAGTCAGGCCAATTATTTTGAAAAAAAGTTGATTTAGTATAGAAAACTATTGGAGAATGATTTTATTTACTCACATTTGGCTTTGCACTGTAATTTGAGATGAATTTTTTTAAAACAATGCAAGGTGTTATATTTTTGATAGAAGCATTATATGAAAAGGAAAATGGTAATTAAATCTTATGAAATTTTTAAGAAAAACTCATTTACCATGTTTATTTTCACTGAACTTATTTTTAGCACTCCATTACATGATTAAAAAAAGGTATTCCTATAATATGAATTTTTGATAAACATTGAACTATTTAACTACATGTGAGTTTGAATTATTATTGATAATTGGTTGTACAATTTGCTACCATTGAATACCAATAACATATACTAATGTATAAATATGATGGACTCAAATCTGATTCTATACAATATGACATGACAGTTTTTATGGAAATCACCTCTCGCAGTTACAGAAAGCTGTCATACATCTTGAAGTGTAAATTCCGTTTCATGGAATTATTTCAACTTTGATCATTAATCTTAAATGTATTAATGATTTTGAAACTTAAAGGGCATGTATGTTGTTCAACTATCCTATTGTCCAAAATATCCACTAAATTCTAAATGAAATGATTAACATTCTTAAATAAAAGTTGAAAGTGACAATGAAATCCAATTTGAATGCTCTCGTGCTTTCTTCAGTTTCAACATGCCGTCAGAACAACGCCATTTCATTGTTAACAAAAACTGATGATACAACTCTGTGTGTGTGTGTGTGTGTGTGTGTGTGTGTGTGTGTGTGTGTGTGTGTGTGTGTGTGTGTGTGTGTGTGTGTGTGTGTGTGTGTGTGTGTACATTGACAAAAAAAGAATAATACTAAACTGTACCTTTGTTTAATGTAATGTAAGCACAGGTTCGAATTTGAATGAATGTATGATGACAGTTTTGACTACTATGAACAAACAACATCAAAAGGTAAATCTGATGGGACAATTGATCTCAATGTTTTAAATGCAACAGATATTTATGGTTAACTTGGAAATGCAGACAATTCTGACTTTGAACATTGTTTTGTTACTTCATTGCCCACACCTGTCTCAATTTAAGGTCTAGAAACTTTGAAACAAACGTAGTCCCTGTTAAGAAACCGGAAAGGTCTTTATGATACCTAGTTTAATTCCGATACTGGCATTCATTCCAACAAAACTATCACATTAAGATGTAGAAAACATTTAGTTTGGTATTAAAAGGTATATGGTTAGTTTATTTATGTTTTTTTAAAGCTTTGCACTGAAACTTTAAAAAGCCTAGGGGACACTATTTTGTTAATGCAATTGTTTCATACACTTTTCTCTTTTGTCAAATGAAACAGACAACGAAAACTGTCCAGCACCACAAACAACAGCTGTTGTAGAGTATTGTTCAGGAAACAATGGTGATATATGTGGAATGAAATGTTCACCTAACACTCTACTTATATCACAGCCGACTCCAAAGAAGATCAAATGTGGAGTGTTAGGAGTATATGATTGGATGAAGCCCAAAAATCCTTTTGTTATTTCTGGTTGTGGAGGTTTGTAAAATTTTGATACTTGTAAAATGTATACATGATATCTATAAGCCTGCCACAGACAGGTACACAATTGTCTCTCTGTTCTCAACTTGTAAAATGTATACATAATATCTATAAGCCCGTGACAGACAGGTACACAGTTGTCCATCTGTCCTCAACATGTAAAATGTGTGATATCATGATGTGATCTATAAGTTGTCCATCTGTCCTCAACATGTGTACAGACTATAAGCCCGTGACAGACAGGTACACAGTTGTCCATCTGTCGTCAACATGTACAATGTGTACATGATATCTATAAGCCTGTGACAGACAGGTACACAGTTGTCCATTCGTCAACTTGTACAATGTGTACATGATATCTGTAAGCCTGTGACAGACAGGTACACAGTTGTCCATTCGTCAACTTGTACAATGTGTACATGATATCTATAAGCCTGTGACAGACAGGTACACAGTTGTCCATTCGTCAACTTGTACAATGTGTACAGTTCTATAAGTCCATTCGTCACAGTTATCCATTCGTCAACTTGTACAATGTGTACATGATATCTGTAAGCCTGTGACAGACAGGTACACAGTTGTCCATTTGTCAACTTGTACAATGTGTACATGATATCTATAAGCCTGTCAAAGACATGTACACAGTTGTCCATCTGTCCTCGACTTGTACATGTACCAAACTGTTGCATCTAGGATTCTCTAATTTGTTACACATAGTACTGATGGAAAGAAAAAAGTGCCTATTGTTTTTCAGATCAAAGGTCAAAGCCACAGGTTATCTTTGAAGAAAAATAACTTGTATTCAAGGTACAGACCAAAGCATTGTACCTCCGATTCTCATACTTACTTATGTTAGAGAGATGGAAATGCCTTTTAATTGTTTATCATGGGCAAAAGTCATGATACAGACATTGGGAATGGGACCTTATGTCAGCTCCCAATGATAGGATGGAAAATCCCTGTTATTACCGTACTATTTATCTATGCTTTATATCACCAACCAATCATCAATGGAGTTACATTCACTTTCTGTAGCATTACAATACTTACTCCACCATAACCAACCCAGTGTAAACATAAACACAAGTATACATTTATTACCATATTACTAAGAAGTCATTTTGAATAAAAACGTCATAAAGTTACTTGATTAATTTTTAATGTTCCATAAAATGTCATATCTATTACAGAAATGCCAGTTTTTATTGTCTTGTTTTACTGTAAACTGTTTAATTAGTAGTGTTGTACAGATAAAATAAAGTTAAAGTTAAGGTTAAAGTTAATTATAAAGATTTTTATCTGATACCTGTAAATATGTCTATCTGATAGATGTTGCCGATTTGAAAGTGAAAGTAATGGCATCAATGAAGTACCAGTTTCCAATCGCATGTGACACAACTTTTGAGTCCAGTCTTATAACAGGAGTGAAAAATAAATTCATTAATACCATTAAAAGTCAGTGGTCTACTGTGTGTGATGCTACCTGTTCATTACTGTTGGTGACTGCCAAGTGTGGTACCCAGAAGGATATTGATGTAAATATCCAAATTCCAGAGCTGCTGTAAGTTTGCACATATTTTTTTGCATTTCATTTTATGGATCATTCTGCACTTGAAAAGAATAATTCTATAACTTGCAGAGAATTGGAATATCTCAATTTACAAAACTAGATTTTAGTGTCTTAAGATCAAACAGTTTTTCAATCAAATAATTTCTCTTTTCTAGTTCAGAATGGAGTGGAAAGCCCTTCATATTTGATACACATTATAGTTATTATTATGTAAATTATCATTATTATATATATTATTTTCATTATCATTAAATTTCCATTTGTATAAACAAAGGTCTAAAATAACTAAAACAGGCAGCTCTCAGGTATACACGCCTGTACAGGCATTGACAGCAATAATCCTTCAGGATCAGATGTTAACATTCACAGTAAGTATGTGTTTGGAGATATCTCTGTATGTGCTAATCTTCACAATACACATGTGCTTAGTAATGTCCTCATCTTGTGCCAACTTTCACAATACATTTGTGCTTAGTAATGTCCTCATCTTGTGCCAACTTTCACAATACATGTGTGCTTAGTAATGTCCTCATCTTGTGCCAACTTTCACAAAACATGTGTGCTTAGTAATGTCCTCATCTTGTGCTAGCTTTCACAATACATATGTGCTTAGTTTTGTCCTTATTGTGTGCTAATTTACACAATATATATGTGCTTAGTTATGTCCTTATTGTGTGCTAATTTACACAATACATATGTGCTTAGTTATGTCCTTATTGTGTGCTAATTTACACAATACATATGTGCTTAGTTATGTCCTTATTGTGTGCTAATTTACACAATACATATGTGCTTAGTTATGTCCTTATTGTGTGCTAATTTACACAATATATATGTGCTTAGTTATGTCCTTATTGTGTGCTAATTTACACAATACATATGTGCTAAGTTATGTCCTTATTGTGTGCTAATTTACACAATACATATTTGCTTAGTTATGTCCTTATTGTGTGCTAATTTACACAATACATATGTGCTTAGTTATGTCCTTATTGTGTGCTAATTTACACAATACATGTGCTTAGTTATGTCCTTATTGTGTGCTAATTCACACAATACATATGTGCTTAGTTATGTCCTTATTGTGTGCTAATTTACACAATACATATGTGCTTAGTTATGTCCTTATTGTGTGCTAACTTTCACAATACATATGTGCTTAGTTATATCCTCATCACAATATATATGTGCTTAGTTATGTCCACATTGGGTGCTAGTTTACACAATACATATGTGTTTAGCTTTCACAGTTCATATGTGCTTAGTTATGTCTTCATCATGTGCTAACTAAAAAAGAGATATACACAGGTGTAAATATTCTTAAATTCCCATATATATTTTTTAATAATTACTTGAAAAACCCTAGTCTGGTACTTTTTTTAATTGCAATTGATTAACTCAACCTTAATATTTGTATATGAATACTGTACTGGTCCTGACCTTATTTTCACAAAATATATTGGAATATGCCATTTTTTTGCCTATGCATAACTCTTATTTGTTATTATACATCAAGTAAAAGTAGTAAAAGTAAAAAAAAAAAAACTGATTTTTTTTTTTTTTTTTTTTTTTTTTTGGTAAACACATCTAATACCCCCTTAAGTTGTATTTTGTTGAGGTATTATACAGGGGTTCAAAATTCCCCCAAGTCCGAAGTCCAGTACTTGATTAAATTAGGTTCGGACTTGGCATTTAGAAATACCTGAAGTCCCTGGGACTTTCTTCATCTGCATTCATTTAATTTTACTGTATTACTGCAACAGTTTTGTAACTCAGTTATACACTGGTAATCAATGTTCTAAAAATTATCACTTCAACTCTAACTTTGAATACAGATATTGATTTTTTCTAAAAAGAAATATTTTCAAAAGATATGGTTACTTCTGTTCATAGAAGTAATTTCAGATCTATTTCTTTGGCACAAATTTCTGGTAAGTTATCATAGTAACATCAAACTTCAGGATCACAATATAAAAATATGTATATAGTATAACATATGTAAAGTATATATATTGTTTTGCAAATTTTCTCATTTAATAAAACATTCAATTTTCATTTGTTAACAGTCAATTGCAAATGCAGAGTTACTAAATTCATCTGTCATGGTAACTGCGGAAGAGTCTTGTCAGCAAGGATATGGTATTGTTGGAAGCAAATGTGGTTAGTATATATAGATGTGTGTAAATAATATTTATCCTGTAACTAAGATGAAAGAAAAGTTGTCTATCAGTTGCCGAATACACAACAGCTGTATTTGATCAGTGATGGATATCAACCACCAGATTTTGTTCTAAACTTGTCACCAGGTAAACTTGTAAATTATAGTTGGAATTATGTCACAAGTCTTATTGCATCTTACATATTTGGTAAATATTCTTGGGCAAGGTTGTGGTGCCCACATTGTTTTCAATATATTGAAATTGCTTTATAAATCAATTCAGTAGCGATATTTAGTTACAGGATAAACAGAATATAAGGTTGGTGTCTTATAATAGAGGTTGTAATTGAACTGGGGTAAAAAAAAATCATGTACTGGCTCCCCATTGACGCTTTTCTTAACCCTCGTCCAAATACAACCTGTATTTTAGGACACTAACCATCTGTTCTCTACTTATCAGATGTATAATTCAGTTTTCATCAGATGTATAATTCAGTTTTTAATATATAATAACTAATTTGATTGATTTAGACATAAAGGCAATTTCTATGTCAATTGCAATTTATTTATTGACATACAGTAGCTGCAATTTTAAGACATTGATTGGTTGATTTAACAAAATTACTGGAAATCGAGATAGGGCTGAACTGTATTTTATGAGAGAAATAAGTAACCCAGAACAAGTAAATAAAATCTTTACAAAAAATTTATATGAGGAATTTTTTATCCTCTGGAAAAAGGAAACCTTAATATATCATTCTATCATCTATTTTCATACACATCAATAATTGCGCATTCTGGTGTCCTGTTTCTGATATTTTTTGGTAATTTTGCTTCTTCCAGATGATTTTAAACTAGCCAAATTTAACAATCAATAATAGATAGTAGTATGCTGATAATCATAAGTTTTGACCTGATTAGTTGACATATAAACTTATTGTGCCAGAGCTCTTAAGTGTGCGAAAAATGGTGTCTGGAGGATAATATATTCATTCTTTGTATATATTTCATTATTTGTAGTTGAGTGTGGAGTTGGCAGTTTCTACAATACCACAACTAGGAAATGTGAACTGTGTGCAGTTGGTTCATACCAAAATGTTGCTGGACAAACATCATGTAATAGCTGTGGCAGTGGAAAAACTACCGCTGTTCCTGGCGCAGACAGAGATGCGCTGTGTTACAGTAGGTTTCATAGGGTGTGGTTCACCCAAAGATGTAACCTAACCTTTGTAACTTAGAAAGAATCTTTAAGATACGAGTATTTATTTGTGCATCCTCCATTGATATACCTTTGCATATGAAATTCACAGGAGCATGATAAGTTAATGATAATTATTGTTGTTCTCTTCATTTTATTTTGTTTCATTGAAATGGCAATAATAAACCCAGACAGAAAATTTAACTGCATGGGAAATATGTGCCCAGCAAGATAATATAGAACAAAGGGGAAATATCTAGCCGTCATTATGATATAGAACCAGTGACAATATCAATAGACACTGTGCATTGTTATACTGGCTTTCAAATGTTACTGTTTAGGACTACAGTAGCTCTTTTAACTGGTTTAGTTGACATGTTGCAATCTGTAGCCATCCATCATATTGCCAATCAGCATTATAAACTATGGATCATTTCAACTTCTCAAAACCTACTGGTCAATTATTTCTGTACAAAGAGTTTTGACATAACCTCTCGTGGTTTGGGTTTTGTTGATAGGTGGAGATACTGCTGGCCAAGGATACCCTTTAAACCTCTTGTTTATTGATGATTTTATGATATTGTCATTTTAGCTATTTGTGCAGCTGGAAAATACTATGACAACAATGTTTGTAAACCTTGCCCGGAGGATTTCTATCAAGATTGGAGTGGTAAAACGTTCTGTAAACCTTGTCCTCTTGGCAATATAACCAGTGGCACTGGATCCAATTCTTCAACTCTTTGTTATGGTAAGATATCTTAATAAAAAGAAAAACAATTTTTATGTATGCAGTATTCATTTTTAAAGCTAGGTGTTATTGCTATGAAACACTCAAAACTCTTGGGGCTTTTCTGTGTACTCAAATAAGAATCCTCAGCTAAAGTGTCAATGTATGGTTGACCTGAAATGCAACCATTAAAACATTTCTTTGTATCTAATTTGAATCTTGTTTCATTTGCACACTCTCGTTAATTATTTATAGTTGACACTTCGTAAGTAAGCCAGAAAAAATTACTGTTTTTAATTTGAAGGTGGTAATTTTGTTTTGTAACATCTGAAGAGTACTGCAATTTGGAATTTTCATTGTCCATTCTTTATACATTATATCTCTATTGCCTATGCTTGTAAAAGATATGAACATTTTATCGGCATCCAATGGCAAATGATACCTGTAGTTTTTCATCATTGTCTGCCCGCCAACCGATCACTTCGGTATATAGTATCTATGAATGAGAACTCCAGGCCACCATGTTACAGAGGCTTACAAATTATACACACCAGGGAAGTTCTATCAGATTCAGAATGGAAAACGATTTTATTTACCATGTGACTGATTTAAGACAATCAATTTTAATGTTGCATTAATGAGGTATGGTATTATTATCTTATGCTTTGGATAGAAATGATCAATCTAAATCCATTGAACAATCAGTGTAACTTGTCTTTTTATCAGCTGGTTGCCCAGCAGGAACAGAACTGACAGTCCAGGGAGTTTGTGTCAATTGCTCAATGGGATCCTACAGAAGTCTTAATGAAAAATCATGCACAAGTTGTAATGATACTTTTACTACACCTGGTAATGGCAGCAAAAGTTCGGCTGAATGCAAAATTCGTGAGTATTCAGTATTCAATGTCTTTAAAGTAATCTCTGTTTGGAAAAAGTATGTAGAACCTATCAGGCTATATTGCTTTTTCTCTAAAATCTGGACATGTGTCCGAAAAGGTCATTTGTTTTGTAATTACATGTACATTGGAACCCATATATATATAAATCAAAGGGGAACAGATTTTTTTTCAAATAAAAAGAGTTTTCAAAATAAGTGGATTATAATTGTAATAAAGACAGTTGGCGGGGAAATCAAAATCATTTCAAATAAAGTGAGATTTCATTGTAACAGGATTCAGTATAAGTGGGTTACACTGTATATCAGGGCAAAAAGAACAACAATCTATGTATAGTTTGCTATGCCCATATCTTTTCAATAGAAAATGAATTCATTCAACTTTTTGGCACAAATAAGCATTTCTGTAATTTCAGTTCTGTATAAGCAATTTTTCTGTAATAAAGTATAATTGAAAAACTAAATTGAAAATAAACTAACCCAAAATTAAATGGAATGTCCAACATAATCGTCCAGAGGTCAATTACATTGATATTATTCAAGTAAAACAATTTTGTGGTGCAAACTATTAATAATATAATTTTGTATTGCTAGTATATACAATTTTATACTGTAGCTTTGCAATTTGGCTATCTTGCTGCTATCAAAATATCTAGTGTTCAAATCCTTAAATGTCAGTGCCCGAAGTCACCAAATTGACTCAGAACTCAAGGTCAACTAGCTTTTCATGGTTTTAAGGTAAATACACTAAATTTTTGCTGCAACTGCACATGTTAATATATTAACTGCATACAGTTGTTGATAATGATGAAAAATATTGCTCATTTGAAGAAAACTTCCAAAATGAAAAAATTTTGTTTAAGCACGTACTCAAATTTTAAGTACCGTACTCAACATATTTTTTTCATTTTTAACAGGAAAATCCTATGTGTAATGCAAATTTGTTTATGTAACAGTGAATGATTCATAATAATGTGTTTGCTATTCACTCAAATCCAGAAGTTTTGCAAATTTACAAGAGTAAAGTCAGATTATGACCAGCATCATGCCAAATTGTAAATCATGCATTGTACTTGATAATTGTCCTTTGTTAAAAGGTAAAAGATATATTATAACTTATACCACATTTTCCAAATGAAATGAATCATACATTCAAACACCTCTATAATCATTTGTTATCTGTACACAAAGGTATAACAATAATTACACTCACAAAATACCAGTGAATGCCCCCAGCAGTCTCTACACCTATCAATATTCTGTAAAACCTGTATATAGGGGCCACACTAGGGACCAGAAAATATTGACCTTTATGTGCAGGTGACCCTTATACACAGGTTCAATTTAGTTGAAGTATGCAGTCAAGGGACTTCAAAAATCTGGCCTTTATAAACAAGTTATCCTTATATAGAGGTGACCGATATAGCAGGTTTTACTGTATATGTAATAGATTAGATAATATCTGTTATTAAAATTTAGTGCATATTTTTTATCAAAACTAATGCCAAATTTTGTCAATAGTAGTCTGTCAGTCATCAGAACCTTTTTAGTGACAATTTGACATGACCCTGCAACAGTGTCATAAGTTTTTGAAAATTGTTTTGACTGTTTAATTACAGTTCATATATCTGTATAAATGTGCCTAATATATATGGTAATTTACACAATGTCTTACTACTACGTCCTGAAAGGTCCGCCTGGAGCATCTAGTGTTTGGATCATCTGTCTGTCTGTCTTTTTCTCTGTCTGTCCATAATTCCATCCTGCTTATATATAAGTGCAATATCCCATTGATTGTTCCACAAATATATCTTATTTTCATTTCATGTCAGAATTAGTATAACATTTTAACTGTTGGATATTATAAATTGACTTGTGGAACCCCTATCATCAATGTTATTACAGTCATCCACCATCTTTCATTAAACAGACACTTTTTCATAATTTTTATCAACTACCGGTACCAAAGTTCACAATTGTCTTTTGTGTATGTTATTTATTTAAAGATAATGGTTTTTTTTGTAGGTAAATGCTATGCAGGAAATTATCGGAGTGAGGCCACAAACACTTGTAAACTTTGTCCCTTTGGTACCTACCAAAGTAAAAATCTGTCCATTTCCTGTGACACATGTCCTGACAATTATTTCACCACAAAACTAGGGAGTGATAAAAAAACAGACTGTAAATGTAAGTTTTCAAGACTTCATTTCTGATTATCTACAAGAAAGTAGTTACTTATTCAATTACAAAAAGGATTTAACTGGATTACCTCCCCTTAATGAAAAAAAAGTTTAATTTATCTTTTTGTGAAATTTTAGTTATAAAACAGTTACCAAGTGATTTACAAAAAAGTCATAGTTGCACAATATTTAGATTGGATATACCACTGATTTGGTCAAATTATTCCAGTCTATACTTAGTAAAGTATCAGTAAATTTCCTGAAAAATGTGAAGAAAAAATTCTGGTATAATCCACCGCAAAAGTATGTAAATATGTAATCATGAAATTCTTTAAAGCATGCAGTAATTACCATAACCATTACCAAAATCTTTATTTTATGAATTTAGGTAATATTTCTAAATTTGTTCAACATTTGTTAATGATTATGTTTTGGTATAGCCACGGAAAATGTATGGAATAGATTTATGTGTTTTTGACTTCAGTCTATTGTGCTCCTGGATCACAAGTATTATCTGCTGCAAATGAAACTTGTCAGATATGTGACAGAGGATATTACAAAGATGACAGCGACAAATATGGCAATTGTTTGAAATGTCCAACCGGAAACACCACAGATGATGGTGGTGCTGATAGTCAGAATTTATGTAAAGTCAGTAAGTAATTCCAAATATTTCACCTAAACCACTTTTCAACTTATTTCAACAAAAGGTATAAAGCAATCGCAGATATAGACCATCTAGGCTTTCTGAAATGAATTATCATTCCTTTTATGAGTTTGGTAATTCATAAGATTATCAAAAATTGATATTCTCTATTGACTGCTTTCTTTATTAATTGTTTATTTGATTATCAACCACACATTATTTGAAAATTTATTGTTTGGAATGAAATCGGTGGCTTTGACCTTAACTGGAATCTATGTGATAGCCACTGTTTTTGTTCTACCTCATGCTTAGCACAACAGGATGTGATGTAATGTGCTGCAAGTAATAATGATTTTGTGTAAACAACATTAATTTGTCATTTTGAAAGTTTACAGATAATTTTCTAGTGTGTGCATTTATCTGATTTTTATTTTGTACAATTTCTTTTACTTTTATAGAGATTTGTAAGACTGGCCAATACATTAATTCTAGTGGTTGCCAAGACTGTCCATATGATACATTCCAACCTGTAGAACTTCCAAAATCAACAACCATTTGCCAGAAATGTAATACAGGAAAAGCTACCCGAATGAATGGATCAACAAGTATCTCTGCTTGTCTTCGTAAGTATCTGGATGTCATTGGCCATTCAACTTTATATCTCTAACAATAAGAAATGTTAAAAACAAAATAGTAAACATCAATTTTTGTGGGCTTGTTTGTGTGTGGGTGGGTTTGTGTGGGGGTATATTTGTGTGTGGGTGTGTTTGTGGGTGGGTGGGTGTGTATGTGTGTAGGTATGTATATGGGGGTGTAGAAGTTTGTTCATTCATGGGTTGAAGAGAAATAAATGCTCTGTCCACATTTTAACTTTCTTTATAACAGAATCAAATAATGCAAAGATTTATATTTGGTGAAATTAAACAGATTAAGGTGATTTATAGTTTAAAGGCATCATTTGATATTAACATGAATTTGATAGTTGTATGGTTTGACTTGAGGAATATTTTAGCAAAATTTCAAGGTCATCAGGTCAAAGGTCTGTATTTAGGCAGACTGAAACTACCAATTCTTTGAAAACTGTAAACTTTTTGTGTTGATATATGCATTTGAATGTCATAAAGGTCTTTTATGCAGAATGCGTTGGCATGTTTCCACCTTATTTTGTCAAAAGTCATCAGGTCAACCATAACACTTTTTAGAGTTGAAAATGCCAATTTTTTCAGAATTCTTAAATTAGTCTTGTTAAAATCAACAAAAGAATTCATTTTTCATCTTATATCAGAATTTGAAATCTAAATTTAAAGTTTTACCTTCAGATTTCCCATTGTATTTTGCCACTATTTTGTAATAAGACTAAAGTAATATTTGAACTAAAAACCGTTGCTGGTGAAATTTGCTCCAAACTCTTTCTTGAATGTGTCAAGAATACGTTATGTACATGTAGTGTATATGTATGTATGATTTTTGTCAACTGTCATTTAAAGCGGCATGTAAACCTGGAGAACAGTATAATGGTCAAAAATGTGAAGTCTGCCCACAAGGAACTTGGAATAATGGAAATTTGACACAGAAGTTTGAGCAATGTAATCAATGTCCAGAAAATTACACCACAGTCACCACTGGAAGAACCTCAGAAGATGATTGTACCTTGTGTAAGTATCTCTGTACTAAAGATTACTTTTCATTTTTGTATAGCACCAATGTTTGCATTATGGTATCACAGATTTTCCACTGTACAAGGACTAAATTAAGCCCTACTCCCAATACAAAAACAATGCATTTCCCTAATTTGTGGTCCAAAATTCCCAATTGAAGTCAATTGACAATAAATTTTAAGAGATAAATGTATTTTCAAACAGATTTATGTATTCTTAGATTTTCCAATATCAATTAAATGTGGCTTAAATTCCCAGTTCAAAAAGCCCAAGCCCCATTCCCAAAAAGTGGCAAATCCCTGGGTATGGATAAAATTGATCAAGCAACACTTCATATATATGTATGTATGTATGTTTATACATATTTCTCATAACCATTTCACATACATGTAAATATGTTATCTGTAATTTATTCATTTTTCTTTTAAATTTTCAGTGGATTGTGATCCTGGTTACTTTATCAAAAATAATTCTTGTGAACCATGTCCCTTTGGATATTATCAGGAACTTCGGCACCAGAATTCTTGTGTTCCATGTAATCTGAATTTGAACACAAGCAAAATTGCTGCAAAGAGTGCTTCTGCTTGCCAGAGTAAGTATTGTCATTTTCTAAATTAAGGAATCTTCGCATGACCTTTAAGTGAAGAATCTTTATAAGATTTTTCACATCATAAAGTTTTTACATACCCATAAATAAATAAACATTGAGTACAGTCTTACACAGATATTTACATGGTGTAAATAAATTATTTTAGTCTAAGTATGTTTTAGTACATTTTAGTTTGGCACACACTAAAGGTCAAATGACAAATCTACACACTAAATAAAATATAAAATGTTTTGTATAAAAAAAGAATTCTTTTTCAAAGTTTTGCTGCAAATTAAATGTTATTCTTTTTATTTCCCTTATTTTCACTTTCAATGTTCTCATCACTTTCATCAAATTCATACAGCCAAAGACCTTTTTATGTTGTAGCACATTGACTTTTTGATAATTTTAGTCCATTTAAAACTCAACAGACATGTTAGACAGCTGTTGATTAAGTTATCAATGAAATTCATTTGCATATTTTGATAGACAGCAAATGACAAAAAGAATTATTTGTCTGTTCAATGGTGGTATCAGTGTCTTGAGAGACCATATCCCATCTACCACTGAAATGTGGTCTCTCATGACAAGTGGTTTCTCAAAAGAAGATTCATATAAAGTAATATTTAGGTGAGTGGTTTAATTAACCTGTTTAATGTAGTCTTATAAGGCAGGTTGTTTTCATGAGAGTGATCTCTCATGATACATCCACTGTATTAGGGTAATAATTTGTGTAAAAAAATGAGGAGTTTGTGAATTACGGTTGATGTTTCTATTACAGTTTACTGTAGAGCTGGTGAAGAGGGTCAGACTAACTGTACCAAATGCCCAGAAAACATGTATAAAGACAAAGCTGGTCTATCAGCCTGCCAGAATTGTACTGGAAACTATACTTCTGATGCTAGTAGAATATCTTGCAATGTCTGTGAGTAAAAACAAATAATTTATATGCATTTGTTGGTCCCCAAACCCGGGGTACTATGGGCAGGACCAAAGCCATTGAATAGCAATATTAAAAAACCATTAATTTTTTGTATTGAATTATGCATTTGAAAGTTGTAGGGACTGAACCAGAGATTATTTTGGATTTGGAAAATTTTTGGTCCCCCATACTCTGGGGCAATATTGGCGGGACCAAACCATAGAAAAGCAATATAATCCCCATTTCCTAAAATAATGTTGACTTTTTGTATATGCATATGTATCCAAAAGTTTTAGGGACTGAAGCAAAGATTGTTTTGGACTTGGTAATTTGTTGGTCCCCACCCCTGGGGCCTTAATTATGGGTGGGACCAAAATTATTGAAAAACAATATGATATATAATGTAATATAATGTCTATTTCTTTAAAAAAACCCTTCAAGTTCTTATATAGATATATGTATTTGAAAATTGTAGGGACTGAATCAGAAACTAAAAATTGATTTGTGGACTTGGATATTTGTTGGTCCCCACCCCCTAACGACCAAAACCATTGAAAAGCAATATAATGTCTATATCCTAAAAAACGGTCAACTTTTTGTATAGCCATATGCATTTGAAAGTTGTAGGGACTGAACCAGAGATTATTTTGGACTTTGAAATTTGTTGGTCCCCACACCCTGGGCAATATGGGTGGGAGAAAATCAACATGTATTTAAAATCTGTAGGGACTGAAGCAAAGATTATCAGGGCACTATGGTTATAAAATTTTATAGGCATAACCCCTACAATGACATCTGGCTGGAATGCTAGGGGTATTAGTTAGCCCATAGGCAACAGCTTTAGCTATTTTAGGCTCACCATATTTGAAGCATATAAACATGTAGAGAGATTTTCTTGATTGATATATCTTGGCATTATACTCTGGTGAGGGACTATTATTTCCTTTTCTGTTTCTTTGTTCTGGACTATTTTGTTTATTCAGTCAAAGCTTTACTTTCTTTGTAGTGATTTGTGACCGAGGATTTTATTTCAAAAACAGTGCCTGCATAGCTTGTCCTGTAGGAGAATACAAGGAAAAACGTGGCAAGGAAAATGGTTGCCAAAAATGTACAGTAGGATTTCTTACTACTGGTTTGGCCTCTACAAGTGAAAAGAATTGCTCAGAACGTAATTTTTATTTTCAAACATTTCATCCTTAAATGCAAATACAGTATAACCTTGTTATCTTGATATTCGAGGGACCACTCTAATTACTTCAAGATAACCAAAATTTTAAATAACAAATTTATCCATAAAAATCAAAACTGCCTGTTCAATTTTGACATAACTGTAATTTCGACCCATACGATTTTGACATAAGGAGATTCCACTGTATATTTAAAGATGACTAACAAACACAATTAATTAGTTAGTGATTTTACAGTTGCTCTAGTAAGAGAGATCAAAGTGAACAAAGTAAAAATAAGAAAAATATAGGATTTCTTAACATTAAAGTTTCAAGAAAGAATTGAGTTGCACTACAGACCATTTTGATAAATTTACGTTGATATTTTTTTAAAACATTCGAAGTCTCTGTCTCTGTCTCTGTCTCTCTATCTCTGTCTCTCTGTATGTCTCTCTCTCTCTCTCTCTCTCTCTCTGTCTGTCTGTCTGTCTGTCTCTCTCTCTCTCTCTCTCTCTCTCTCTCTCTCTCTCTCTCTCTCTATATATATATATATATATATATATATGATGTTACTACATTCTAAAATGAATTATACCTATTATGTATATTATATTTTATTGCTGTATCTCAAATTTATTACTGGTACATCTATTTATCAAAGGAATTATTATTCAATAAGTTTTCATTGATAGAAATGTTTTTTACCCTCAGCACACTGTGTCCCTGGAAAATACCTGAACAGTACATCAAACAAATGTGAGGACTGTCCCATTGGTTCATACAAGGATAAAACTGGGAATGTTGTATGTACTAATTGTAGTAGTGACAAGACTACTGCATCAAAAGGATCAACCAATGTGTCAAACTGTTCTATAGGTTTGTATAATATTGCTTTGAAATCTTACCTTACATTGTCACAAAATTTCATGATGTGTGTATGGAACAGAATCTTGAGAGTTCATTTAATTTAAATTATCAATGTGATATTTTAGTCATGATATTGTTTGATACCTGTATGGTATTATTTTTCCATATATTTATTTGATAATTTTCGTTTTGTAAAAACAATTGTTGTTTTCTCAAAGAGCGCATAGGATCATGGATAAACAAAATTTTGTGCACTAGGATTGAAGTTTCGCCATCCCCTTCCTTAAAGGTGTTTGATTGTTTTTCTCTCACATTGAAATAGTATATAAGAGCAACTGCATCCATCTTTGTTTACAAGCAGATGACAAATATATGTTAAAAAGAATAGTTTGTCACTTCTGAAATAGGCTTATCTTACCCTACAGCATGAGATTACATTTTCCCTGACATCTTAATTAATTTGCTTGTCTCGATATAGTCAAAATATTGAAGAACTATCATAAATTTGAGAATTTTTTCCCTATGTTATATAATGTCAACTTGAGCTGAGACAAGGCTATCTCATTGTAGTCAAAACACTGTGGAACTTTTATAGATGTGAGAATTTGTTTTCCTATCTGGCATGATGTTATCCTGAGATGAGACAAGGAAATCTCAGTATACTGAAGTCAAAATATTTGAAACTGTACCCGATATAAGAATTTGTTTTTTCCTATTTACAGTTGTATGTGAAGCTGGACAAAAGCGTTTATCTACCAATACGTGTCAGAACTGTTCTGTCGGACAATACCAGCCAAATCGCGGTATGAGTACTTGTAATCTATGTTGGTCCAACCAGACAACTGAAGGAAATGGAAAGAAATCACAGAGTGATTGTGTCCGTAAGTAAATCATGTGATTGGTTCTAATTATTCTGTATAAATGAACCAAGGACATAGATATTTCCAGACATTACAAAATTATTGCTCTTCTGTCAAATATTCCTCTGTTGCTTCGTTGATTCTGTCCATTATATAATTAGGATGAAAATTTAAACTAGATCTAAGAGAAGATTGATGATTCTCTATATTGCCTCTCACTGAGAGATTCACTTTGTGGCATTTTGATGATGTTGCTTTGTGCCCATTTCTCTGGAATGTTCTCGTTCCAGATATTTTAAAATAATGAGTCTAATTTTAAGAATATCAACTGTTATTAAGGTGATTTCTTGTGATTTTACATTGCTTTAATTGCTATCCATATCCACCTTATCAAATGATCATTGAATAATAGATGTCATAGTAGAGTTTATCATATATGTATACTCCTTGTACCACAGATTAAAGTTTTTTTTTATTGTATTATTAAATATTTCAAGACAAAATACAGTATGGTTAGCTTTATAGCATAATTACCTATCCCCAAATGAGTGACAATGGCTTTCCATGTGCTTTTTTGACAATTTTTTAATTTTGATATCATAATCACTCAAATTTAATTTCATAATGGAAAATTTTGCCAAAAAGTGCCTTGTTGCTCATTTGGCGACATGTCAATTGGCTGGGTCATATTTTGGCCTATTTGAAATAAATGACTTTCGTCAATAATATATTTATATTGTGGAATTACACTGCATTACTGCCCATGTTATAAACTTTTGAGAATTTTTTTAATTTAATATTATACTGACACTGACACCTGTCTTTAGAGACCAGTCATGATAGATAACATCCCTTTAGAGACCATATTCAGAAAATCCTTTAGTCAAATATTGTTTTTGTTATTACCTTTCTTGAGATTTTTCAGTGGCAACTGTAGTGATCTCTCAATACAGGTCCAATGTATGATAAACACATATGACAATGACATGTTTTGATTTCCTTTCTTTAACAGCACTTTGTTCACTTGGAGAGGAGTTCAACACTGTGAATAAAACCTGTGCTAAGTGTCCACTTGGTAAATATAAGGCCACACCAGGGAATATGGCTAAATGTGTTTCCTGTCCTACAAACAAAACTACCAACGCTACTGGTGCCACAGCACATACTGACTGTAATATTGGTACGTACCATGATTTTATTACTTTTTATATGATCATCAATATATATGTATTTAAAGTTTGCAGCAGTATACAATTTAAATCTTCACTAAAATTTAGTTTTTGTTTTTGTACATTTATAATTCAGTTTTATTTAAGTGAGTGGCATTTCTATGTGGTTACTATTTAAATCTTCCAGACAGTATTTGCAGTAAGAATTGTGTCAGAACATATAAACTACATAGTAGAGATTCCAGTTTGTTGTTGTTTGTCAGGTATTGACCCTGATACAGACAAAATGATATTTTGTAGTTTGTTTACCAAAACGCTGTACTGTGTAAGTCTTGACTTCTGAAATATCAGTCCATGAGAATATATGTAGATTTACAATAATTAATATAATTAAGGAATAATTAATTGTGATATATTATTTATGGACTATATAATTCTAAAATACACACCATAAGAAAAAACATTGAAAAGTAGTATCAGTGCTACATGACTGCAGTTGGCAGTTGTCATTGCTATAATGAAGACATCAGGTCCTTGTTTTTGTTCTTTATGTAAATATACTATTCAAATGAAAATCATTAATATATCTTTAAAGACTTATTGCCCCTGACAAGAATATTTCCATCCATTGCTTGATGTCCATCAACTTTAAATGTCAATAAAGATAACACAAATATGTTAGGTGCTCGGGCAGATACAATCACAGGATTCCTTTCATAACCTTGGATAGTATCAAATCAGCAAAGATGCTCAAAATGATAGAACTCTGCAGACTGACCTTTACTTGTATAAAAGATACATGCAACTTCGATAAATTTCCAAGATTTTATTGTAAGTCAGATTTCATTAGATACCTCTATGCTCATCATATCAGAAAACTGGAGTGACAAAAGATAGTTTTATAATTAGTTTGTTAATGATTTTCCCAAAATTTATATATCTCAATGTTTATTCTTGAGTCATGTGACTGCTTTTGACAGAGCTGGTCACGTAGGCTTAAGACATATTTGATATACATAAAACCAGTCAGATTTTGCATTGTCTAGATAAAGAAAGAAATTTTGTGTTACAGATGACAATATTTTGGTCTATGAACTCTGACTTTCCCATCTGCTATATATGGAGCACCTGCAAAATTATTAACAAATCTTATATATAATTGACCTTTAGAAATTGTTTGTCCTGCTTGAAAATGTATAGATGCCCTTGATACATTGATTATTTTACAGGTGATATTCTATTAAAAATTGTCAGTTACATGCTTGTAATGCTTTGCTCTTGAACTAGTGTGCATTTCTCTGATTTCTGTGTGTCTGTATAAATAACAAAACTGGCAAAGCAGTAACTTACAAGTATTTCATGCTTTTTCCTAAAGATCATGATTTGCATAAAATTATGAGAAAATAAAATGTGTCTGAGAAATACTATGCCAACACATCCCCCCCAGCTAAACCACTCATAAAGTTTGTTAAAAGTCCCATAATTCTATCAGATATTCCTGAGTGTTGGCCATAATCAGACTGCATGATTTTTTTTCATTGATATATAGCATCATGCTGTATTTGGTTACAATTTGAGGATAGAAACCTGATAAACAGAATTGTTCTGAAAAAATAAAAAATATGCTCTCTGATTGTTGATTTCAGAGGGATAAAATTTTACATTTGCTTCTGCCAATCATAGCTAGGGTAAATGTAAGCTCAAATATAAGAAAAATAAAGAACAAGGACATTTTTCCTCCTGATACAAGAGAAGATCAGAACAATGTAATGAGAACTATAGATTTTGGAGATTGCCTTCCAAACACGCTGGACTCATTCAGCCCACAAAATAACAGAAATCGTCATACCCATTTACAGACTACGCTAAAAGGAATGACTGTAACCTGCAAGTTACGTTTATGATAGCAATAATGAAGACTTACAAATGAAATTCATTGAGAACGAAAAGGAGGTTGTGTGATTTGTATTTGTCGTAACCTCCACGTAACATGAACGATGGCTCTCATGTTCATGGTGTTATTTAGTGGCCTGTCATTGGATGATTTTGAGTTGATATAAAATCCTGTGGCCCTGATAAGATTTTTGTTGTTGTCACTGTCATCATTTTCTGTCACAGATGATTGTAACGCTGGATCATACAGGACCAGTGGAGGGTGCAAAGCCTGTGAGAAGGGAAAATATCAGCCAAGCAGATCACAGACATCATGCCTTTCCTGTCCGAGTGAAAAACCATCAACTGAATCTACTGGTGCAAATTCTGTTAAATCGTGCTTCAGTAAGTTTTATTCTCAGAGTAGATGCAACTTGTATAGTAATCCATTTTGTTACATGTAGGCCCTGGTCATATTTTTCTGTGATCAGATGTAAATATGGAAATGTTGAAAAGAAATTCATGTAACTCAGTCATCTGTCTTAGTACAAATTTTTGTCTCATGCATCAAATTGAAATTACCTGTGATGATCAGCACTATAGTCTGCTATTAGCAGAATGTTTAATTTCGAGTTGTACTTTTTGTCAGGACCAACATAGTAAACACTGTCCACAATATCAGATATTATGTTTTTCAGAAGACTTTATTGGTTATAAGATGACAACAGGTGTAAAAATTGTCCACAATCGTATACATTTGTATTTACAGAGATTTAAAAACCATCTAAGTCATTTAAGATAACAACATTTCTAAAATTTGTAAACATTCAAATTTTGTTATATTATAGAAAACTGCTCAGCAGGTCAGGAGTTTAGTATTGCTACCAATACTTGTCAAGCTTGTCCACGGAACTACTTCAGGGATGTGTCAACATCACTGTATTGTCAACCTTGCAAGACAGATGAACATACATTTGGAACTGGATCTACAGAATGCTTGAAAAAACCACCAGGTATTGTTTTTTTGTTTTAACAAAGTTGTATGCATTTGAATTTACTCGTACATGTTGTGTTTTGGTTTTGTTGAAGTAATTAATAACATAGTGCATTTTGTGTCATTTTAGTAAGATTTTAATAATTTAGTGGTTGGTCATCATCCTAAAATTATGGTACTGAATCTCTTCCTACCCTTTGTTTCATGTGCCAGAAATCATTCATAGCTAATGAATATTCATAAGGATTAGGTGTGTCCAATTTATCCAATCACAGTAGTTGTGAATGGCAACAGAAGTTATGGCTTAGTCTGTTGATCAATGAGATTTGTTATGATTAGTGTCAACAACATGGACAAACATTTAAAAGCCTCGATTGATCTTACTGTTTGACGAATATGAGCATCGCTTTTAGCAATTCTGGACTGTGAATTTACCACAATGGCGTTAGGGGAGGAGTGTCTTTGCAGAAAAGTTAAGTCACAAATCTTGCCAGTAGATCAAAGAGAAAATCTCAGTTGGATTGGCATATTGAAACCTTTATTGAAGTCTGATATTTCTTCATAGCAACAGTCAAAATTTGTGACAATTAACCTCTAGCTGATGACATGTCCGCATGAAACATTTTCAACGGACGTAAAACAACAGCAAAAATATGTTGTTAGTCATGTGTACTGTACAGGGGCCGAGATAACTCACGGTGTTAGTATTTGCTACATTCACAGTGTTCATAAATCTGCAAAATTTAGAAACTGAATAAGTTTATGATCATTTATTTTCTTATATACCTATCAATATTCCAAGTTTGTTACTGTTGATTTCATTGTGTAATTCAAATTTCTGGATTCTGACTCTTGTCTTTTTCTGAATCTCTATCAACACATGAAAAAAATGTTGCTCATATACACATACTTAGTGTTACTCTGCATGACAAAGCATGTCATATAGGAATTTTACCAAATACCACAGATTTATTGTGGAACAAAAATCATAAAATTTTATATATATAGGCCTTAACTTTGTAAAGTAGGAATATTTGAAATGATGAGAATTTGGTTATTATCTGACACTGTATCAAGATGCTACTTAAATAAAGATATCCTGAATGTTTGTAATGATCATATTGAAAGGAAGGCTGTCTTAAAAAAAAATATTTTGGATTACATGAGATTACCCATATTGATCATTGATCACTCCATATCTGGAGCTAGGCTGGCTCAGTAGTGCGCTCGGCTCTTGATCGTGAGGTCTTGAGTTTGAGTCATCTGGTGGCAGATCAGATTCTTGTCCTTCAGATGAGACAGTAAAAACAGTTTTTACTTTCAGTATTTCAGTAGGTGTCAGTATGTTAAAGAAACCCTCACTGCTCAATGGCTGTAAATGCCGAGCATAGACCAAACTTTGAACCGTTTCACCAGCGTTGGTGACGTCTCCATATGAGTGAAAGATTCTTGAGTGGGATTTTAAACAACAACACAACAACAACAACAACCAAAACTTCACATCTGTTTTATGTCCTTCATTAATTTTTCACATAGTTGGCTTTTTTAAAAAATGCTCATGATTTTTCAGTCAGATTTGAAATAGGGTATCCTCACTGAAAAGGGCATCATTATTGCAAATGGAACAAAAAAAAAATCCTTTCATGAATTTTTGTTAATTAAATCCTATGTCTAATGTGCATTTTATAATCCATGTAATTTGATATTTGGTATAGTGACTTGAAAACTATTGATTTTTTTTATTCACAGGAACAACTCCTAAACCTCCATCATTGTCAGTCAAAATTGCAGTGTTCAAATTAAAATTCAGGGTTCCTGGTCTTAACTGCAATGACATGTCAGGAAGAAATTTAGCCAGGAATGCCGTGGTCAACATATTGGCAATCCGAATTGGCGTGATTCAGAATGGTTGTAATAAGTGCCTTTGTCCTTCTACCAGCACTTGTACAACAAATATTGTTGTTGTTATCAAAAGTTGTGGAAGTTCTGGTGCTGGACGTAAACGAAGGTCAACAGACCCACCAGTAGAATTTGAAGCTACAGTTCCTGATTTAAAGTAAGTAAAGACAAGGCTAAACAATTGATATAAAATAACATGTATGCATTTAAATAAATGTTAAAATCATTGTACCAGGGTTCTCTCCTCCACCAATGAAAACTGGCCACCTGGCCACCATCATGTAATTAAAAATTGAGTGTGGCATAAAACGCCATTCAAATTCAAAATCAAATGTTTGTCATGATTGGCCATCATCAAAATCGTGATTTAAAGCACTGTGAGCAGCGCAAAATTTTACATTCCGATCTTATGCAATATTTTTTCTCATTGACATCTTAAATTGATCACTTGATAATTACATCGAACTCCTCAGACAAAGCACGTTGTATCCATTTCTATGAATCAGCCATCATTCTGGCCATTACTAATTAACTTTTGGAAAAGCTTTACGAAGATTACTGATTGTCAAGGAAGCACGTGGCCAGAGGTAAACATCTATCATTTCACGTAAGATAATTTGTCAAATTTCTAGGTATCAAAAGAATATTTGATTACCCTACATAATTATAGTGAAGGTATGATAATTGTTCTTGTTTTTAAAATGGTTATATAAACTAGGTATATATTCTACATAACTGTTCTGTAAAAAAAACAGATGAGCTGTAAGTGTAAGTAAACCTGACAGGCAGCGTCCTGGCTAAATAGACATTTGTTTTATTGAATATTCCCTTCAATTTTCCACATAATGCAATCCAATGGTCTTACTTTAATCCAATTACATTTTGTTTCTGTTAAGCTTGACACTAGATAATTGTTTGTGTCGTTTTCATGCCAAATTAGTCAATTCAAGATTTTGATTCTGTGTTTCCGACATCACTAGAGTGTCAACAAATATTTTGAGCATGCGGGTTCAGGGAAATCTCGGGCACTCTCAGTGTCACATATTTGGCCCATAACACACTCAGCCTTTGTTAAAATTAGCCTTTAATTTATGTGTTGTATCAGAGATATGGGTCTAGTTGTATATTTACTTTTTAAAATACAACACAGGATTGTTATTGCAAATAATTAGTGATGTATATATGATATATTGCCAAGAATGATATTTCCAAGACCACGTGTGATGAGTTTGCATTGGCCTGAGGTATCTAGCGGCGTTACATGTGCAATAAAGATTCTCCAAATGCTTGACCCAGAGTTCTGGGAAATGCTGTCTTGCAAGACAATGATTATTTCGTGTCTGAAAAACTAACTTTACTGTTTTAAATCATCAAAGATGAAGGTAATTTCCTGCTGAGAAATATTTTGAATTGTATTTAATTGGTTTAGTGTATATTAGACAATTTCAAAAATAATTTTTGTCACTGACAGCTGATATGATATTGCTTTAAAATTTTCAACTTGAACTAATTGTAAACCTAACAACATTGTAACATTGTAATGACAGACTTCAACAAAGTACCATTTTCATTGTTGTGTGTTCATCAATCTACACGAATATTGAACTCCCTACTTAATAGTCTGAAGGCTAATGGCTTTTCTTGGTCATCTTTTGACCAAGCAGTATACATGCATCTTCGTAAAATCATGGTCCTGAATAGCTATGCTCTTCCTACCTGTGGTATTTGTAGCTAATGAATTTATGAGGGGTAGGTGTGTCCAATTTACCCAATCACAGTAGTTGTGATCTGCAACAGAAGCTATCTTGTAGTCCATTGTCCAATGGGATTGTCATGATTAGTGTTCTAATACAATTCTGAAATTGTTTAAAATCCTGAATCTGATTGGATGATGAATGCAAGCACCACTAACTTGCTTTGGCTGAGGCTTCATGAATAATAAAGATATGCACAAATGATTTCAGACACATGAAAACAAGGGTAGAAAGGAGCTATCATTGTAATTCTGGACTGTGGTTTTACTACAATGATACACATGTAACTTCCTGGAACTTTGTAGTAATGTCATTTTGATTTCAAAAGTTTGGATTTCAATATATTTGCATGGTATACTTTTATTCCATTTGAAACTGTGTCCTAAATTTTTGTGACCTTGGAATCAATTAAATCTCATGTTGTTTATTTTACCCCAGTACAACAAGTTTTTGTTACCTTTAATTAGGGAACATGGAATGTTGTCCCATACATAACTCATAAAGGACAAATTATATTATTTTACTTTGTATGGGTTTTGTGTGTAGGTGGTTGGATGTGGGTAAGTGGTTGGATGTGGATAGGTGGTTTAATGTGGGTAGGTGGTTATGTGTGGGTGTATCTATGGCATTATGCTGCAGTAAAACATCTGCAATGATTCTATGCCATATCTTAAGTCTTATTTCTTCACTTCTATCCTAAAACCCTTGTGCTTTAGTAGTGGCTCGTACAGACTACAGAGGCATACATCTATAGCAAAGGTCAAACGTTGTGGCACCTTACTCGTCGCTGGTCTCTATTTAAGTGAAAAAATCTTGGAAGGATATAAAATAACAGTAGAACGTTATACCCTCAATTGCATGTGATAATATATACAGTTCTTCCAAGGTGACACATCCAGGTTTTGTTAAAAACCAAAACAATACACTCTATTTTCCAAAAACAGGAATGCACATGCAGGTAAAACATTACTCCATGTTTTACTGTAGCTCTATTATTTGTGTCTCTCACCCCTGTTATGATTCATTTTGGACTAAATGTGTTTATACCTCATTATACCTACATATATATCATTCTCTGTCCCTTGTGGCTAATAAGAGTTTGAACCTTTTCCCAATCAAAGTTAAGACTACTACTTGGGTGACATATCAGTTGCGTAATTAGCAGGTCAAATTCCAAATTTAAAACTTTTCCCTTAGACAGTTTGTTTGAGTTCAATAATCTTGAGGAGGTGTCTACATTAAAGAAATTGAAACATGAAAAATCAGATTACTACGGTAAATCAGAATTTGAAATAATGATCTTTTCAAAAGATGAATTCTTATGATTACAGAACCTGTACATTTTATACATAGTGCTGTATACCCGGAAATTTTTGCCCCTTGTTATTTTCGCCCTTTTATGACAGAAAATATTCACTATGTCTTAAATTCACCCTAAACCAATATAACATCATAGCTTTGTATATCTTACTTCAATTATTTAACTTGAAAATTTCACTTTCATTTCAAATTCGCCCTCATTTCTAAGGGCAAATTTTTTTTATATTTTATATCACCAATATTTGATTGTCATGTTTAAATAATTGTTCTCTAATTTTTGTTTATAGTCCAGATGTTGTAAATCCTGATACCGGTCTTTCAATGCAAACACAACAGTATTTGAACACAGACATCTCTTTAAATCCTGATGCCTATACAGTAAGTAAAAGTTCAAACTTTATCTCAGTTTAAAATATTAAAAACAGTTATTGTGGGACAGTTTTCTTTACTTGTGCCACAAAAGGTGGGAGGGTATTTGCTTATCTCCATACCCTTCATCCTACTTGGGATTAAACTTAAGACTGAGAATATGTAGTGCAAGTTTATCTACATAAATGAAAATTGATCAGTTCAATTACATTATGATACTTAATGTTGAAAATATATGTCCAGACCAGTTCATTGGTTCATTTGTTGCAAAAAGAAAATTACATATATTGAGTTGCATACAGTAATGGTAAGAGGTGGTTAAATGTCAAAATAAAGTTATGTAAACTGATCATCATGATGTATGGTGATGTAAATAAAAAACATGAGGATTGGTTCATAGGTGTTGTCAATCCATTCATTAATCAATCTAGTTAAGTATAAGCAGGTCACAAAATATCATCGTAACTCATTTACAGGTTACACTGAAAGGAATTACCGTAACCTGCCTGTTAAATTGGCAATAATGAAGACTTAAAAATGAAATTCATCAAGGACGTAAAGAAGGTTACGGGAATTGTATTTGTCGTATTTTTAACTTCCATGTAACCTGAACAATCGCTCCTGTGTTATTTTGTGGTCTGATAAGGATTTGGTAAAAATTTTGATATTGCTCTCACAGAGAAGGGATACATTTTAATTTCGACAAGTACTCTGTGAATGCTTGCTTACTTTTATTTTCTTTGTTTTGGTTATGACATTTCAAAGATTTAAACAGTAAGAAACTATTAGCTGTTTATCTCAAACCTCATTCTTTGTTTACAAATTTTACATCATTTTAGATAGATCTTTGAAATGTCCAGAGAAATCTGTTTACTTGTAATTTACATTTTGTTTAATTTTAGCCCTCAGGTTTTACAGAGCCAGATATAAGTGTGACCAAAATGAATGTAGTATGCGATGCTGGTAGTATAGCAAGCAGTGATGGACAGAGTTGTAGTATGTATCAAAACAGTTGTTCACATAACCATCATAATTACAAATTCATGTTAAAATTCCCCATTGTATCGCCAATGGCATTTTCCCAAAATTGACAGAAAAAGGCCTGCATATTTAGTTGTATGCCTATAACCATATTTAGTTGTTTGTCTATAATCATATTTAGTTGTATGTAAATAACAACATTTAGTTGTATGTCTATAACAACATTTAGTTGTATGTCTGTAACCATATTTAGTTGTTTGTTTATAACCATATTTAGTTGTTTGTCTATAACCATATTTAGTTGTACATGTATATCTATAACCACAATTATAGTTGAAATAACAAAGGAAGATATCCACAAGCACATTATCCCCTTATCATATATTATCTATAATTATAAATTAAACCTAGATTTGAAGTGTATTTAATATTCCATTTCATTTGTATAATTTAAGATATTTATCAAATCAATTTTCAGGCAAATGTCCTACTGGCACATATAATGACGTAACTGCAGGTGATTGTAAACAATGCCCGATAAATCAGTACCAAGATCAGGAAGGACAAACCAGCTGTACTGCATGTCCAGGAAGTGTCAAGATCTATACTATGCAAATGGGATCTAACACCTCATCTAATTGTGTCTGTAAGTTTTTGTGATGAATTTGTTGATTGGAGATATGGAGTTTGTTTTGATGTTATTATGGCAACACAATAAAATGCATCCTGTGTATGGCATAACAATATAAGAACCTAATGGTTTTTAGTAGAATTAAAAGCAGGGTTTTTGAGTTATGAGTTTGGCACATAACTCATGAGGAAAAAGTCATAATGGAACTATGGATGTTTGATTCAAGCTTGTGTTTTTGTAGAAATCAGAAAATTAACTTTTGGTACGTTTCTACATAAATTTTTAGATTTTATCATTTTCATCCAATTTCATGTGAATTCTTTGATTTACTCTCCCTTGGTTGATTATGATGGATTTTTGTGTTCTACCTGTAATTAGGGAAAGCAATGGTTTTGTGAGAGGATTTTGCTGAAATCCAAATTTTCTATTTTTTTATGAATGAATAAAGGAAAGGGGAATCATATTTTCACACTCTCAACTTGTTCTTCAGGACCATTGGAAAGATTTTGATGAAACATCGTAGGAATAAAGTACTTATGGTACCTTAAAGGTGTTTTTGTTGGACACAGTGTGGGGCAGTAAAATTTTTTACATTTGGTTGGACTTCTTCATTTTCATTCAATCTGTGTGATTTCTTTAATTTTCTCCCCTTGTTTAGTGAAACAATATTCAAGTTCAGTTCAGAGAGCATAGTGATTTTTCATTCATTTAGTTAAAAGGGGGAAATGGGTGCACTAATGCAGGTATTACAACACATTCAACTTATCAAGAAACAGTCATTGGATTTTGACAAAACCTGGCAACAATGAAGAACTCATAGTATTTTTCTACAAAGTGAGCCCAGCAATGGATCCCTGCAAAAAAGCTGATGGAGGGTTCCCTTCTTTGGCATACTCCTTCTTTAGACCTAATGTCGACAAGAAACCAAATACGTTAGATTGTCAGATTTTGTATTTGTTTAATTTAGCCTACATATTCTTGGTCTTATTTTCACATTTGTTTGTGTGCTCAGGTGAGCGATATAGGCCTGCCTGGCCTCCTGTTATATATTGTAGTTAAGCACAACTTCATGTGTAAAACATTGTTCAAATTAATGAGTGACTATTCCTCAATACTTTCTGCCTAACTACATTTTTACTTTATATATATGTTTTACAGCTTCGTGTGTAAAAGACAGCGACTATTGTTCAAATGGCGGAACTTGTGCAGAGGATAATTTGTCTGTGTACTGTAATTGTAGGGAGAATTTCTCTGGAACAAAATGTCAGGTATATACAGGTAAGAATAGTACACATATGTACATAGTTTGCATAATGAAATTTGGTTAATGGTATTAAATATTAGTCATATCTAATTTAAAATTTTAGAGATGTTGTTTTCAAATATTTGTAAACAGTATGGAACTTTGAATTTGTTATGAAAGACATATCTGAAAGGGGCATAGTGTCTCTAAAATATGGTACAGTAAGATGGTGGTGATCAATTTTTATTTGTGGAAAAGTACCGCTTGCTGTGGTCTAGTGGTAGAGAGTTTGACATGCAAGTGGTAGGTACTGGGTTTGATTCCCAGTGCCAAGTCACACCAAAGACATCTAAAGATCGTAATGCCTGTTCCTTCATAAACACTCGGCATAAAGATGGTAATGACTGTTCCTTCACCAAAAACTCGGCATAAAGATGGTTCTAACTGTTCCTTCACCATACACTCGGCATGTGAAGTAAAACTTACAGGTTTTTTTAATGAGACGTAAAACTTAGGTACCATGTCACGGCAGGTATGTCACATATTAGAAACCTCACTGAATTGACATCAGTCCATAGCACAGGCCAAAATTTGTGGCACTTCACCTAAAGCTGGTCTTGACGGGATGTAAAACAAAAAAAATAACAGTTGTGAAGAAGAAAACTTGTACCTTGAACTCTGGGAAACACCATGTAATTAGCTCAGGATACAGAAAAGCTTATTTCTGTGTCACTTGTCAGTTTTACTGGAGTCTGTTTTATCAAAAAAATTTAAGTCATAAGTCATAACTTAAATGAGCTTAAAACAAAACTGAAGGCCATTGTATCAATACTGTCCTCACTCATATTCTTGAGGCATATGCAATCATTCTCAATTATATCATTTAGAGTGTATTTATAGCCATACCTGCTACATTAAAAAAGATAAGATATGACATTTACAACAAATATCTACTAGTAGGTCTACATGTTGCCCTCTGGGTAGTAATAAATACGGAACCTAATTTGGTTTAAGTCACTAATCCCAATTCTTTGTTAAACAGTCGTAAGTTGTAAGTATAATTCTAAGAGCAAGTCTAAGATTTAGGACCTTTCATATAGCAGGCCCCTGGTTAATACCACATTCTGGAGTATATAATTTCATGTCAGTGCATGTAGTGACTTCTTCACTCACTGCTTCACATAAAATTTTTGATTTCTCACAGTAGATATGTTTGAACCCTCACTGCATTGACATGAGTCCATAGCAGAAGTCTTTTTACATGGCACTTCAATAAATACAGCCAGCTGGTGTTGACTCCACATTTGTCAGAAATTCTCAGTGGGACATAAAAAACTAAAACACAAAAAGAAAAATGAAGTAATTTTATATTAGAAATACATAGATAAATCTACACATATGTTTCTATCTATATCATCAGACTGCATGAGACCATTTCAGCTGAATGAAGAAACAAGAGCGAATCTCAAATTGAATCTTTCCACTACAGCAATCAAATGCAGTCTCATGATAAGGATAGAAATAAATCTTTCACCGCTCCCATTTCTTGATGTGTCACGTAAAGGATCTAATGCAATCTGCTATGGGGTCATGTGTGGGTGACCTCTCATAGATGTGTAATGTTCAAGCAATAAAAATGTGACTTACAAAAATACAGAGATATTATTTATTTCATAGAAAAGGAAACCCTCAGTCTACAAAATCCCGTCAGAATATGTTTTGTGATTAGAACCCATCCAGAGTTATGAATATAATTCTGTACTACAGTATTTGTGTGTTAGTGTTATTTATAATGTTAAAAATGTTTACATCTCTTTGCTATTTGATTGCTTACAAGATCCTGTATGTTGCTTTTTCATTTGTCAAAAATGACATACTTATGAGGTCATCTGCATGTGACCCCTTAGCGGATTGAGTTAGATCTTATACGCGACATATCATAAAACGGGAGCGATTAGAGATCGGTTTTTAATTAGATTGGTATTTATTATATAACCCTTATTTATATAACTGTGTACACAGATTAAAAATTCATTCCTCTTTTAACAACATCATCAAATATTTTGTGTGAATGGAAAAGATAGTTTCAGTGGAATTTCAGTAGTGCAACAGCACTACATGTTGCATGGGTGTACTGAACTCTGACATACATATAAAATCTTAGTCCTAAAACAGGTCCATATGACTTTTTGAAAAATAATCGCTTTTTATGTACTTGTTTTGTGTTTATCAGAACCGGAGTCCGATACAAAATTCATCATAGGTGGAGCTGTTGGTGGTGCTGCTGGTCTGATGGTTATCATCATCTTAATTGTTTGTCTTTGTACTTGTGCAAGGAACGGGTAAGTTTGTTTTTAATTGTTGTTTTATGCCACACAAATTTTCAGTTATATGGCCAGTTTTAATGAGGGAGGAGAGAAGCTGGTTACAGTGTACTTGGGAAGAGACCACTAGTGTTACATAAGTAAACTGGCAAACTCTCTCACAAAATCAGTTTAGGTTTCAGCAGGGTTCACACCTGTGCTGACCAGAAGTGAGAAACTTCAAGGTTCAAAGCACCATGCTCTAACCACTCAGCCATGGAGGCTCCAGGTACGTTTGTTTTCTGATAAGTTAAATTTCATTATTCAGACCCATCCTTTTACTAGAGGACCATTTAGCTTCTTATATTTTTAAGCCAAAACACCGAGATGGGTTTTTTTTTTTTTTGGTTTTTTTTTGTGTGGTTTTTTTTTTTTTTTGCTTATTATTGTTTTTGGTCTCTCTGTCAGTTTGTTTGCAACATTTTGGTTTTTATCAAGTAACATTGTTCTTTCTTCATTTTTTTATATAAATTTTTCTATCAATTAGGTCTAGGATGGCCAATATTCTGCAATATTTTCTAGAGTTAAGGTACTTTAGTCTTCAGAAATGACGTACCATATTTGTAGGAGCATATTGTTTTTCAAACACTCATTGCTTATGGTAGAATCATTCATAATTACCGTTACAAATATCTCTCTCTATATATATTTGTCTGACTCTCTATCTACATGTATCTGTCCACCTATACATCTATCTTTCCAGCCATAATTTTATTGGTTAACAATTAAATTAGCCAATCAGTATTATGTCTAGTCATCTACTAATACATCTGTCCAAGTTATTAGTTTATTCTACCATCAGTTTGTCCATCTAGTTACATGTACAGCTACCCATCTGTCTGTCTGCTAAGCCATCCATCTGCCTACCTACCTATCTGTTTTGTAACCCACTTTTTATCCACTTATTCATATGCTCAGGCAGCTTATTTTTATACACACTTAATTTTCCAAAGTTAAGGCCCTTGAAACTAAGAATCCCTTTATTCTTAGACTGTTAATGTTACATGTGTATTGAAACTTTACCTGTAAGTCATCTGCTGATTTTAAACACACTGTTTGTCTCTGCTAATTAATTGAACATTTTCCAAACTTTTGAATTTCATAATCCCTGGGTATATGGTCAAAGTCCAAAGAGCATAAAGTTGATTTTTATATATTTTTTTTACAATAATTATAAGTGTCTTCAAATCTGGTGTATTACTAGTTTTAACATCAACAAATAATTAAGATTCATTTGTATTCATCATCTGACAAGTGAGACCGTGCTAAGAACCAAACAGTGATTAATACTTTGAATTGTTTCCTGATCCTAGATTAGGTTAAAAATAAAACAAATTATCAATATATAGAGGATATTTGCATAGCGCTCATGTTAAAATGTATTGAAATATGTATAGAAATGTTATTCATAAAAAATTGGCAAATTTTCTATTTAATTCATTATTATTTTCTCATATAACAAGACAAAGTTGTCCCAAAGTATGAAAAGTACTTTGATTGGTCGAATAAAAACAGTTTACATTGATTTTGCATGGAGTGTTATTTTTCACTGTGAAAAATAACTGTTAAAATAATAAATTATTTATTTGATTAATCTTAAAATTTCATTACCGAAAATATAATAAATTGTACATGTCATAGGAGGTTAGGAAAGACAAATTTATGACTTTCGTAAACTTTGGAATCCTGTTATGTATCTTACCAAGAGATAAACTATTGTATTTTCTTGATGTGTTTTCTTGTTGTAAAGTCTTTCTACATAGATTTTAAATGGCAGTATTGAACAAGGTTAAAGTTAAAAAATTAACAATATACAACATATAGTGTACATGTTATAGGAGTTTACAAAATAAAAAAACTGATGACTGTTCTTAACCTATTATGTACTTGTATGTCATTAATTTAATGTAGGACTTACATTTGTTTAGACCAATCTCCCCAACGTGTTTCCCTTTTATGAAGTCCCTCTAAAAAGATTTATTTTGGTTATGTCAATTATGTAACTTGCTTCAATTTTGCAGAAATGGTAGTACTGGCAAGAAAAGCATGTATGAATCTGAAATGGCCGTTTCCCATGATGAAATGAAGTACAATCGTCCTTTTGTTGTGTATAACAACCCATTGAGCCACTCATTTAGTAAAATGGGTTCATCTATCGGCAGACCAAATCCAATGTTTGTGCCTGATGATGAAGCTTTTTTCAATTCTGAGCAGAGACCATTTTCTAGAGAGGAAGAAGATAGCATGTTCCGTTGGGAAGCAGCAGAGCAGAAGAATACTGATCTACAGTTGTGATAATCTGTCAGAATATTGACATATTTAGAAGATGTTGAAAGAAAAAAATACATTAACAATCATTGTATTTATATAAGTCAATAGATATTAAATATCAAAGTAGAATTTAGCCATTGATTTGACTGTGGATGATACATAGAAATGTTTTGGTATATATTTTCCCCAGCAATCATATTTATAGTAGTGTGTTCTTCAACATGATTAATATAAATCATATACATAATATACCAGAAAAAAAGACCTGATATATCTGTTGAATGTCACAACCTATTGTATAAGATTAACAATGGAATTTGTCTTAAGAGACCATTCCGATTGGTTGTACACATCCCTTGGTGATTTATTCTGATTGGTTGTACACATCCCTTGATTTATTCTGATTGGTTGTACACATCTTGATTTATTCTGATTGGTTGTACACATCCCTAGGTGATTTGTACACATATAGGATCAACAAATTTGTCTTTTTACCCTTGAATGAATAAACTTTATATCTTAAGGAAATGATTGTGTATTCCCTGTATTTATGGAGAGATTGTGAAAATTTGGTAAAATGAAATGATAATATTTTTATATGATATCGTAAATAATAAATTAGTATAAGACAAATCAATTTATCTATATTTGATACTATAAAATCATATTCAATTACATGTATTAGTCAAATTTACAGAATATATATATATATATATATATATATATATATATATATATTGCATTATAGATATATTTCATTTAAAATTAGTTTACCAATTACATTCATATAAAATCAAAATGTATATACAAGTATCTTTCTATTTGTTCAAGTTTATATTTTAAATAATCTGTGTTCATATATTCTAGTGTTAGTCTTTACTTTATATTTCACTTTTATAATGATGAGAGAAAATTTAGGTCCAAGTTCTCTTTTTCCATAATGAACTCTCTGAAAGTGTGCAATTGTCTTCAGTGTTTAGTAATATTTCATGAATATATAAGAGTTCTTGAATTTATGTATGGATGTTGCCATTCATACTGAAAGCTGATGTTTTTATCATAATAATTATTTCATTTTTGATAAAATGATATTTAGCATTAGAATCTTTGTAAAATGAAGAACGTGATCATGATAATGGTAAATGTAAACTAGATTTATTCAATAATTTTGACAATCTGGACATCCTGAAGATCTATACTTTGGTATCTGACAGTTTCACATCATACACTTTCTTGTCAGATAGACATAACTGTAATGAAAAAAAAATGATCCTAATGAACCAATCAAAAGTCTGGATAATGTATTCAACAGATAATATGCATTTCATATCACTGTTTTCCTTTAACATTTCACTTGGGAAGGTTAGGCATGACGGCTGTTAGTCTTATTACTGAGCTTACATAGTTATACTTTATTCTCATTTTCTCTCATTCTTGGTAATATCGGATATATTTTACTCTAATACATGTACATCAAATTCAGTAATTGGCCAAATCTCAGTATTGTAGCCTACATGCATGTATATGTACATGAGAGAAGATTTGTGTTTTTGTTACCTTATATGGTGTTATGTCTTTTACTTTTATTGTTATCTCTATTTTAGCAAGAGTTTTTAAATAACAAACTTGGATAATCAATATTACAATAGTTTAGGATCATATATATATATATATATATATATATATATATATATATATATATATATATATATATATATATTATATATATATATATATATATATATATATATATATATATATATATATATATATATATATATATATATATATATTTTTTATATATATATATATATATATATATATATATATATGTATGTTTTTATCATATATTTTGCCTTTATATATTAAATGGTGCACTGCGCTATGGCAACTACTATAGCATCTTAGTTGACATATTTTGCTACGATAAGTTATCTACATGTACTGTAAATGTTTAACATTTTGAATTAAAATTGGCTACTTTTGTTCAGAAATTGTCAATAAAACAATTACAATAAATAGATTTTTATTTCAATAAACATATTTAAATTGAATAATTTAAAAGATGTAATTTTTCAATGACAAATATATTTTAATTATCAAAATGAATAAATATAAAGATTTCTTACATATCTACAGCATTAGTATCAGGGACACTTAGTATGGTAGGAAAGGAATAATTAAAGAGTGCAGGAAATCTGAGGAATGCAAAAATTGCAACAATGGAATGTCTCCATAGATGTATTTGAAGTTTTATATATAATATAAATACTAATGCAAGTACAGAATAGTAGAAATCATTCAAACTTGATACACATTGAAAATAAATCTCTATAAAAATAATTCTGTGGTATATGCAGATCATACTTAAAGTGAAAATGAAATTTTCTTCCCACAAAATTCAATTTTTGTACAGAATTTTTTCCTTTTTGTGCACAGCTTTCTATGCGATGCAATTTACATGTATTTCTTATATACTCAGATTCCATATCAAATTATATCATTTTATATGTGAAAGTATTTTCAAAGCAAATAAATATTTTTTCAAATAACACTGAATATTTTATATTGTCTTTCAATACTCGCCATTGAAGATTTCTATGTTGACTTCCAAGTGTTATAATGGTAGAACACTTGTCTCACAAGCCAGAGGTTTATGGTTCAAATTGACATTCCAACCTGAGACTTTTTAACACAAGTATTTACTGAAAAAGTAGTAGAAGTAAAAGATTTGAGTCTCGCTGGAACATAAGCTTACATGACAAGACGTAAGAGATTTCATGATTTAATCACAATGTTCAAACTACTGTTCCTACCTCACGGTATCCCAAATCAGTCATGTAGAATCTGATAAAAATATGTCATGAATCATGAATAGAGACTTCAAGAAACTCTTAATTGATCAGGCCAAATAAAATTGTATAAACGCTTTATTGATAAACTACAACCTGCGTTATCACAATGGTAATATCTGAGTGATAGGTCTGGTTTTGAATTCATCAGTTTACATACATACATACATACACACACATATATACATACACACACACACACATACATACACACACATACATACATACACACACATACATACATACACACACACATATACATATGTACATATATATAATAAGTATTTTGTATATGTAACAGCAGCAACTTTCATCAAAGATTAGAGTGTGTGTATTAACTGAGACCAGAAACATCATAACTATTATCGCAGTGATCTTCACTTGGTAGGAAAAAGAACTTGCACATAAGAAAACATTTCTGTCACATCAGCTTCACTTCAGAATCAGAATGTCAAGTTATTTCTAAAGTACAATGACAAAAACCCAAAGCAGTACATCAATGAGTTTTATCCACACAGATCCTAATTGTGGAAATGTGTTTTCTTGAAGGGACATTATGTATTACATTTGTGAGAAGAATGAGAAAAAGGAAGAAGATTGTTGCCCTTACATTAATCTGGATACCATTTCTTGGTTGTTTTGAAAATTGACATAGATCTCGCTGCTCTGTTAACACACTGCTTATTGTGTAGGAATAGCTAGGCCGTGCTTTTTCTGTATACTAATGCATCGTATTCTTTTCTTTTTATTTACCAGGTGTTGTCTCAAAAAGTAAAAGCATGATAATTTAATTTTTATGAAGAACATTAATTGTAGTATCAAATTAATATTTTGTTTTTATATATTGTGCATATATAAATGCATAATTATAAAATGATGATTTATTAATCAAATTTATCACTAATTTGTCTTTAAATCAGTTAATTTGGTGTACAGGTGTTAACTTACATTACTTTACATCGTAATGTCATTGCTACAGAAATAGAGCTGGCCTGGCTCAGTCTGTAGCGCGCTCGACTCTTGATCGTGAGGTCCCGAGTTCGAGTCCAGCAGGTTGGTTTCTTGTTCTTTAGGTGAGACAGTAAAAATCGAGGTCCTGTGTAGGTGTCGGCACATTTAAGAACCCTCACTGCTCTATGGCCATCATGACAAAATTTGAAGCCCTTCACCGGCATTTGGTGACGTCTCCATATGAGTGTAAGATTCTTGAGTGGGATGTTAAGGAACAATTAACATAAACTAACAGACTACAAAAATACTTGTTTCCCATACGATGTCATGTTTTATGGTCAGCTACTATTGTCTTTGTAAAAACTGCAATACTAGGTAGAGAGACTACAAGGAACCACACAAACAACATCACGTTCCTTGAAACTTTGTGGCTTTAAAAATTGTGTTATAGTACCACTGGTCATTATACTGGATACAAAGGGGGAACTTCAGCAATTCTACACAGATGCTTATTCCAGAAGTGATGTAAATCAGATGTGGATACAAAGGGGGAACTTCAGCATTTCTACACAGTTGCTTATTCCAGAAGCGATGTAAATCAGATGTGGATACCAAGAAATTTCAAACAGCTTTTAGTATATGAACTTTTCTACTCATTAATACGTCTTTATATAAAGATTCTGCATTATAAATCAAAAGAAAACCCTTTTGGTATCATCGGCAACTGTTTTTTTGTTATCATGATATCTATCGTCCAACACTACTCTTCTTCAACGCCAGAAAAAAAATACATTGAAGCTGTTGTAAAAAGAAGCTGGAATTTCTGATAGACAGTATACATTGTATATTGTATATGTAGTGTTTGGAGACCAGTGGCCCGTTTTACGAAAGTTCGTATGTCCTAAATCCTAACTTTTAGTCCTAACTACCATGGCAACGCATCCTCTAATTGGTCAGTTTCATGACAATAAGGACTCAGACTTAGGATTTAGGACTTAAGAATTTTCGTAAAACGGGCCCCAGGTCTTCTAGCAAACCGTCGATATCCCGATTGGAATCAGGTGTGTCCCTTTATTAGCCGACCTGTTCCTTTATTCATATAAAGCAGATTTCATTCAGAAGTTTTTTAATCAAATTTAAAGAAAAAGCTAGCTGTTGTCTTTAATTTGACATTTTGATATATCGACGACATTTTGTCCATAAATAATGTCAATTTCCATACTTATGCGAGGGAAATATATCAAGTCAAACTAGAAATTAAAGGCACCACAGAATCTTATGCATATGCTTTCTACTTGAACATTTTACTTACTTTACTTCTTTGGCTTTACTAGTTTTCCACATTTAAGTAGTAATATCCCCTTTTCGCCGGCATAATTATTGTGTTTTTATCTCGCATATCATCAGATAAGCAGGATCGTGTTCAACGTATGAACATTTCATTTACAGAGGCAAACTAATTACTGGTAAGTTGTTGCCACGAAGATATCAGCGATCACCTTTAATGTTAACATTTCGCAAATTTTACGGTTGGTAAAATGATCTTGTTAACAATTACAGTGTTTCCCTGATTGGGAGTTTTAATTACCTGTTTGATGGTGGTTGTTAAATTGTCTTTACTGCTGATGACGAGGATTCATTCCTCAAGTATTTCATTTGGATTTAACTGTGGACTCATTGTGAGTGTGACCGGTCGATAGGGAGATGCTTACTCCTTAATGGCACCTGATCCCACCTCTGGATTTTCAGGGGTCCGTGTGTCCTATTTTCACCTGCTTTGTATATTGCCTTGTGAATCTTATTACTTGGAGTTACTTACTCCTACATGGCACCAGATCGCACCTCTGGATTTACAGAGGTCAGAGTGATCTATTTTCACCTGATTTGCAGATTACCTGAATCTTATTATTTGGTATAAGTGATGTTTATATACTAATATGAAGGTTTTAGCGAATACTTTTTATATCTTTATTAGACAGCTGCACACAACACAACTTAATAAATATGAAACATTATCGTTCCATTTCTCTCTTTTTTCAAGTTGTTTCCTTGTAAAAGGGCTGTTTAATTTAATGTTTTGACTATTGTAAAAAGAAAATACCATAGACTACGCAAAAGTGACTCTAACCAATTCGTACACGTGTATAAATAAATGAATAACATTGTTGGGGGGTTTAGTGGCCCCCCCCCCCCCCCCCATTAAAATTGGCAATTTAAAAAGAGGTAAAAATTAATATTTTAATTTGCGTTTAATTGTACGTGATTAACCACAATACAGAATATTACAATATCATTCTTCCGCCCACAGAATATCAAATATATACATGTGTAAATTGATTTTTTCTAACGCAAATTGTTTCTTCAACTAAGAAATTGCCACATCACACTTAGACATTACATAATTCTATATCTATACCTTGCTATCGTTCTCAAAAGACTTTTAACTATAATTATTATATCCCTTCAATTTGGTAATTTTTATCAAAATAAAAGATGTATAAACATTAATTCAACGACGATGTAGTCTACAGGTATATAGTATCATAATTCAAATTTTAATGTCTTAAAAGACAGAAAATGGCCTCTCGAAGCTTTACTTCTAAAATTTCTTGCAACTCCCTCTCATGCATTGCTTTTGCACACCTTATGTTTTCTGAAATCAATTCATTGTTAGGAAATTAACCATTTTGTCAATTATAAGCCGGGTTCCAATTTAATATATCGAAGCCTGCAATCTGATACTTGGTTTCCTGGGAGCATAGACAACCCCAGAAAACTTTTTCTGGAATCTAGAAAACGCCTCTTTGGGCTTCCAAGTTTTAAAATTCTTAAATGCACCATGGAGCATAATAACCCCCCCCCCCCCCCCCCCGGACATTGCTGAATTTTCAGGGAGTATCAATCTGCCAAATTCACAATTTTGCAGAGACAAATTACTTCTATTATAATGTCTGGAAGCTAAAAAATGGCATCTCCAGACTTTTGAAAAATCATTGAGCATGCCCTGCCCCTAGCATTTGTTCTTATGAAATTCCCGAACAGGAACAGGAAAGCATGTTCTTGAACCGCTTAGAAACCAGCTGCTGTTGGAAGTTAATCAGTCTGGATCAATATATGAAAGGATACACAGGTCATATGTCTATTTTATGGTTTGTGTCTGCTGAATATTTTTTTACGGGGAGTGTAATCAAATCTATCGACATGATACTCTACAAGAATAAACAGGTCTTAACTTAGTGTCAAAATCTTTGAAATGGCCTCTCAGTGTGTGTAAAATTAAAATACTTCCAGTGGAGCAAACCCCTATTTTATATCGAAACAACCCTCTTTGAGCGGGATAAAATTGTGACATTTGAGCACGGAACTGATTCTCATATTGTGTCTGAAAGTTGGAAAATGAATCTCCAAGCTTCCAAATTCAAGATTTTTTTCTCTAAAAAGGTGCACGACGCTTACTTCTGCGTGGCATCTGATCCCACCTCTAGATTTACTGAGCTGCGTGAAGGTTAACAGCCCTACTCTTTGGTATGATCTATGATTGTTATACTTAAACACACTTGCAATAAGGTGAGTAATTCAGCACTGAAATATGCAGTTATAAATTATCAGTGAATGATTAAAAATGACAAATTAGCAACTTGTAATGATGCAATATAAATTTGCATTAGGCCAGCGATATATAAAGCTAATAGGGATTGGTGACTCGGCGGTTTTATATAGAGCAACGCGCATATAGGCGATGTCACTAAGCGTCTCGGAGATCCTGCTTACTGTGTCAACTTATCGGGAAAATGCGCCATTTTCAATTTACGCTTGGAGTAGCATCACTTCAGAAATCATAGGACAATTAGCCATACAACAATCAGAACAGGTGAGCAGTTGTTATTGTGATAAAGTTTATATGTTTAGGGTAACCAAATACACCGATTTAGCGATTTGAAGTAATTAAATATTTACATAATCAAGGCAGTTTAACTGAAGCAATAGGAGCTTGTTTTGAAGCGAATTACATCAGTCGCCGAGAACCATACCGTATTGAAGAGCTAAAAGCATTGAAATTATTGAATCACTTCGGATGAGATGCTAATTATTTAATTGCGAGAATATAACTATTATGAAGTGAGCTATTCTAAAGCAGAAAGTTCGATGATTTTTATTTTTAAAAACCTGGATAGAAAATCACCCATATTATAAGCCTCATATGGTACGCTACTTTTAAAAATATTGTCAAAAATGTGGAAAAATCAAATGCAAAGTTCACTTATTTCACACTTGATCTTATCAAAGTACTCAGTAATTGTGAAGTACATATGCTTTTTCTGTTTATTGATTTGAAATTTACTACGATGTACCGATTTTTAAGTGATTAATCGAACATTTATTTAGAGCTACGACGAAGACGAAATGGCGGAATTATCCGCATGATTTTTTATTGATATCAGTTGTAACATGGATGTTTAAAAAACTTTTTTGTTTTTGAATAAAATAAACCTATTGCTTGTCATTTGTGAAGTTGAAATATTAATATTTTGAAGTACGCGTTTATTTTTTTTATTAATATTTTTCTTTTTTTCTCTTTTATATTTTAAAATTTAGGGATTTTAACGTCCATTTTGAATTATTAACACCTCTGATTTTCTCAATTACCCTGAAAAATGAATTTCTTACAATTTTAAGTGAAAAATTTGCTTGATTATTGTGACATTAACTTTGTAAATAGGCATATTCATATTTAATTGCAGTTTACAAGGTTTAAACTTTAAGGAATTAACAGAAAATTGAAATAGGACTGGCAATGTCTGAATGGCAGATTTTGCTGTAAAAAATGTAGGTCTTAAAACTATTTTGTTTCTGCATAAAATAAAATTATTGATTGTCAGTCGTGAATTTGATATATTAAAATTTTTAAGTACTCGGTTAATTTTATAATCAATATTTTTATCCATTATTTTTTATATTTTAAAGTTAAAGTATTTTACCGTCCATTTAAATGATTTTGAGACCAAATACTGACACTTCTGATTTTCTCAATTACTCTGAAAAATAAAATTATTTACAATTCTAAGTGCAAAATGTAATTGCAATTAATCATGATTATTGGAACACTAACTTAGTATATAGGAATATTCATATTTGATTACAGTTTACAGGATTTTGAATTATTGAAAATAGTATTGTGAAAAAATCGGGATGGCAGAGTTTGCTGTAATGTTGTATTTTTATATAGTTGTAAATTGTTGGCCTAAATGTTTTTTTTTTTAATTCATGAAGTTAAAATATCAAAATTTTGCATTACATTTCTATTTGAATTTAATTTGTTTTTATTTTTTTTTTATTTTCAAATCAAGTAATTTTATTATCCAATCAGTGTGGAAGGCACTGAAAGAGACAAAAATTGTTGATTATGATTTTCTCAATTACTCTGAAGAATAAAATTATATACAATTTTTAGAGTGCAATGAAACGCTGACTTAGTTAGTTAGTATATAGGCATGTTCATATTTTATTGCAGTTTACAGGGTTTAAGCCTTAAAGGGATATTAACAAAAAATTAAATAAGACTGAAAATTGCAGAGTTGGCTCCAATGTTATATATTTATATAGTTGTAAAAAGGTTGGCCTAAAAACTATTTACTTTAGTGTTTAGTTATAATCGAGAAAAACAGTTTTATGAGATTAGGGAATAAATGTGATGATACATTAAGTTAAAAAAAATGAATAGAAACCTGACATGTAAATTCAATAAATTCTCTTTATTTAAAATTGTCATTGAAATACATGTACACTGGGTGTATTTGTTGTGTGTTTTATTTTTCAGACAAGGGGAAAAAGTTATAATAAAAGGATAACTGGATGGCAGTGATGATTTGTTGAGTTACAGTGACTATGTAACAATATTGTGGAACTACATGTATGCAATTCATTGCAGAAATTCATGTATCTTAAATGAAATAAAATCCAAGAAATTGATAAAATTGTCTTTTCTTTCATGTGTGTGTTCTTCCATGAGGTCACTTTTTAAAGTGCAGTTTTACTCAAACAGGATTTCAGTATGCAAACATGTTTCTTTCATCCAAGCTCTGCACATAATTATACCTTTATTTGCAGAATAGAAAAAATTTAATCCGCTTGGAGTGACATCATAAATAAGTTTGCAAAATTTATTTTCACTATATATTCTTAGTAAATTCATGTTTTTTCCTCTCGAATTCATTGTTTTTTCAATTTTAATAAAGTAAATTGATTCACATGAAGGTGAGGGTTTGGTTCTTATGTGTTAGAAATCCCATTACAATCTGTGTTTTATTTTAGGGTGGAATACACTAATTTTCATGTGAGTAAAATTCTAGTGACTTCATTTTGAAGTTTATTAATGGATAAATAATGTATTTTTAAGTAATTCATGGATGTAAACTAACAGAAATATCAAAATTAGGCCCACACTTCATGGGTTATACATGTATGTGTCATTTATTGATTTTCATTAATTTTGGGTATCTACCAAATTTGGAGGACAAATCACAGGATTGCAGGATTACTATGATTATATTGTGAAATTCATTTTTGCGAACTAATTTATGTCCAAATACTGTACATATTCATCATTTGCAAACAGCAAAAATGTGACATGGTGATGCAAGAATAATCCTTACTATTCAGTATTATGCACTTAATCCACAAATATAACAATTTAATTTTATAGTAATGAATCAAATTCAACCAAACATACACAGATTTATACTTGGAAAAACCTATCAGAGTCTTCACTTGTACAATAATGTCCATACTTCTTCATATTTTAAAATTAAGAACCCAGGATAATCAAATATTTTGTTATTCTATCTAAATGACAATAATTGTTGTTTAAATAGTGTAGAAATGTGTATAAATAATATTAACATCATATCAAAGTTACAATGATTTCATTTCAGATATAAGCTTAAGTATTTTTCATTTTTCAACTGCCTGAATTGTTTAAATATTTCCAATATCAACTTATTTCCCCCAAATTTAAAAGAAATTGATTAACCTCTAATTGTCTAATAGATCTATTTAAATACTCAATTTTCTATTCTTCCTGCATGTTTGGAAATTATTTACCAAAAATACTTACCTGTGTAGACTTATTGTAAAGTGGGAATTTTATTGTTTGCATAGAAGTATATACATGTAGTTATTATATCATGTGCTAAATTAACATATTTCAGAAATACCTTCTTTTGCACCCCACTCAAATGTTTATTTTTTAATCATGTGTAAGAAAAATGTGTAAATTTGAGTTTTTAGAAATAATAAATAAACATATTTATTATGATTTTATAAGTATCTGGGTTGTGGTTTCAAAGGGGTGGAGAGCAAAAATATTCGAAAGATTGTTTATTACACCTACAAGGCTACATGCTTAACTCAGGAAGTGATCTGCAGTATTATTCCTCTGCGGGAGTTCAACACCCAAAACGAGTGTCCTTTATCAGTGTTTACTGCAAATACCATATACCATCGATTTTATCAGAACAGATAAAGCTAATCCCCTTGATGTTTAAATAAATATAGGTGCCAGGTATTTTCACACCTTAGTGCTGTAGGATTACGACATGTTCCTGATAGAACTGAAATTATACACAAACGTAAAAACAAGATATTTTGCCGATTTACATCTCCGGATATGTTATACATTACATCTTTTAATGTTCGGTTTGAAAATTCTTTTTATTTGTTAATCTAATAAAATTGAGAGGGGATTACGTAATTATCAAAAAGATTTTGATTCTAGACTAGTATTTACTTTAGTAGATCAAGAATCTAAAAATTAAAATTTGCTGACACATTTCTGATGTAATTTCTAATATTTTTCTACATTATTCATTTATTTTGAGTTGTTAAAATGGTACCTTATTCGGTTATTTTTTTTCAAACTCGTGATTTGTGAAACATTTAATGTTTTAAAGTAGTAAACCTTTCCTTGCTCTCAAATTACCGAGTAACATTTTCACGATACACATACGAACGATCAATCTAGTTGTCGGTCTTTGCTGGTGCCAGCAGCTTCTCAACAATTACACGACCGACAACTCTGTATAAGAGATTTGTCTCGATTACGTCCCTTCTCACTGTTTGTGTGTTACTATCTGGTTTGCGCCTGCGCGGTGAGTGTCGATTTAAACTGGGTCACTCATTTGCATATCAAAAGGATACATCCGCTCATAACTGGAAGAGCGCGAGTCACCAATCCCTATTAGCTTTATATATCGCTGATTAGGCCTACTTGTAACAATTTAGGAATTTATTACAAATAATACTTTCATCTCTTGAAATTAAAACCATATTATTTCTCTGTTAAAACAAAACGATATTTTAACATCTTATTACAACTTAATAGTACATGTGTTTTAACTTACAGATTACTTAGTAATTTTAAAATGTTAATATAAACACAGGCCAACTTAGGTGCGAATTTTTCAATAGAATAGATTTGAAAAAAAAACTCATAAGGGTTATTTTTACCATAGACATATCAGAATTATATAATAATGATTGATAAAAATTTCAGATGTACGGAACTGATTTGAAAAATTGAAATAAATGCTTTGCTTTGTTAGATGTGGTTTTTCTTGCATTCTAAAATTCTCTTGCCGTAAATTAGTGAAACCGATCTAGACCTCAAATCAGAGTCTCCAGTACGCTTAATAAACTCGGACAGTTTGTGATAAATTTCACATAGATTCAAACAGTAGCTTTAGCATTAGTATGGCAAATTATTCTAATATCGATTGTGGTAGTTATAACGATTCACGTCCAGAGAAGGCTAGTTTCTCGAGTAATTCCTTTTATGGTAGGAGGAACAAAAGGTATTTGTTAGACTTTATATTATGTATTGCTGGTTTTATAATGCCGTGACGGTGAGTGTGATTATTATCATTATATGTGCATCACTATAAAAACATAGTCCTATTTACATTTTCTAGATCCTACTTTCGGTTTCTCATGGATGTATTGTTTCTGTAAAGATCATGATAGTTATGTATTGACGATAGCCTATGTTAAGCTTTCATAGATATCTATCCTTCAGTCCAAGCATATTCAGTTGTGTGTAGCCTATATACCCGCCACATTTGAAATTTATAATTCAGTAAATACTAGATATACATTTCTATTTTCTCACTTTAATAAATCATAATCACGAAAAAGACCAAGAATTGAGAAATCCATAGAAGAAGCATTGCAGAAAAAGAAAACACCAACAGAATATAAACCAAGGTAGTGTTTTGCTTTTGTTTGTTTGTTTTTTTGTTTATTGTTTGTTTTGTTTTTTTTTAATCTTGGGAAAAAGTTTTATTTGGGACCACTCTGTAAAATAATCAAAGCTACTGTTTCCCCATTAAACCTGTTAAGTGTTTTTTGAAGTTTACAGCTTTATATATATCGCTGTTTACATTAAGGAAACCATAAAGTTATCAATGAAATTGCTATTTCATATAAAGGTAATAGTTGTAATCAATTCTACTTGTACATTCAAATTCAAAGGCAATGCTCTAATACTGGAGATCCTAGTGAAACCCTTTATAATTGTCTCACCTCGATTAGTGGTAATGGCAGCGGCCATTGTTATAGATTTTCATTGGAACTCTGCCTATTATGTTTATAGGGGTGTATGCATCTTCACCATAGACACTGGATTGAAAATACTGGTGAAACACCCCTGCGTGTGAATTGACCCGTCTGTTGACTTATGCAAAAGAACATATTTGTACACATCTGGTTTCATTTCCAAGAAAGATAATGAATAGAATTCAACAATTCGCGATTATGAAACGTAATCAGTGGGGGTAAGAGTTTATGACTCTGGTTATTAATTTAATGACTGTATGGATAATGTTTCCACACAAGACATTTTCACAAAATATTTACAAAGAAATACTTTCCAAAGTAGCTTGTACACACAGTAGTCACTGATGACTGTGCTATATTTTGAAAATTATTACATAAATCTCATTTTGCTGTCTTACATTCATTAAATACATGGGATTTTTAAGCAAGCTGTTTCACCTGTAATTCCCAGTGGGATTATTTCACCTGCCAAAAAGTTATTTTCCCGAAAATAACAGAAAATGTATATACATGTATGTGTTTGTTTATATTGTTTTCCTAGTTTAGAAGGTGATATCACTGATGAAGACGTGCAAAAAATATAACTTTGATAAGATAAATTATAATATTATAGAAATTAGGTTATACACTGACTCTATTACTAACAATTGTTTCAGAACATATTTTTTATACAATGATTTTGATGACATGTATCTGAATTTAGATTGACAGGTCCCATGTCAGACTGGAAAGTATTTTACAGACAACAAGATGCTTGGTCTTATAAGACTAAGAGAAGATCATCAGTAAGCATTAACTTCTTACTTATTTTATTATTATTTGGTAAATACGATGTAAGAATCATTTAACCTAGAAAACACACAGTTTCATACAAAACACACACAAAATACCACGGGAATTGGGAATTTTATCTGTCAGTTAAAATTGAGATTCAAACACCCAATCACTGGACAAACAGCTAGGTGTTTGTCCATCAATCAGGTGTTTGATTCTTGTTTTTCACTTACAGATAAAATTTCCAATTCCTGCGCGCACGCACACACACACACAGAGTACCAAAAGGGAGGTAACCAAATGTATTAACAAAGGTCAGACACCACCAAATTAGCCAATTTCTATTATTTCAAATGGGTTTTGTCCATAGTGTTTCAGGATATGGATGAATTTATAGAAAAACTTGTAGACAGCAGTAAATCTAAATTTCTGTAGCCAGTCCAGGGGGAAATCAGTCAATGGCTACGTTGACTACCCAGAGAGCTAGTCCTACATGTATTATTTATACCAAATTTTGTAGTCCAATATTGGTTGGGTTACTGGTATATATACACTACAGATGTAGTGACTATAGCAGTTCAAGTAATAGGTTTAAATCAATAAATGTGCTAATTGCTGTATAGATATATATCTGTCAATTGTTAACTTACAACGTATGTATTCGTTGACAACCCTACTGATCTACAATTTATATTATTCAGAGTAACAGGGATAGAAATTAGAGGTCAGCCACTTCCCCATGGCGAATTATTTTCTTGCTGGGCAAGTGAATGTTCTTTGGAAGTCGCTCAGGTGGTGAGCAGAAGTGGCTGAAATCTTTGATGACACCTCTGTGTAGTTCATTATACATGTATATTTGATTCTCTGTATTTTAAACTGATATACACATGGACAGCATCACACATTTCAGCAAATTGTGACCTATTCCCTACACAAAATCTACCATACTTTCCTAATTTCCAGCCCTACAACCACCAAACTAAAAACTTTAATCATTTTATTTTTCAAACCACAGATTTCTGTAAAGTTACCATGAAATAACACTTTACTTCATGCCTGTAGCTATATCTATCATATCAATAACTCATATGCTATAAATGTACCACTCATATCATGCATTTTAGGTCTCTGATGAGAAGTTCATTTTCTTTTACTGATATTTATTAAACTATATAAGGTAGCCTATATATGATTGAACTATATAAAATAACGTGTATAAAATTTTCTTATGAATTTTGTTAAAGATCAAAGATACCGCCATTAGTGTTTGACACAAAATGTTCCTATGCTCTAATTTGAAAACAATTACAGTGGAATCTCATTATGGTGAAATTGGATTTGGGTTATATCAAAGTTGAACAACCGGTCCGGATTTAGATTGATAGATAAATAAGCGTTAATTATATTTCAGTTATCTCAATTTACGAATATCTTAAAGAAATATGGGCGGTCCCCTTTACTTTGAGACAACAAGATTCTACTGTATTAAAGGAACACTAAGAAATTCTTTTAAATTTTCATTACTTGTAAGATGATTATCTAAACAGGGGTCTGAAACTATTCTGAATTGAAAAAAACATTCTGTGCCTCTGAAATTTGAGCTGGGCTAGTAGATTTTGGATCTTAGAGGCCCAGGTGGCCCTTGGATAAAAAACATGTTAAGCTGTACCCCTGGAGTAATTTTCTATAATGGCATATTATTTTGTATTGGGTGCCTGGCAGATATGACTATAAATTTCCTTTCCTCCTCACACACAATCAGGTGCTCTTTCACAGATTGTGGTGTGTGGGGCCAGGGTTTATGTTTTGTTATTACTTGATCACTTCAGAACATATAAATTATATCAACTTAAAGTTAAAAAGGTATGAAAATTGTATAAATAACTAATATGCCTGTGATTCAACATTTGTCAACATGGGTTTTTTAATTACTATTTACTTTTACTTATTTATTTTTGCTCCCCGTTATCTTTGCCCTGTTACGACAGTCTCACGAATGGCATGAATGTCCGTGCTTCAGTTATTTACATGTACCATAGCTTGAAAAGTTTGCTGTGATTTTAAATTGTTCCTCCCATCTAAGGGCAAAAATAGAGGAAATTTGCATATTTACGCTCTGGTTGAATCCCGCTGAAACAATCTTATGCAGTCAGGTGATGTAGATAATTTAATATATGTATTATATATTGAAGACAGATTTTTTTTTTTAAATCATTGCAGACAATCATTACAGACAATCAGTTTAATAAATCTGTAAAATTCTTCTTTTTTACCTGCTAGGATCTTCAAGTGTTTGCATTTGAGAGTGAAAGTATCGGTGCAGCAACTGGCAAAAGACAGTACATTGTCACAAGCTATGACAAATTCTGGCATTATTACTGGTATCTGTTTATTCTCTCTATACTTTAAAATAACATATTTTAAAGGCCTGTCTTTTGATGGAACATATTGTTATTCAGTAATGTCCATCTGTAACCCTTTTTCTGACTTATAATTTTCAACATGCCAAGTAAAATATCTGGTAATACTGCTTATGTCAAGGTTATTGTTGACTTGGATGGAGTTATCATTTTTGTCCAGGCCATAGTTTTCTTGTGCCCCATTTGTGCAACCTCATTTTTAGCACAAATGCTCCTGCTGGGAAGGTGATGTGTCATGGTTCAAGGTCATTCATCTTATAGTGGAATATGGTAGACTCTTCTTGTTAGGGCCATATTTTTGTAATAAGGCACTCTATTTCTGGAATTTAATTTTTTACACAAATTCCATGTATAAGGAATTGTGTCATGACCTTGACTGGTAAAAACTTTATTTGTGCAACTTTATTTTTGACACACATGTTCCTCATAGGTATGGGATTCTGGATCGGATCAAGGCTTTTGAAAAGGTGGGAGGAGGGGGGAGGGGGTGAGAATTTTTATCATTATGAAATTTGAATGCTGAAGGTGACTGCGAGGGGACTGGGGCCATTTTGAATTTTTCAAAGGGGGTTTGCAACCCATGCACCCCCCTTTAAATCCGCCAGTGGGATTTGTTTTGACTTTAGGTAACACGTCTGATGTCATGGTCAAAAATCTCTCCAGAAGTTAAACAATATGTAATATATGTGATAAGAACTATAAGAATTTTTGTAAGAATTGCGACCACCGAAAAAAGTATTGAATTTGTTATTGTTCAGTTATGAGTGAGTGCATTAATGTACAGTGCAGTGACACTTAGTTCATTTGGAGCTGTCTGTAACAAAATTTACTATCATATGGTAACCCAAAATACAGTCAAACTTGTTTATAAAGGCCACTTAAGGGAACAGGCAAAAGTAGCTGTTATAGACAGTTTGCCATTATAAAGAGGTTTATTCATTATAAATGTAAAAAAGTGAACAAAGGTTTTTTGTTTGATAGCCTTTATTGGCAGGTGCCCTTTATACAGAGATGGCATTTAGTGCAAAATTGGTTGTACATTATGTATAGGACTAGACTTAAAATATATATATGTAGGCATCAATGTATATGTATATAAATGTATATGTATATAAATGTATATGTAAGGGAGATAACACTGACAAGTTAACAAAGTCAGACAGGATGAAGTCATTTTAAAAACATGGAAAAGTCTTGAATTTTTACTTATTCTCCTTTAGATATCACTAGTGATGCATAATTATAATAAAATTATGATTAGGCATACATTTACATGTATTTAACTCAACAAATGTATATGTTAATGACATGTATGCAGAAAGCTTGTATCATGATGATACAGTGTATTTAATTCATCAACCCCTGAAAAACAATGGACTCTGTTGTAAATCAGTGAGTTAGACCAGTCCAAATGTGTCTGGAGGGGTGAATGAGTTAATATGGACAATAAATGACTTCTTTTTCTTACCTTTGATGTAGGCAACTAGAAGCGAGCAACAGAGTGCATTATGAGATCATTCTTGAAGGTATGTTATAAGTGTATTTATTGGGTACATAAGGGATTTTCTACCCTAAATAAGGTCATATTCCCTATGCAAAAGCAATGCATTTTTTCCCAGTTTGCAGTTGAAATTTCCCAATTGAAGTCAAATGACAAAGAATTTGAAGTGATTCTTATATTTTCACATAGTTTTGTTTTTTTATAGATTTCCTTATTTCAATAAAATGTTGCTAAAATTCCCAATTCAAAAGGCCCAGGCCCCATTTCCAAAAGAGTATGGAAAATCCTTGTTCACAAGCAAGAGATATCTTAAGAGAAGACAGAGATTTTTGATGATCAACTGAAATTCTAAGGCACCATTATCCTAGCCTGTCAATTCTGCAATGTTCTCATATAATTTTCACAAAAATCGTACTCATATTCCCAAAGTGTGCCAAAAATTTCATTCATTCATTTACTGCAACTGTTGTATCTAACTTTTGATACACTACATTACATTGAGGCATTTATTTGCGATAATTAATTGATGCAAAGTATGAGAAAAACTTGTCTATATGATTTAAGCCTATCAGGAAACTTTTCTTTTGACTTTTATTTTGTTGTCGTCTTTTAATTTATCTTTGAATAGAATCTATGTGACACCAGCAATCACTGGAGACACATGTTCTACCTTGACATGAGAACAAATACTTCATACTGAATCACTGCAGGCAAGGCAAAGAGTCTTGACTTAACCACTGCATTCTCATTAAGGCATGGGGCAAAATACATTTCATTAAATAAATAACAAACAAAATTGTTTTAAATTAACTAAACATTAAGGTAATTAAGAAAATCATTCAGCCTTACTTCTCTTTAAAAAATATCTTTATAAGCTGTAGGTTTTTTTTTTTTTTTTTTTTTTTTTTTGAGATGATTAAACATGGACCAGATTCCCACTCTTTTTCATGTTGTTCTCATGGTTGAGTTATAGGGCATGATTGCATTGACCAATCAAATGCGATGCTGGTCTTAAAATAGTAACAGGGAGCGTTCTAAATGCTTCATAGAACATGTTTAAAAGTTAACGGTATATTCAGCTGTTTTAAAATGTTGTTACGGTTCCATTAGTAATATTTTGTACAGATTATACAGCATTTTATACATTTTCATGTTTTTACCCCATTTTTATGAGTTGATGGAACAATTTTGTTGTGCTTAGTTGTTTATTGGGAACAAGTCAAAGCACCTTTTGCAGTTTGGGGTTTATGACATATTATATTGATGTGAAATTACACATGTATGTGCATTTCAGCAACATAAACTCAACTTCAAGATTGAAATTTCCAAATCACACTTTTATTTGTATATTTTAGCTTTTTAAAATGATGAAAATATAGTAACAATTTGCTGAAAAATATAGGTCTATAAGACTTGTTGAAGTATATGCTATTAATTGGCATCCTTTATGAATTTTAAGATATTAAAAATTTGCTTTAGAATGTTACTTTTCAATTATGTTTTACCATTATACTGATGTGATAGAATTGAAATTAAAAGTGACAAACTGGACGGTTAACAATTCTTGCGCACGATTAATATGCAAATAAGTTTTGGTCAAGTTTCCCTTACTGTGTATTGGCATGATCTCACTATGAAGTTGGATATAGAAGCTGCGTCATTCCTCATTCATGTGATCTTAACTGATGGGAAACTAGCGATAGTCCTTGAAGTTGGGAAAATGTTTTACATGTACACATATTGACCTAGAGATTTAAGGCTACTGATAAGAAGTATAGTGTAAGGTTATAATATTGCCCTGATGAATAGAAATTTAACATCGATGAAACAATCTTTATAAGCACAAGATTTTATAATGATATCGCTGATCTATGTAGTTTGTTGCATAATAAATAAGCCATCAGTACTCATGTTATGCCAAATGTCTGACCCAATTTTAAGTTACTTTTTTTTGTTAAACTTAATTTTACCAAATTAAAAAGTATTGAGTTTACTGAGTGTATTATACCTCATTAAATCTTACAATTGCCATCAACTCGTATCAGTACTTTCAGAACTTTGATGACATATATTGACAAACTGCATCATCCAAAGTCAGGAGACGTCTTTTCATCTGAATTTAATCGTAAGCAAATGATGACAAGCGTACAAATTAAGATTAATGCATGCTAATTAGGACCAACAAATTCACGAGAAACAACCATATATATAACAGACTCTTTGGTGAAGCACCACATTCAGATCACCCTGATATTCATATGATATACACAAAGTTCTCTGTCAGTTTACAACCATATATACAACAGACTCTTTGGTGAAGCACCACATTCAGATCACCCTGATATTCATACGATATACACAAAGTTCTCTGTCAGTTTACAACCATATATACAACAGACTCTTTGGTGAAGCACCACATTCAGATCACCCTGATATTCATATGATATACACAAAGTTCTCTGTCAGTATACATACACTCTTTTATCATCAGTTTTGGGGGGAATTACATTTACATTACATTTTATTTTCCCTGTAGGTGCTGTTTGCAAATTGTACTTTGACCTGGAGTTCATGAAAGAATATAATCCAGATAGAAATGGTGTAGCAATGGTGGATTTGTTTATCAAGGTACTCTATGATTATACATAAACAATCAGACTTTTATTGTTTGAAGATTTAGACACTATCAAATCATATAGAATAACTGTGACTGTGATTATACATAAACAATCAGACTTTTATTATTTGAAGATTTAGACACTGTCAAATCATATAGAATAACTGTGACTGTGATTATACATACACAGTCATACTTTTATTATTTGAAGATTTAGACACTGTCAAATCATATAGAATAACTGTGACTGTGATTATACATACACAGTCATACTTTTATTATTTGAAGATTTAGACACTATCAAATCATATAGAATAACTGGCTGTGATTATACATACACAGTCATACTTTTATTATTTTAAGATTTAGACACTATCGAATCATATTTTAGTGTAGAATAACTGTGATTATAGGTACACATTCATATTTGTATTTTATGATGTTTAAGATACAGCAAAAGACATGTAATTCTTTTTTGAGAGTCGATGAATGTAGCCATTTATCTTAGAAAAATATTTGTAGAAAAGGAAGATTCACATATGTTTGTGACTCATTTACATATTATTATGTTTGTGACTCATTTACATATGATTATGTTTGTAACTCATTTACATATCAGGGGCTGAAAATTCCTTAAGTCCAAGGTCCGGGACCTGCATATTTTATTTTCGGACCCTGTTGTTTTCCTACTTTGTGGGTCCGAGGACGTAAGTCTGAATCAGTGAATGATTATTCTGTCAGTTTCTTTCTAAACTTCCTTTGTAAAGTTCAATTGTCATTTTCTAATATGATTTTGTGGCAGTTTTTGGTATGTAATTTTGTGTTCCCACCTTTAATAGTAGTTATATGTATTGATTAATTATATCAAAAGTCTGACTTGGATTTATTGTAATTGCACCCATATGTTAGAGGGCCGGACCCAGGCTAACTTTAACAAAAAAGTCCTGGACCCAAGCATTTGAAAGAAAATTTTCAGCCCCTGCATATGTTTATGTTTATGACTTATTTACAGATTTATATTTATGACTTATTTATATACGTTTATGTTTTTGACTTATTTACATATGTTTATGTTTTTGACTTATTTACATATGTTTATGTTTTTGTTTGTGACTTATTTATATATGTTTATGTTTTTGACTTATTTACATATGTTTGTGTTTATGTTTGTGACTTATTTATATATGTTTATGTTTGTGACTTATTTACATTTGTTTATGTTTTTGACTTATTTACATATGTTTATGTTTTTGACTTATTTACATATGTTTATGTTTTTGACTTATTTACATATGTTTATGTTTGTGACTTATTTATATACATTGTATGTTTATGTTTATGACTTATTTACATATGTGTATGTTTTTGACTTATTTACATATCTTTATGTTTGTGACTTATTTACATGTTTATGTTTATGTTTGTGACTTATTTACATATGTTTATGTTTATGTTTTTGACTTATTTACATATGTTTATGTTTGTGACTTATTTACGTATGTTTATGTTTGTGACTTATTTACATATGTTTATGTTTTTGTGACTTATTTAATTTAAATATGTTTATTACAGTATGTGTGTCTGTGGCTACTTCATCATTATAAGTTGATGTGTTCTAGGGACATGATCGTAGATTTAGATGCTAGGTATGTATAGTCTCTATATATACTACAAGATAGGTTATAGATGGTAATGCTGCTTTATAACTTTACAAAACGCCTAACGGAGTGTGCACTTACTGGCAATATGTCAGGTTTGGCTGTTGGCTGTTCCAGGAATATGCACTTACTGGTGATAAGTGTGGGGACTTGAAATTTGGTAATAGAAATAACTGTAAATGATGAAAATCGAAAATGGTAAATATAAGTTCTGTTTTCATTTGGTATTCGTGGGCATATGAATTTCACTTGGATGAAGTCCAATCCAATGAAGTGTGTTAGCACTGCATTTTGAATTTGCCATCATCCAGTCAGCATTCATCTGCACATAAAAACCAGCTAAAAGCAGTTAATTCCTTAACTTCAGAACTGTAAGAGATAATGTTTAGATATTTATTTCTTTTCTCTGTTGACAACTATATAGTTATATCTCTATGTAAGATTTGAACCGTGGGTTCCGCTCTGAGTTTTGGGTTTATTTCACCCAATTTAATCTTATATATAGAATGATTATTCAAAATTATTGGCAAAACATTGATGATCTAGTAGTGAAATGTAAAATGTATCATTTCAAGTGTGAAGATGGTCAGAATATCACAGTCATGCACTGTGACTGTTTATCAGGTTATACATATTCAAATAATTCCATAAAATATGAAGCAGCGTCACAGTAGGAAACACAAAGAAATCTGATATTTTTTCAGTTATATGGTGGCAACCAGTTTTTGTTGGTGGAGGAGAGAACCTGGTTACAATGTACCCAAGAAGAGACCCCTTAGACTTCCACAAGTAAACTGGCAAACTTTCTCACAAAAATCAGTTAAGGTTCTTACATGGCTTGAATCTGTACTGACCAGGAGTCAGAGACTTCATGGTTCAAAGCATGATGCTCTAACCACTCAATCACAGAGTCCCCTCACCCACATGATAATGAGAGATGCTCAGGGAAAACATAGATAAGAATAATCTTGACAAATGTGTTACAAATGGGACTTAATTTATATACTCAACCTTGAGTCGGTAAACTTACCATACTGACTATATGCCAGACATGCTGACAATAACATTAGCTTTTACATTTTGTCATGATTTTGAATTTGTAAAAAATGTAGAAATAACATTTGAGAGTGATACTCTATAGATCAATCACTGATTAAAGTCTAAATTCATAGACCTTGTGACCTTGACAAGGGTATTTAAATGTAAAAAAGAAGTTAGATTCCAGTGTAAACAAATTATTTCTATCTATTATATGCCTGAATCTACTCTTAATTTCTGCAGGCAAACATTTGGATGATTACAATCAGAAGTTCTGAGTTTATTTCAGTAAGCAACATGTTGAACTGAAGCTTGTTCATATTTAAATTATATAAATTCCAGTACCAATCTATCACCATATTTCTATGATGTGTACACAAATTGCCTTTTGTTCTTTATCTTGTTCAGTACAGTGTTTATTTATAGTTATCTTTTTGTTTATTTGTAGTCATTTTTTGTAGTCCTAACTATCATCATATCTCTACGATGTGTTTACAAAATGCCTTTTGTTCTTGTGTGGTACATTGTTTGTTTGTATCTATGTTTCAGTACAGAAAAGAAATTCAGTCGACATCTGATATTCTTGTTACCAAATGCAGCCTTTAGAAACAATATAGAAGCAGGTGTAGTATCCATGTTGCTAAAATATGTAAACATATAAATGATGACTGACTATTTGTCAGGTAGTGTATAGAGGCTAACAGTTACCATGGTAGTGTGTAGAGGCTAACAGTTACCACAGTAGTGTAGAAGCTAACTGTTATCATGGTAATGTGTAGAGGCTGACAGTTACCATGGTAGTGTGTAGAGGCTAACAGTTACCATGGTAGTGTAAAGAGGCTAACAGTTACCATGGTAGTGTGTAGAGGCTAACAGTTACCATGGTAGTGTGTAGAGGCTAACAGTTACCATGGTAGTGTGTAGAGGCTAACAGTTACCATGGTAGTGTGTAGAGGCTAACAGTTACCACGGTAGTGTGTAGAGGCTAACAGTTACCACGGTAGTGTGTAGAGGCTAACAGTTACCACGGTAGTGTAGAAGCTAACTGTTATCATGGTAATGTGTAGAGGCTGACAGTTACCATGGTAGTGTGTAGAAACTTACAGTTACCATGACCATGGTAGTGTGTTGAAGCTTGCAGGTACCATGGTAGTGTGTTGAAGCTTACAGTTACCATGGTAGTGTGTTGAAGCTTACAGTTACCAGGTACTGTGTAGAGGCTGACTCTGACCATGGTAGTGTGTTGAAGCTAACAGTTACTAAGGTAGTGTGTTGAAGCTTACAGTTACCATGGTAGTGTGTAGTGGGTAACATTTGCCATGGTAGAAGGTAACAGGTACCATGGTAGTGTGTAGAAGGTATAGATCTGTTACCCTGATTGTCTGTTGAAGTCAGTTGTGACCCTGATTGTAGAATGATCACCTAATGCTCTAGAATTCATTTCTAAATTAAATTTATTTTTCATTGAGAAATACAAATTATATTCAGATGTTTACTTGTATACTCTAATAATGACTTTATTTTATGTATCACAATTGAAATGTATATATTTTTATGTTAGGGAAGTTTGTGAGGTTTATCATGTCCAAAGTGTTGTCAAAGCTTGGCGTTAACTTGAATCAGTCTGGAAATGCACCATCAGATGATAAATTACAGACCAAGGAGTGTCCAGATAGAACTGAGGATGATTGCAGAGTAACAAGTTCTGACAACTTACAGCCCAACGAGTGTCCAGATAAAACTGAGGGTCATTGCAGAGTGACAGGCTCTGACAACTTACAGCCCAACGAGTGTCCAGATAAAACTGAGGGTCATTGCAGAGTGACAGGTTCTGACAACTTACAGCCCAAGGAGTGTCCAGATAGAACTGAGGATAATTGCAGAGTAACAAGTTCTGATACATCTGACAAAGATAAGATAAAAGAAAAAGATGAAAATGAGTTATCTGAGGCCAATTTGCAGTTCAAGGAACGTTACAATGGAAATAAAGCTGAATCTCGAAAAGCTAGTTCCGAAACATCAGACAAAGATAATGTGAAAGTGAAAAATGAATCTACAGATGTGCAGTCTACACATATGGAAAGTGGAACATCAGATTATACAAAAAAGTTAATAGCCAAATGTAATGCTGCATTTGAAAAAGTCTGTGAGAAATTTACAGATGAAGATTTAAAATCATTTTTAGTTAAAGATGAACATGGAGAGACCATGTTTTGTGATTTAGGTAAGTGTTGATTTTCATGAGTTATTCTATTAACAGTAGAAGAAAAGAATAATGAAACTTGTAAGGAAGGATTAAAGGTTAAATTGAACTTCATATGTATGCATATCTTAGGAAGGTTTGCCAGTTTATTTGTAGATGGTTGGTAGTCTTACCTCTGTAAAATAAAACCATATCTTCTTCAGCTCCATTACAATCTTGTTTCCACCATGTAGAGATAAATTGTTAATTGTAGACCAAAAACAAAAAAGATATAAGAGACACAAAACGAAACACAGATGATTGATTGATACATGATATGCCCTTTTTTCCGTCATTATTACCTTTGATTATACAAATATTTGAAACAAAGCTATCATAAATATATATCCCAGGACATATTACTGTAAATGCTGGGTTCACAGCGGTCTAATTAGACAGTGATAAAATATTCTCATGTTTAATGATGCAATCGATTTATTTGAACAATAAGTATAAATATGTACATGTATGTTTACATCAATTTAGATAATCTTTTTGTCACTTTTGCAGGTGTGTATACAAAAAACAGAAATTTTCGCTTGTTTAAATCAAGTAAATATGGTAAACAGAATCAGCTAGTTTTATCAGCAGAAAACCAGTTTCAACCCACAAATTGCAGTCCGAAGGAATCTGAAAAGGAAAAACAAATCTTTCTGGAGTCTTTAGTAGCAAATGTGAGGTGAGTCAATGAACATGTTGTTACGGTAAGCCTTATTAGCTCGCCTGTTCGAAGAATAGGGGCGCTGATCTAGTCACCCTGGTGTCGGCGTCGGGCATTGCTAGGTTAAAGTTATGGGGTAAGTGTTGGAAAGCACTATAAATCATTCAATATATGAAGTAGGACACTGTTATTTGGTATGAAGGACTCTTTGTATCAATGAGTGGAGTGAAATCTGAAATTATTAGAATAAATTCATATTTTGACATATTTTGTGACTTAAACTTAAAATCATTATAAGGTCAACAAATCAGTTACTGAAGTAAATGTGATCAATTCATGGTCAATGTCTTGTATATCAATGCAATCATGATGAAAATACTGCTTATTAAATATGGGGGATTGGCAAGCTTTGTTGTCCTCCTCTTGTTTCAATTATTGTTATTCCGACAATTTCACCTACTGACAGGATTGTGCAAAAACAAATATACATATTGTTATTTACTGTCAATGTGATGGCATTTAAAATTTCCAACATTAACATTAAAATGTTCATTTTAGTAGAAAGAAATCTTGTGTTACAAAGACACAAAACATAGCACATCACAAATGAAATTGCTAGTTTGCATTCAAAGAACGTGTTTATAAATGAAGTAGATAAATGGTACAGTAATTATTTACTTTTAGTCGAATATAGAATTAACTTTATTTCATTTATTGGCTGCCTATTACAACATCGTTTTCCCCATTTGCAGTAATTGGTTCATTTATCACACCCATTTTTAGATAAAAAAAGTCACATAATATATTGGAATCCATTGCTATTGATTGTTGGCATTGTGTAGTTGTAGAAAAACTTTCTCTTTTTAGTTTTGGACATTTAAATATCCTCTTGAAAACCACTTGGCAAATCCTCTTTTAACTATCTAGAATAACCATGGTAACGTTAAAAAAACCATCAATTTCATAATATATATGTTTGGCTCTGCACATTTGCTGGCATGAAAATTATTTAAGTCGGACACACCCTAGAGTATCATGGCAATTAGGGAGACACAGGAGCATTAATTTTAACAGGTTCTGAGCATTAGGTCAACATTTGGAAATCTCTGGAGTATAATATCTGAAAGAAAGTATTACATCTAAGAGACTCTGGAGTATGAAGTCTGAAATACTCCTTAGTATTGTAGAATCTGAAACATTGAGAACCAAAGTAGTTAAGTAACAGAAAAATGACTGTTGGTGCTTAAACACATGAAAAATAGAAACTTCAGTTGTAACATCATTGTTTTCCCATTTCACCACTTTCTTAACATCATTGTTTTTCAGTTCCTAACATTGTTTTCCAGTTCATCACTTTCTTTACATATTTCATTTCCAGTTTCATCACTTTCTTAACATCATTGTTTTTCAGTTCCTAACATTGTTTTCCAGTTCATCACTTTCTTTACATAATTCATTTCCAGTTTCACCACTTTCTTAACATCATTGTTTTCCAGTTTCACCACTTTCTTAACATCATTGTTTTCCAGTTTCACCACATTCTTATCATCATTGTTTTTCAGTTCCTAACATTGTTTTCCAGTTCATCACTTTCTTTACATAATTCATTTCCAGTTTCACTACTTTCTTAACACTGTTGTTTTCCAGTTTCACTACTTTCTTAACATGATTGTTTTCCAGTTTCACCACTTTCTTAACATCATTGTTTTCCAGTTTCACCACTTTCTTAACATCATTATTTTTCAGTTCCTAACATTGTTTTCCAGTTCATCACTTTCTTTACATAATTCATTTCCAGTTTCACTACTTTCTTAACACTGTTGTTTTTTAGTTTCACTACTTTCTTAACACTGTTGTTTTCCAGTTTCACCACTTTCTTAACATCATTATTTTCCAGATTCACCAAGTGTATGAGATATCTACAGTTTGATATTGTTGTAGACAGCAGTGGAAACTTTACATGCAGAAATCGACGATCACAAGCAAACAGGAAATCAGGTGAAAAAATGATTAACATTCATAAGTGATCGTATTTAAGTATTGCGATCAGTTTTTTAATGGTCCCCAAAACCAGCATCATCATGTTAGGTAGTAAAGGGAAATATTTTAAGGTTGTGTATATAACCCTTCTGAAAATGTTTAATGATTATATAAAAGATATCATCAGAAGTGTGAGATATGTTCATTTCAAATATTTGACAAGGTTATGACATGACCATCACATCAGAGCCAAATCAAATTGTTCAGCAAAGCACCTACATACAAACTAAAGTTTGTTTTTCAGATCAACAATACATATGTAAAGTAAGTTATTTTCATTATGCCTCCATTATAATCCATTGCCTTTGTTGTCATGCATAAACTTTAAATTTGCTTCTGTGTTCATGAATAAACTATACAAAATTTGCCTGTTGTCATGTAAAAACTTAAGAGCCATTGCCTTTGTTGTCATGTATTTTTATTTTTATTTGTAAACCTTAAAACATTTGCTTCTTTTGTTGTTTGTAAAATTTAGAACATTAAATGCTCTTCAAAAATTGCTACTTCTGTCATTATCCTCAAAGTTGGTATGTAGAACCTATAGGGTAAGACTAACAAAAATTGTGAATTTTGTAAATAGGCTGGGACATACATGTGGATGTTGTAAATAGGCTGGGACATACATGTGGAGCCTCTTTGAAAATTAAAAATATATTTTATTCAATCAAAAATTTTTGTTTGATCTTGCATTTGCCAAAATTGATTAGGATTGACTCTTTGTTTACAAAACTGTAAGTTATTATTTTCTATTCCATTTCGTAGAAGCCATAGACGGTTATAACCAATCAGTTTATCCAGAGATTGATAACTTTGTCAACAATATCGTCAAAATTAAAGAAACCAGAGGATACATTCGACATTGGTTGTACTTCCCACAGGGAGAAATGCTGGTATACGAGATTGGAAACAACAGATGGTGTGAAAATGTCAAGCGCTTCCACAAAAGTAACAATATAATGTAATTATTTAATTTGTTTACTTATCTTAATTTTATCATTACAATACATTTTTATATAGATTATGTCAATAGTTTTCCTGAATGTCTATCAGGTTCAATATATTTTATGCTTAAAGGAGCATTAGTTGTGTGTAAAAAAATAATTATTTTGATTTTTTTTGTACTTGATGTACAATAACAAATAAGAGCTATACACAGGCATAAAATAATCTTACAATTCTTATATTCCTATATAATTTGTGAAAATAAAGTCAGGTTCAGTGTGGGATTCATATACAAATAGTAAGGTTGAATTAATCAATTGCAAATGAATAATTGGCAAACTGGGTTTCTTAAGTAATTTTCATAAAATATATAGGAAATTAAGAATTTTATGCCTGTGTTTATCTCTATTTTTTTGGTTTTTTTGTTATTGTATATCAATCTTTAGTAATAAGAAAAGAGAAAAATATTCGGAAAAAAACAGAGCTAATGCCCTGTTTACTCAATCACCCCTAAAGTCACAATTGAACTGGTTTAAGTCATTGATTTACAGAAGATTCCATTGTTCTTCAGGGTTGTTTAGCAAAAGAGTGCTCCTAAATTGTAGTTTGTTTTGTAATGGTGATCCACTTTCTTATATTAACAGGATAATAGTCGATTTGAAAAAAGGAGTTTACTATCAGAAATGCCATGACCCAGACTGTCAGTTCCAAAATTTTAAATCTGAAGGTAAATCTATTTTATTAGTCTTTAAGGGGATGGTTCACCCTAAATCATTTTACTTATAATGAAATGACACATGGCTATTCAATTGAGTGTGGGTAAACGTCAATGATGAAATATAAAATGAAATTTAGAATAGCCGACATTTGTAAATAAAGATATTATGATCTTCCAGCCTTAGCCGTATGTTAAAATAAGTAGGAGACAAGTATTTAATAAGCATCGCAGAAATGTATCGTTATTTTTACAAATAAAAAAAGTACTATTATAGTAATAAATTTCTCTCTCTCTGTCACTCATTTGCACCCGTGTATTAATTGTTGAAGTATAGGTGTAGGCCCCTACTTACCATTAAAGGCGAAGTTTTAAGGACCGTCTACTACCTGTACAAAATTAGCCTGAGTAAGTTTCCTCTGTGGGCCATTTGTCTGTTCAGTCATGTAAGAAAATACAACAGATTTGATATAGAAACAATCAGAATTTGATCTACTTGCATGTACACTAACTTCATTGTTTTGACATTATGCCGAATAATCATTTATGAAGAAAATAATAACTGTCTAGGCAGCTAAATGTTCCAGGATTTGGTGTAGATGTCGAAAGATCAATCGAAAGGTTGATTTATTTTTACAATATGATATTTGGAAAAATAAAAAAATTTCGCTGAAAATTATTTGTTTGAGAGTCGATTTGGCCAGAGACATGCACTCAAAATAGCGATTGATGCTCAAACTAACAACATATAATGTCCAGATCACAAATGAAGAAATTAAATTTTATTTCCATGAATTAAAATTTCTGAATTACATAGGCCTGTATAATTTCGAATTGTGATTACTTTACACGGTCTATTCTAACATCGACATTTGGGACATGTATACTTTAGTTTTAGTTGTAAAACCTGTGGTAAACACACGTGGATGTAAAACCAGGGATGTCCCTGAGAATTTTGAATCCTGTATATTTGAATACCTCGCGTTATAATACAATGTATTTACCATTGGTCAGAGAGAGAGAGAGAGAGAGACCCTGACACCTAAGCGGTAATCGTATTCTTTACATTAAACAAAGCTATAGAAACACAAGCCAATTTTATACACGGCGCCCAAGGGTGCGTATGTATTACACATTCCTGAATGTGGATGGTCACAGTGGGAGCTTTGATAATGATAGACATATATTTCAGAATCCTCACTGAAATGAAATCACACAAACATATTTAATAAATCCTGACACTAGGGTAGATCAGACATGTGCTATACACATCTCTGGGTCGATCTAGACTTTTTAATTTATGCAAAGTGGATCCAATCAATAATTATTCATAACAGAAACAGGATTTCAAAATTTTTATTTCATTACCATTTAACTTGACTTTTTAAAATTCAAAACCCGACATTTTAATATTATTTGAGGAATAAAACGTGATCCAGAATCTGTAAGCATGTACATACATGGTGTGTATGAAAAGAACGGTCTAGCCTGCGTCACAAACAACTGAGGGCGCTGTCTTTTTCGCATCCATTTGAGTGTATGAAAATCAAAATGGCAGCTTACTAAACAACAATAAACAAACAAACAAGTAAGTTTTCTGTGCAGTATTACTTAATCTTTTACGAGTTGTTTGTTTAGGGTAAGCTAAATAATTCTTCTGATCTGTATAAACTGATCAGCCAATAAAACTGTTTTATCATTTTTATTTTTAAGACCGACCCTTACCACCAAATGTTCTTCCGTCCTATTTCTTTGATGACCAGGATGAACTATTTGACGGAGATGATTTGGAGTTGATGGAGGTAGCCAGTAATGTGGAACATGAATTATCAGCTACTGAGGACAAGTTAAAATAGAGCTTGACAAGTGTCGCAGAAAATGCAGAGAATAGTATTTTGGGACAAAAGTTGCCCAAGATGTTTTTACCTGAGAACTATAATGTGCATATTGTTAATGAGTGCTGTCTGCACAGCTTTAGACTTTCTTACAAATATATCGGAGAATTATTAATTTTTATTTTTCACAGTAGATGACAGATTTAAACAGCATTAATAATTTAATTAGTCCTCTCAGTAAAACCCAAGGGACTACAGGATAACATATCGTCATTCTGAATAACTCTCAATGCAAATCTTCAGAAACACATCCAAAGAATATGATGAAACTTGGCACAAAGGAAGATCACAACATATAGATGTGCATGAAGGGAGGAGAATGCTGATTGGCAATTTTTGAGGGAGTTATTGCCCTTGGACTTATAATTTTTTTTCTCAAATGATACCAACATCTTGTCATCGCAAATCCTCCTAGAAACATTTTGATGAAACTTGGCAATAAGATCACATCATGTAAATGTGTAGCAACCCCAGGTGAATTTTAAATATAACTTTTAACTACTTGTCACTTGGTTATTATTGTAGAGCTTCATTAGACAAACTCAGAACAGTTTTCCTTTTTCAAATATCTTAATTCTATCAAAAGTTATGAACATTTAAAGATGTCGAATTTCGCGGACTTCGCGGAATTTTTTTGTATTACATCACAAAGGTCAGACCGTCCGAAATATGGAACTGTCACATGGAATATATGTCAATATGGAAAGTTACATTTTTGGATAAAGTGTAATTTTTCTTTTACCTGTTGATGTATCATAATGAAACTTGGCAGTCTGAATGAAAAAAACATGCTCTTTCCATTAAATACATCTTTTCCTATCTTAATGTTTAAACTGTTTAAATGGAGAAAGATTAGTGAGGATTTGGAAAAAATTTTGTCTCTAAAACTTACATCTTACTTAGTTTTCACTGTTGTTCATTAATATCTATTTTTATAGCTTGTATGTCTTAATAGCAAAAGTACCCCTGGCATAAAAGCATTTATAAGACTAATTTCCAGAGTTTCTGTAGGCAATTTTAAGTAAAAATCAAAACAAAACCTTATTACATGGAAGATTCTTTTTTAAGCATTAAAATGCAAAATATATCAATTTCATCAAAACGAATTTTATACACAAGTACAACACACTTAGTTTTGATTTAATATCTGTTTGATTTGATTTTATACACTTTAATATCAGTGAAATGAGTGCATGCAGTACAGTCAATCGGGTTTCATGTAAAAAAAAAATACCTTTTACCAAAATGCACTCTTGAATCTTGCATACAGGTTTTGAAAATCATTAATTTCAACAATTTTCCAAAGTCTTCCAGAGTTTAAGCATTCTGGCACAAATCCATGTTTAAGGATAAATTTTGGACGCACACTCTGAATATCATCTCGTGGCGGCCACTGAAATAGTCCTGTTGTTTTCGTTGCATGTAAAAATTTTACAACAGCCTGTTCCTTTTCAACACCTATTATCATTCCTGGATACCAGTTGTCATCATAAGCGACTGCCACATATTGTCCAATCTTCAGTTCATTTATTGTAGTCAGATTACCAGTATGTGGTGTTTCCTGGCTGTTAATGTCTGTGTTTGCTTCCATCCCATGGTGGATTTGCTGATCATCATGCCCAGACAGATTTTTTCTTTTCTTTAAATTTTTCCCACTCTTTTGTATTTCCTGGCTTATCTCGGTCACCACCATTCTCTCTTGTGTAAGATGCTTACAGCGAAGTATCTTTGCTCCTTTCCTGGCAGATTTCATAAGATTTTCTCTTTTTTCTGAGGGCATTACTTCCAGCCAGTTCATCATTTTTGCTCGGTTTCTTTTCAAGAGCTGGATTGATGAATGGTGGTGCATGGATGCATGTGGGCGTCGTCTCTGGCTTGAGTCCAGGTCTCCAAAATGATGCTCACAGCTCAGATTGGTCACAGGAGCAAATTTTGTCCTAACAATATCTTGCTGGCTGGGCATGGAAAATGATCCACCAGGTAGGAAGTCCTTCAGCGGTTTTTTCAGTTTTTTTCATGCCACCAACAATACACTTTACAGCTGATATTATAATTTCCTTGTGTTGTTCGCTGACATTAAATATGAACTTGGTAAACAGGTGCTGATGTGGCAATTTTCTGATATTCAGAGGATCCTCTTGTGACCAGTGCTGGTTCTCCTCCAAAATTACCTCTGGATCTGCCGAGCATTTTTCGAGAAATTTGTGCATCTCAGTCACATGTTCATAAAGCTTTAAGTATGGCACATCTCCATCAGTAATCAGATTCCAGTATGGCCCGGTAAATCATACATATAGAAGTCCAAAGGCTTGAAGGAGGGAGGCTAAAATGTCAGACTTAAGATCTGCTAGTACAGCTTTTATCTTTAAATTTTGTTGTCTGATAGTCTCTAAAACAGCTATAAAGTCTTTTCTATGTACTATTATTTCAGCAGATGTCTGAAAAATTCCATTGAACCTATTATCTTTGTAATTGCTTATAAGCGACTTTATGCCCTTGGATGCACAATAGGCCTCCCATAATCTCTAGCACCATAATGGTCTCCTACAGGACCAAATATGCTTGATGTAGACTGCACTGCTCGTTCCGCAATTGTTCCTTTCTTAAATGGAGTCTTGTAGCATGATAAGGCATCACGACCAAAGGGACCATTGTCAGATTTTAATTTGCACTCAAAATCCCGGAGGTCTGTACAAGCGTATGTGTGGAATCCTAATAAACAGTGGGCCATACAGTGAAACCTCAGTACTTCAGTTTTCTCAATTCCATTTGAAGTTTCAATTATGCTGTCTCTCCACTCATTCAGTAGCTGACTTGCCTTCTTCTCATTTGCAGCTCTGTCACTCATTGTGTATGGAAGTTTCTGTAGCGAGTCTCTTATATAGCTGCTGGCAGATGTAGAGTCGTCTGAATTTGGTTGCAAATCAGCCAATTCCTTTATATGTTCTTGAGTGGTCTTGTTGATCTTAACAGCTGTCTCATGCGATACCCTTGAAAACCCTAAACTCATTATGTCTCCTGATGACAAAGTTATGGAGGTGTCCAGGATTTTCTGTCGTTTACATGTGGTTCCATCTCTATGGAGACCCCAACTCTCTGTTTCGCCAAGTCTTTCTGCAATGAAGGACTTTGCCAGGTAATGACCCTCGTCTATTATGGATTGCACGGTTGTACTTGATGGGAGGTCTTCCTTTATGATTTCTCTGTTGAAAAGATGCTTTGTTACTGATTTAATGACAGGGGATACTTTCTCTACTGCAACTTCAAGGGCTGCTAGTTCAATGATGCACATTCTTAAAGAATCTGAAAAAGTTCCATCATCATTCTTGGTATGAAATTCTTCACCACATTCAAAGTCATAGTCACAGAATTCACTACTCGGGTCAGTCACCTACACGAGACTTTGTTTTCCAGTAGGATGCTGTGTAATGAAGGGAGGAGAATGGTATTTACCTAATTGATTTATTGTGAACTTGAAGCATATCCCCAGTATATTGATGTGCAGTTGAATAATAAATTATTGGTGTAAAGTTGTCGTCATAGACGAGAGTAAAATCTCAAATACTTTTTATACATTAAATCAAAATATTTACAATGGCCTGTTTAATTAAATACATTGTGTTATAAATATTCTTGATAATGCTCATTTCAGCAATATTTGGTCATAAAATGTTAACTCTACTTAAGTGGTTAAATTGTTCATCGATAGAAGACTAATCAAGTTGAGGAGAAACAATCAAGTGATGTATTCAATTCATTTAAAGGAATTTTTTTATAGAATTTTAAAAGATCAATTTCATTTTGATAATTTTAGACATACTTGATGATGCCAGTAGACTATCCTTATGTAAATTTCATCCTAATAATAACAGATTACATTTTGAAATTGGATGATGGTTTGGTATAGAAAGATTTCGTACTAAAGTTTTGTCAATCTAATTAAAAACCAATCTCTACTCGCTTCCGTTTTCTGATATGTCGCACCTAGGATCTTACATAATCCGCTATGAGGCCATGTGCGGATGACCTCGTAGGTATGCCATTTTCTGCCAATGAAAAAGTGACTTACAATCTTGTGCATTTCTTTGTAATGGCAAAGAGATGTAAATATATTTTTTTCATCAAAAGCACACACACACAGAGCATACAATATCTGGAAATAAAGAATTATTTTCATAAACTTGGATCAGTTCGAATCACCAAAGATATTCTGGCGAAATTTTGCAAACAAATGGTTTCTTTTTTATAAAATAAATTTCATATCTTTGCCATTCAATTTTGCAAGTCACATTTTCATTGTCCAACATTACATACTTACGAGAAGTCATTTGTGTGTGACCCCATAACAGATTGTGTTGGATGCTCTACAAAACATCAGAAAACAGGAGTGATGAGAGATCGGCACTTAATTAGAATGAAGTTTTGTGTTATGAAAATGAAATTGGTGACGAGTTGCACTAGGCCTACTTATTCAAGTGTAGATATTTTGTTGATATTAGAAATTGGTGTGTTGATAACAGAAAAAGGTGTCTGTCATACATTTTAGTTTAAAAACATTCATTGCAGTCAAATAATATATTCATGTTACACAAATTATGTAAATCAATTATCACAGCTTACTTTGTAATACTCTGCTCTCCAAAATGAGTATTACTGATTTGTACATTTATAGCACACAAGCTGTATACCGGTAAGAACACTACAAATATCGTACATTTTATATATTTCTTTATTCTTCTCAGAGAATAAACAATATTGACATGTGTGATTAAACTGCCAATCAGTCATGATTACAGCTTCTGATAATTTGTACTTGAGCTGCCTATCATTGATGATAACAGCCTGTGATTGTATGCACTTAAACTGCCAATCACTCATGATTACAGCTTCTGATGAAGATAATGGATATAAGTTACTGTCTATTTCCATTGGCAGACTTGCTTCTTGTTTTCATGAATTTGTTGTTTTTATTTTAATCAACAATAATTGTTAATGTCATAAAATACCGATTTTAAAAGAAATATATACCTAGTGTAAACATTCATATTGACTTATTTGTTTTGTTTCATCGCTTTACAAGAAATTGTTTGCAAGTGGGTATGTCACCAGCTATAGGAGAAATGACAATGTTCTGATCTTTGGACTTTGATAAAGAATGGGAGAAATTTTTAACATGCCATGCTTACAATGACACAGCTCCTTAAGTATGATCTAGACTCCTGTACACACCTAATAGCACACAGGTCTTTAGTTACAAATCTTATCTGGAACATCCTCTACACACCTAATAATAGGTCCATATTTACAAGTCTTATCTATAATCCTGTACACATGCTTAATATCACAAATCTCGAGTAAACACCAATAGCACAGCTCTTTAGTACATGCATACTACAAGAGGTCTTAGTACATGCATACTACAAGAGGTCTTTTGAACAAACCTTATGTGACACAGGTCTTTAGTAAACACATACTACAACACAGTTCCTTAGTACACACTATGGCAGAGGACCTTGGTACACACCAACCACGACAGAGGACCTTGGTACACACTACAACACAGTTCCTTAGTACACACTATGGCAGAGGACCTTGGTACACGCCAACTATGACAGAGGACCTTAGTACACATTACAAAAGAGGGACATAGTATACACCTCCTATGACAGGACCGTAGTACAAACTTACTATGACAAAGGACCTCAGCACACACACACTATGACAGATTCTTAGTACATACCTACTATGATAGAGGACCTTAGTACACACTATGACACAGTTCCTTACTACACACTATCATAGAGGACCTTAGTACACAGCTATGACACAGTTCCTTACTACACACTATCATAGAGGACCTTAGTACACAGCTATGACACATTTCCTTACTACACACTATCATAGAGGACCTTAGTACACAGCTATGACACAGTTCCTTACTACACACTATCATAGAGGACCTTAGTACACACAGCTATGACACATTTCCTTACTACACACTATCATAGAGGACCTTAGTACACACTATGACACAGTTCCTTACTACACACTATCATAGAGGACCTTAGTACACACTATGACACAGTTCCTTACTACACACTATCATAGAGGACCTTAGTACACAGCTATGACACAGTTCCTTACTACACACTATCATAGAGGACCTTAGTACACACTATGACACAGTTCCTTACTACACACTATCATAGAGGACCTTAGTACACAGCTATGACACAGTTCCTTACTACACACTATCATAGAGGACCTTAGTACACAGCTATGACACAGTTCCTTACTACACACTATCATAGAGGACCTTAGTACACAGCTATGACACAGTTCCTTACTACACACTATCATAGAGGACCTTAGTACACAGCTATGACACAGTTCCTTACTACACACTATCATAGAGGACCTTTAGTACACACTATGACACACAGTTCCTTACTACACACTATCATAGAGGACCTTAGTACACAGCTATGACACATTTCCTTACTACACACTATCATAGAGGACCTTAGTACACAGCTATGACACAGTTCCTTACTACACACTATCATAGAGGACCTTAGTACACACAGCTATGACACAGTTTCCTTACTACACACACTATCATAGAGGACCTTAGTACACAGCTATGACACATTTCCTTACTACACACTATCATAGAGGACCTTAGTACACAGCTATGACACATTTCCTTACTACACACTATCATAGAGGACCTTAGTACACAGCTATGACACAGTTCCTTACTACACACTATCATAGAGGACCTTAGTACACACTATGACACAGTTCCTTACTACACACTATCATAGAGGACCTTAGTACACAGCTATGACACATTTCCTTACTACACACTATCATAGAGGACCTTAGTACACACTATGACACAGTTCCTTACTACACACTATCATAGAGGACCTTAGTACACACTATGACACAGTTCCTTACTACACACTATCATAGAGGACCTTAGTACACAGCTATGACACAGTTCCTTACTACACACTATCATAGAGGACCTTAGTACACAGCTATGACACAGTTCCTTACTACACACTATCATAGAGGACCTTAGTACACACTATGACACATTTCCTTACTACACACTATCATAGAGGACCTTAGTACACAGCTATGACACAGTTCCTTACTACACACTATCATAGAGGACCTTAGTACACAGCTATGACACATTTCCTTACTACACACTATCATAGAGGACCTTAGTACACAGCTATGACACATTTCCTTAGCTATAAGCCATATGGAATCCTGTAAGTTGCTTCTTTATAAGAGCACTTGCAGGCAGAATCAGCATTACCTTATTTAATGATTTTCTGGTATGACCCAGACCAAAATCAATACATGTATATGAAAAGCTTTTATGCGAGATAACAATTATTAAAATGAAAAAATATATATTAAAACAAGGAACAATTACAATGTCCTTTGAGGTAAAACAAATTTTGCAAAGTAACATCAGAGATCTCGATGATATCAAGCAATATACGGTACAACATTTGAGACCGTGACAGAAACCCAAATGTGGCAAACAGACTAAAATGATATCCTCTCATCTCAGTCTTTGATCTTGGGATGTATGAAAACAGGGTACTCCTATAACGGCTATTTGTATCTAAATGATGGAGACGAAACATCAGAAAAATTGGTAGAAACTGGGAATTGACCTTTTCCCCCAAGTAATTTAATGGTATGCTCTTTTCTATCGTATTAGACCAGTCTATTGTGGTCTGTAGGGATGAAAGGATTAATAAATATACACTAAAAGTGGAAGTTGGGTTTAGGATTTAATTTAGTTAAGTTTTATCCAACTCTAACAGTTGCTATGCATAGTGACACAATACCATGACGATGTTCTATGTTAGGTACTGTTGAACTTTAGTTTATAGCATTACCATGGATATTATAAAGTCATGATTATGTTAAACAACTACAGACAAAGAAATTATATGAATTGAATTTATTACTCCTACACACATCATATAGCAAAAATGTTACCAATAGGTATATTGATTTTCTTGACCTAAACTCAATTATGACATTCTGTCATTTGTAGACTCGTAAACAAGTACAGAAATGTAGCAAATCAAAAGAATGACACATACATGTACATGTATATAATCAATTACACACAAACTGATAACAACACGGATCTCGGTATATTACAAAAACTCCCATACTTATTTATGTAAATAGTGTAACTTGTGACTACATCAATTCAATGATACTTACAGGGGCATTAGCTGTGTTTACCAAAAACTGATTTTGAGTTTTTTATACTTTTACTACTTGTAATTAATGTACAAATGCAAATAAGAGCTATAGTCCTACACAGGCATAAAAAATCTTATATTCCTATATATTTTATGGAAATAAGCTCGGATCTAGGTGCAGTGGTATTCATATACAAATAGTAAGGGTGAGTTAATCAACTGCAACTGAAAAAAGCCAAGCCTGGGTTTCTCAAGCAATTTTCACAAAATATATAGGAATTCAAGAATTTTTATGCCTGTGTGTATCTAATTTTTGTTATTGTATATCAATCTAAGAAGTAAAAATAAATTTCAAAAATACAATTAATGCCCCTTTTAATAGGAAAATAAAATCTTTACCAAACTTTGGACCATAGATGTTACAATTCATAAGAAATGCTCACTTTCCATGGAAAATTAATGTAATAGGCTCTTTGTAACCACAAACATATACACTGCATGTCAGCATCTAAAAGGTCACTGCATGGTAAGGCTATTTCCAAGAACTGTTGTAACCCCCCCCCCCCCTCCTCATCACACATTATTGATAACATTATACCTTTGTTTGATTCAATATAACATTATAATCGATTGCAAAACAATCAAAGGTAAGATAGATATTGCATATAGAGAAAAGTTCAATTTTTTTTTTCTTCAAAATTCGACTTTATCAATCATGATATTATTCATAATATAATTCATTAATCCTGAAATAATGACAAAAGACTGATATTAAAATATATCTACATTATTACTAAATACAAAACTTGTCTAGAATGAAATTAAAATCATCCAACATATAGCTAATACGAAAATTGTTAATCATTTTAATGGCAGACAATAAATGGATGCCAGTAAAAACAGTATGCATAACTCTATCGTGACATTACAATAATGTACAAAAACAGTATTAGTATACACAGCACTATTTTGATATTAGAAAATGAAATCAAAAACAAAGCAATAATCATAGACACAACACTATCATGACATTTCAAAATGTCAAATTTGAGGACAGCACAATAATGAAAAAAATAATAATTTTATACACAGCACTATCATGACACAAGAAAATATTAAACTAGTGAACACTACAATAATAGAAAAAACAATAATCGTATATACAGCACTATTGCGGCATTTTAAAATTTAAACTTCATTCAAAAGTATGAGTTGAGTTTATCTGTTGCTGAATGAGATAAAGGGAAACTATAAAAAAAAATATTTGGCTGTATGACACACAATGTGGTTATAGATTGAAATGGAAAAAAAATTTACTTTTTACCCTAAATCTAATATTTAATGGTGGTCTACGTACATGCTTATAAGTACATCTCCAGTTTAAACAACACATCTAAAACCTAAACATGTATACAAGTCTGACTGATCGTTGGGAATATATCCAAGGCTCCCAAAATCTATACCACCAATATGTTGGGATTATATATCATAGGTTCTCAAAATTCATACATTCCCATCAGTATGTTGGAATTATATCCAAAGCTCTCAAAATGCATACATTCCCACCAGTATGTTGGGATTATATCCAAAGCTCTCAAAATGCAAACATTCCCACCAGTATGTTGGGATTATATCCAAAGCTCTCAAAATGCATACATTCCCACCAGTATATTAGGATTATATCCAAGGATTCCAAAATGGACAGAGTACCACCAGTATCTTGGGATTATATTAAATATACCAATAATCCATTCACTCTTACTAGAATGTTGGAATTACATCCAGGACTCCCAAACACATACATTGCTTCTATTACTCCCAAACTGTGTATGCTCCTCCAGGATACTGGGATTACATCCAAGGCTCCCAACCTGCATATACACGTCCTAATATGTTGGGATCTGTAGCTTGGTCAATAAGTGCTGCCACCTGTTGCTCCACTGTTAAATTGGCTGATGGTAGTTGAGCTCTAACATTATCTTTTTTTTCTCCCATCAACACACTCTCGATGGATCTATAGGCTGGCTTTTTATGGTGACCAAGTTGTAATTCATCCCTTTGATATAAAAACAAACATTATTACCAGAGTGATTAACATCCCTCTATGAAAGATTCTAATTTAAAAACTACTAAAGTTTTACTTTGAGGAAAATATGATTTACAAGTATCTTCTATATATAAATGTAAAACTTATTGAGATGGAATAATATTCATACATATATTTGATTAATCAGTATTACTTTATAACAAATATTTTTTGCAACCATTTAATTTTGGAATTATTAAGCGATGAATGTAGCATTGCTAATACAAAGTCATTAAAAATTCAGGCTCATTTTTTCTATAACTATTACTTATGCATCTTCCCAAGTCAAGGTTTTCTGGTCCACTTCATCCCTTATACACCTTGACAGATTTGGCCTCTATAGTATGACTTTGCAGCATCAATTTCCATTGGCTGCAGCCAATCAGAACACGTCTAACAATCGATCACGCATCACCCACATGATAGGGGGATGTAAACACAGAATAATGGTGACATGAAGGCTATGCCAGGAGTTTTTTCACTGGTATAAATTTTGTCTGGGGTAAGTGTCAGGTCAATTAAAGTGAAATTTTAGATCAGCACTACATGTGACAGAAATGTTATGTGTCAAGGTGTATGAAGAATGAAGTGGATCAGAAAACCTTGAACGGGGAAGATATTACTTATTTTGCATGACCAACTCAGAAACCACTGACCCAATGAATCTATGATGACTGATTATATCTATAAAATCATTATATGTAAATAATGTTCAGACAGGAGTGTATTTCAAAGTTCTGGTCTTATTGATTAGTTTGGGGACCAAATAACAGAGAGATTCTTTTATCTTTTAAGAAAGCATTGCTTGTAAAGTGTCACATTTCCACCCATCTGAACACATAAAATTAAACCTATCAGCATAAACAAAAGCACATCAGATTTTCTAAAATCTGAATGCCCTAGAAGTAGTTAACAATTTAAGCAAAGACAAATAAAATATTTAATTCAATTTTTGTTTTTAACTCTCTAACTTTTTCATTTTGCAGTCACTATAATTACATGGGATTATAATCAAAGCCAAAATTTCAGTTTAGATTGTAAAATTGCCTATATAACCTGTTATAAACTTGGTGTAAACTGCTTTATCTGTGTACATGTATATGTCAGACAGAATTAAAAAAATGGATACACCCTTTAGCTTGAACAGCAGAATTTATATGTCATCATATAAACTCTAGCTTGGATACTGAAATAAAAACAAAATAAAAATCTTACCAACCTTGCCACATTTTCAAAATCAGTTGTCTGAGATTCAGATTATTTTTTTTAAATGGCATAGGAATTACCAATATTTTGATACACATCCCTAAAACTTAAAACATGTATTTAATCCTACCTTGTTATGTAACATGGATTATCTCCCTTTAGTTTTCGTTTTACATATCTGATTTTCTCTTTTGGATACCACTTGTTATCTTCATCTTCTGGCAAATCTGAAAAGGATTTGGTAGAGAATGTTGAAGTTGAACTATCAGGAATGCATTTGATCAAAAGCAGAAAGGTTTTATATCCGAATTTTTGCAACAGAACAGAGATGTTAATCTTGTTACCATGAAATGTCTCATTCACTCATAACCAATAACATATTAAAGTTTGAATGCATCCCAAACAAAGGTTGAATTCTGTATATATTCATAAATTTTAAATTTCAAGGTTAAGTGTAACTGAAAAATCATCAAATTTGACAATTTCCTACCTTCATCTTTCATTTCTTGCAGCTGCTTCTCAGCATTTATCTAAAAAAGTGCAAAAACAAAATGATAAAACTTTCCAGATGTATTATTACAATTATTAGGCAATTATTTAGGGTCTGGGGCCTGATTAGTTACTCGAGTAATGAAAATATACTGTATGAAAATGTCAAAAATTTAACAGGAGCCAAAATCCCAAGGTACGCAGTACGCTTTATATAAATTCTCTCAGTCTTCTTTTTCAGTTTATAGATGCCAACAGTCTGCAAATGCGTTAGTTTTACCTTTGGTTTAAGCGACCTAAAACTCTTATTTAACATTCCCAGTTGGTGGCACAAGGAGGGTCACCATGGGAGGAATCTAAGAACCTTAAACAAACTCCTCCGACTAAGCCGTTAACAACCACCTGACTTTCCAACTCAAATGTGTGAAAGATACTGTGATGTAAAAAGAAGAGGATGCTAGACACTGTGATGTAAAAAGAAGAGGATGCTAGACAATCACTTTGGGATTCATCTTTCTTATCATAATTTTATTTTGTTTATATTGGTGTTTTACATCACATTCAACAATTATTCAGTTATATGGTGGCAGCCAGTTTCTAGTGGTGGAGGAGAGAACCTAGTTACAATGTAACCCAGGAAGAAACCAGACATTCACAACTGACAAACTTTCTCACAAAATCAGCCTAGGTTCCACTCGGGCTTGAACCTGTGCTAATAAGAGGTGAGAGACTTCATGGTTTAAAGCATGGTGCTCTATCCACTTGGCCATGGAGGTCCCTCTTATCATAATAAGTTAGTAATAAATACCCCATTTAATTTTAAGCATATCATTATTCTGTTAACATGAACTCTTGACAATCATCAGATTTTTTTTTCTTGTGAAGCATATCATTATTCTGTTAACATGAACTCTAGACAATCATCAGATTTTTTTTTCTTGTGAATGGAGCAACAAACAGTAGAAAATCATTTACACGACTTGGCGGTGGTAGGTCAAGAGTTCATGACTTGGTGGTGCTAGATCAAGAGTTAATGTTTTATTGGTGCTAGATCAAGAGTTAATGTTTTATTGGGGCTAGATCAAGAGTTCATGTTTTATTGGGGCTAGATCAAGAGTTCATGTTTTATTGGGGCTAGATCAAGAGTTCATGTTTTATTGGTGCTAGATCAAGAGTTAATGTTTTATTGGGGCTAGATCAAGAGTTCATGTTTTTAGTGGCGTTAGATCAAAAGTTCCAGTTTTATTGGGGCTAGATCAAGAGTTCATGACTTAGTGGTGCTAGGTTAAAAGTTCATTATTTAGTGGTGTTAGAACAAGTGTTTCTACAGAATATGTCTTAATCCACTGCAATAATATTGCATGCAATAGTCATTCTGATTTACATACGGCATATGATAAAGTTACTGATTTATAAAAAGCACTCAAGGATACTTGCCAGCCAATCAACTGATGGTTCCTTTACAAATATGTCCATGGTATTGAGTAACAGATCACAGTCTCGCCTTAGAGCTCTCAGGGAGTGGATCATTGTTGATTCTAATAGTCCCTTCACTTGTAAAGGCATCATTATATTTTTGATTTGCCGTGTCAATCTGAATGGCATCAATTCTGGTATTGGTAAAAACTGAAACATAATAACAGATGCTGTGTTAATTAAAGAGAAAGAAATCGGATATGAATATGAATTGTTTTATTTTGGTTTTTTTTTGTTTTGTTTGAATGGTGTTTTACACAATTTTTCTGTAATATAGTGGCGGCAAGTTTTTAATGTGAATAGGCCACCAACAATATCAGCTTAGGATGCAGCTCAAACCTGCCCTGACAAAAGGTGAAGAGACTTCATGCTTTAACCACTGGGTCATGGAGGTCCTCTATATGAACTGTAGATAATTTGTAAACAAAAAAACATGCTGAAAATCTTTGTAATGTATTGTTTGTTTGTTTGTTTATTGTTGTTTAATGTCCCACTCAAGAATATGTCACTCATATGGAGACATCACCAAATGCCGGTGAAGGGGTTCAAATTTTGTCCTATGCTCGGCACTTACGGCCATTTAGCAGTGAGGGTTCTTTAACGTGCCGACACCTACTGTGACACGGGACCTCCAGTTTTTACCGTTTCATCAGAAAGACAGGAAACCAACCTGCCACCGGCGGGACTCAAACGCACAATCCAGAGTCGAGCGCGCTAGCGACTGAGCCAGGCTGGCTCCTTTGTAATGGAAACAATAATTTCAGGACTGTATACTTGATCTTCAAACCTTCATGTAGTTTGAAATCTAAATCTGGATACAAATTCCACAGTGGTAAATACTTCACATACTGGTACTCTGGTATAAAAACGAGTACAACTGGTTCTAATATGTAAGTCTGTGACACTCTGGTATAAAAACGAGTACAACTGGTTCTAATATGTAAGTCTGTGACACTCTGGTATAAAAACGAGTACAACTGGTTCTAATATGTAAGTCTGTGACACTCTGGTATAAAAACGAGTACAACTGGTTCTAATATGTAAGTCTGTGACACTCTGGTATAAAAACGAGTACAACTGGTTCTAATATGTAAGTCTGTGACACTCTGGAATAAAAACGAGTACAACTGGTTCTAATATGTAAGTCTGTGACACTCTGGTATAAAAACGAGTATATGTAAGTCTGTGACACTCTGGTATAAAAACGAGTACAAGTGGTTCTAATATGTAAGTCTGTGACAGTGTTTATAAAACTTTGATCGAGAGACCAAATAATGAGTATTAATGTGCATATTACAGTTAATCGGGAATGCTAACAAGGATACTTAAAAGCAATTTAAAACGGCAAAATCATGGAATTATAGTCTTAGAATAGTAACAGCAGAAGTAGACAAAAAGTTTGTGAAAATCAACAAATTGGAATAATTATTAAAAAAGTGGGTATTTGGTGTACATATGCATTTTAAATAGACAAGAATGTCACCGTCACTAAATATCTACAAAATTAACAATAAAAACTGAAGTTAAAAGAAACATTTACTGAAGATATCATTTATAGTTTTTTGTACCTGAGTGGCAGATCCAAAGGCATGACCAAAGTCTATGCCAATCATTTCACCAGTATTAAGGTTTATCATAAAGTTAGACAGATGGCGATCTCCAATTCCAAGAATATACTGACTTATACAAATCAGGGCATGAGATACCGCAAATTTACATCGCAAAACATGGAATGCCTCAGGTGATGTACTCATCCTTTGAAATGCTCTCCTGAAATTAGAATACAGGATAGTCTTTGTTATTTTCTATGAAGACAATGTGAATTAAAAAATTCATACGTAAAATTAAAAACACTGGCATCAAGTACACAGATTAATTAGTTCAGTACTTGTGAAGACAACAAAGCTTGTCGGAAATGGGTTTAAATTTTCAAAATAGTGTTTTTTACCCCAGCTGTCAGGTTTTAAAGTCTGGTCATGAGGAATCTATATGTGATATATCAAAGCCCTATCACTCATGATTGTAAAGATATAGTTCATGTAAAAGTTTTTGAAAAGTAGGTCCAAGGTCACTTGGTCAAAAGTCAAGATACCAAATGAAAGTTCTGGTCATAAGAAATTTATTTGTTAAATATCAAAGCCCTATCCCTCATATTTAAAAGATGTTGCCAGGTTAAAGTTTTTGAAAAGTAGGTCAATGTCCAAGGTCTTTAGGTCAAAAGCCAAGGCTTGGTATTACCTTTCCTGACTTTTGTCCTGGCAAGCTAAATTGGAAAAGAAGACACAATTGGATATTATCTGACAGCAGCAAAATTTTATATTGAATTTATGTCAAGTCTGTATAGACTTGACAAGTCATAAAAAAGAGGTCAGGATTAGTGAGGCCAAAAGCTTTAAAAAATGATTTGATGAGCTGCAACTGTGTCATCTGAAATATATAAAACCTGAACCCAACATTTTTTTAAACAGTTTTTTCACATGAAAAACATGGAATTTTGTCTGATTTACATATGAAAAATGCCTTTCCATACCAGAAATATGTGTCAAGAATGAAGTTACACAAATACAGTAAAGATCCTTTCACGACAACTGCAGTCCCGTAACTTTGGGTGGTAAAATGATACAGATTCCCAGAAAATGACGTCAAGAAACAATAAGTTACTATAACGACGTCTATGTTTTTGTGAGTATCTGTATCATTTCGCCCCTCAAAGTCACAGGACCGCAGTTAACATGAAATGGTCTATAAGTGAAAGGGTCTATAAGAAAATATGCCTGCAACAACAAAATTCTATATTAGTCCATTATAAACTTCTTATCAGATGTTGGACCTTTATGAAAGGTCAAAACATGCCATCCTTCCATATGTACTAAGTATAAAGGTGCACAAAAAGAAAAATATTTCCTGGACAAGTAAATTCCATCCATATCTTGTGACTTTGACATGAGTGGAATGAACACAAGTCAAGGTCATGATACAGCCTTCTAAATTAGGTATGAGGATAGAATGATGAGGCATGCACACATTAAAGTCAAGACAATGAGTTACAGATGGCACAACGGATATTGCTGTATCAAAGTACATTCCATCAAAAGAAAGTTGTATAAAAATTATCTGGTTGGGAACCATCAACCTTATATGCAAATGAATTTATTCAGACAGTAACTAAGGAAATTGAAAACAAATTATTTTTATGTCAGGAATATTTACACAAAGCAAAAGATGATAAATGTTATGACAAACAGCGAGTTCTAATCTTCTAAATTTTGAATATTAAATACCTTACCTCGATAAATCCCACGGTACACTAGTCTCTTTCTTCTGGAATTCCCTTTTTGTGTCTGTTTTACTATACTTTTGATACATCTGCATGTAAGCAGACGGTAACCTTGCATGTAGCTTCATAATCCACTGGTCATGCTGACCTGCTGGACCTTGTCTGAAAAATTGTATAAACTGACATGTAAAGCAGGGGTTGTTGCCGCACGTAATACACATGCTTACTGAGGCTTACCTGTATCATCAGAAAAAAAACATTTTCGAAACCAAGCAAGTCATTTCTTGTCATATAACTGTATTTAATGATTATGTTGACACTAAGCTATAATATATATATATAAATAAAATGATTTTTTGAAATAAAAATCATTGTTCTCATACATTCTCAACAGTCAAAATCATTTTATTTTCAAAATTTGGTATAAATGGAAACTTCACTGAATTAGTATAACATTTTTAACTTTCTCATAAGAAATTGGTGAATCTTCCAATTAACCCTAATGGTAATAGAACAATCTAAATAATTAGATCATCTCAAAAAGTGAGATTAATAAACATTGTATTTCACTGCCTTAGACTGATTATTTGGTTTACATAATTGTCATTTGTTGAATTAATCATTTGCACTCATGGCACCATATTTTCTGTTCAGAAAGTTGTTCTTACTATCACATGTATCTGTATAAATTACTTACTTGCCCTTCACAAATTTGGCCTCTTGATCAGTTAAACTGGAATACAGGAAATCTTTCAGAGGCAGTGTGTTGTTCATCCACTCGATTAATCCAACTCTGTAAAAATTCCAAAACATGAAGAAACAAACAATTAGATAATACATAATAATTCCGAAACATGGTCTTTGATGACATTCTTTTTTACATGTGTAATTAAAGAGGGGAAAAATAAATAAAACAATCTGCAGGAAAATTTGAATGTCTTTGCTCCTATTCATTTTGTAAATACGGTAAAACATAAATGACTGAAAGAGACATCAGTATATGGTTATTGTCTTGGTCAATATCGATAATTAAACGTGTAAAAAGAAATCTGAAAATGAAGAAATCAGAAATCAAAATGGACCTTGTTTTATTCCAATAAGTTTACCTTCTTCTAAATAAATGTTGTGAAATAGGGACCATCACTGGGGCATGTTTTCTCTTATCTAGGACTTGTATGTCACTATGGTCACACCTTGATCTTACATGTGACCTACTCTAGTTGTTTCTATTGGTTGTCTCATTTAGAGAGATTTCAAGGTTATTCACAGTGTTCTTTTGTCAAACCTTAATTTTTCCTAACAATGGTACCTTAGAGAAGATGAAGGGTTACATAAAGGTAGGGCCTTTTCATGACCATTAACATCTCTATAAGGTACTGTATACAGGGTTATTTTCACCCTATGTTATATTCGCCTACTACACTTGCAAACGTTTTCACCCATTCTAAATTCGCCCATTACAATTACAATTCCATTAAAAATTAACTGTCTATCTAAAGACCTATTTGTGTAAGAATCAACAATTTGATCAGTACTGAAATATGATGTTATTTGATTGCCAAATTTTATTTTACAATATATTCTTGTGCAAGTCTTCTTTCTGCCTGATTACATTGAAGTTTTTAAACAATGTCATGTGTTGTTTAAAAAGAAATACATAATACAAACTCTTTAATATTAAAAACATATGAATTTACCATTTTTAATTTGTCCACTGATGATGCGAATGAAAATAAAATGGGGGCGAAAATTTTCCTGTATACAGTATCTTGCAATTATCATAAGAATTCATACATGACTCATAAATATCTATTCATAAATTCATTTTTTGTCAATAACTATCAGTTTTATACCCTGATGAAAATGTATTCCATACCTCGGTGTCATTGGGATAACTTGGTAAGTCCTTAGTTTCAGTTTACGCTGGCGACAGGCAGGATCTTTGTCAAACACCTGGTTCATCAAGAAAAACAACTGTTCTACTCTCTGGTCTTGCCGTAAGTCTTCCCCGCTCTTGACCAAATAATTATATTCTTTTTCATCATTGCCCCGTATGGTTATCCTCTTCGGCTTTCTTATGGATGTCATCACCAATACCTGTAACATTAGAGGAAAATTGGTATGAATCAAAGTAAAATTTTTCAATAGCCTGCATGAAATATCCCTTAAAAGGATACATGTTTGAGAAACACCATGACTGGAGAAGTACCATTTCTGAAATCTTTGTACTCCAATTATTCTGGCAAATACATGTATCTCCATAATCGACTTTATCCAAGATAATATTGATATAAGGCTGAATACCAATCTGGTAAAAATTTTATGAAAGAATATCAAATTATTTGATGAATATGAAAATGTTGCAGACATATAAACAAACAAAGTGCAGACAGCCCAATATGTCTTAATTGTTGAGCTGTCTTGATTAAAAAAATTTGGAGAGACAAACAGACAGACAAACACATAATATGTCCCTCTCCCCATCATCTTTAATCATGAGGAAAAAACAACGCTTGGATTAAAATCAGGACTTGGCTTGCCTATAGGAAGAGTTTTGATGTACTGAACTTTGTCAAGGTTGTAAAATATTGAAGTGAAAATACACAAAATTCATCGATTTGTAATTTGTATGAACTAAACTCATAAAATTATACATAATATGGATATGAAAAAGTTATCACAGATATGTCCTATATAAATGAAAAAAAGAAGTGATCTTAGATCAGCAAAATGTGTATTTTCCATGGACTTAGCAAAAATTTACAAATGAAAGCTAAATGAATTATATGTAATGTCATCAAAAGGAAATTTACAAGAGAAACCATGGACAATATTCATCAGTGTTCACCAACAGTATTTTACTTTGTAAAAATGTTACATACAGTTTAACGTGACACTGTCTAAATACATTCAATATGCAGGATAAACTGTTTCCAGAATGACTTTTTCTACCAAAATTATTTGCAAAAAGCCCAGGAATCAGTACATTATTATACATGTAATAAATGTATTAATAACCAGAAATAGAGAACTTATTGATTTAACAAAAATTGTAGCAATATATCTTGAAGTAATTTATTTAAGCATTGAACTGCTCTCAGTTGGCATTAATGGGCAAAGGCAAAGTCCATAAAGTGCGTTAGCACATCATGATGGATTTGCTTTGTCCAGCTGGCCTTCGTAAGCCCATGAATGCTGACTGAATGCAGTCCAATGCTTATTTCTTATGAAATCTGACTTTTCTTTCATTTTTTTTTTTCATGTTTTTAATTGGAATTCATATTTCCATAGAGACTGCACACCTTTACTTGTACATACAATTTCCGGAACAACCGTTGGCACTAACGAAATGATGAAGAACAATTTTTTATAATGATTATATAGTGGTAGTGCCATCAGATGGTAAATACACTGTGATGAAAAAGCAGCAACGTACAACCTGTATAGCAATACTTACCCTTTGATCAAATCCTGCAACTTTGATATGGTCTTCCGGCATTGGTTTTGAAAGTCCATCATATTGACCTAAAATAAAAACAAAAACGATAAAAACGATGCTTCTATTTCTTTTACAGCAACTTTCATCAAAACAATTTGGAGCTTCTATTGTCCAAGTCAAGAAAAGGAAAATGACTACTAGCATCTAATTTTAGATTGGAACTTTTACCAAAAAACTTGTTGAAAGTACACATTTATGGCTATTTGTTTGTAAACAATCAACATATGAATCGATTATTAAATTGAATGAATTTTGACAAATCTTAAAAAACAATTTTGCTGATGAATAATTCCTTACATACTGTCTATACTAGAACCAAAGTGAAAATCATTAAGTCACCTGGAATTTCTATTTCTCGACCATGTGTGTTTGGGTTAAAGTCCGACAACCACTGACAGTATTCCTTAAGTGTTTTGGGAGGGCACAACTGCTTGTCCTTCAGCAAACCTTTGACCTCTTGGTCCATATCATTGTAAATTTTGGAACATACTGACAAAAATGACTGCAATGAACGTAAAACAAACACTGAAATTCCTCATTTTATAATTTTAGCCAAATACTGTAATATTGTAATTCATATAAACATGATAAATACTGGTATGTTTTCCCTTGTAAGTCATATAAATACTGGTTTAAGTTTTACCTTGTAAGTCATATAAATACTGGTATCTATTTTCCCTTGCAAATCTTATAAGTACTGGTATCTGTTTTATCGTGTAAGTCATACAAATACTGGTATCTGTTTTATCATGTAAGTCATACAAATACTGGTATCTGTTTTACCTTGTAAGTCTTATAAATACTGGCATCTGTTTTACCTTGTAAGTCATACAAATACTGGTATCTATTTTCCCTCATAAGTCATATAAATACTGGTTTCTGCTTTATCTTGTAAGTCATATAAATACTGGTATCTGTTTTACCTTGAAAGTCATATCACCAAGCTTTCTGCCATCTTTTCCAAAACAATTTTCTATATCTTTCTTGAATCTCTATTAAAGAAAACATTTACCCAAGATAAAAACATTTTTGTAAAGCAATTGTGTGTGTGTTGTGTGTATGTTATGTGTATGTTATGTGTATCTGTTTGTATATCTGTGTGTGTGTGTGTGTGTGTGCATATGTCTGTGTGTGTGTACTTCATAGTACATGTAATGGAATACTGCAATATAACAAAACTAAAACAAATAAAGGACATCGTGATATTATCAACAAATATGACCTCTATACAAATAGGTTATGTCAGATGTAAGGTCATTTTGGTACAGTTCAATTTTTCAGAGGTGTAGGGGATGATTTCTAGATTTAACAAAAAGTAGTTAAACAAGGAAACACCATATTTTGCAACCACAGATGTAAATTAATTTAATGTAAAAAAAAACCCACTTTCTGAGCACAAATTTTACAAGAAGTGACTTACATCAGCAAACTTTCTGGAATATTTTCCTTTTTCCACAAATGATGCTGAAGCTGACAAGCTGGACATCTGTGTCGAGGATATATCAGCAGATGACTGCACACTATACTCAATGACCTTCTTATACATGTCTTGAAAATCAAGTAAAAGGGACTTTTTGTCTGGATTCTTTTTCCCAAGTTTTAGTTTCGTGTCATCAATCCAATCCTGTGTAATGGAATTTGTATTGTACAAGTCTTGACAAAAATAAAGTACAGCAATTTAAGAAATAAAAAGAAAATATAATGTGAACGAAGATATCGCTGTTTTCAATTCTGGTTAGTAATATATATTTTTTAATTTATAAAACAAACAGTAATTGAAAACTTATATATCCACTGATTCTGCTAGAACTGTTCTAACAGCCAACAGTCTGTTGTGCAATCTACTAACCTCGTTTAAACAGAGACAACAATAAATCACTGCAAAGCCTACGTTTTGTTCAATGTTTTTCTGTGTGGGATTTCGATAGTTTTTATAAGGAACTCACAAAGTGTCTCAGACATTTATAGCTATTTTTCACCAATGTTCATTTTTATTCACAATGCAATTTTTAAAATGATGAAAATAAAATCCTGTGGACATCAACACCTTCATCATATGTATAAACATACAGCAAAATATAATAGCTGTAGAACTAAAGCTGTAGGAGGAGTTAGCTGGACAAACCATATTCCTTTTATGCAGCTAGTACAAAAATGGCCAAGTCCAACTACCTGTCATTTTGAGATTATCTACAAAAAAAAATCAAAATCCTGTGGATATGCACACCCCCATTTTGTGTATAAACATCCAGCAAAATGTCAAAGCTGTGGCTCTGAAAGTGTAAGAGGAGTTAGTCCAAAAAATCCTAAATCTATATCCAGACAGACTTTTTGTTGCAGAGCGCATAAAAAATGCAATGATATTATTTCAGTTATTTGAAATTTTTAAGATAAAAATTTATGAATTTCTGTAAAACAGTACCTTACAATACACAGTAATGTAACTGCTCTCCGTCCAAAAATGCAATGTATGATTTCAATTCAATGTCAACAGTCGATCAAGGAATTTTATTTCCATAAAAAAGAAATAATTATAGACATAAACAAGTACCTTGAATATCTGATCTGGTTGACCCATTTGTTCTAATGCAGTGATGAATTTGGACAACACTGATAGCTGACCATCTTCTAACTTGGCAGATAATCTGAGGAAGAACACAATTTTGTAGTATAAAATTATATACCTTTTCTGTAAATTAAAAGCTGTGTAAATAACCTGTCACTTAATAAATATAAATGCCAAGTTTGAAAATGCAAAACTAAATATTTTTTCATATGATATGGTGTGATGTAACATGATATGATAAAGATTTTAATATCCTCAAACACACAAATCAATGTTAAATTCATAGAAATAATTCATGATTTTAAAATTTCATTTTTTGTGAAGAGTTCCTATTCTCAATGTACTCCTTCCTATCTCTGTATCATAACAGATCACAGAAAAGAAAAAATGAATAAAATGGACAAGTTATGATCTGTTTACCATAAGGTCGACTGAAACAAGACCAACTATTGCCTTCACATCAAGGCTTTTGTATCATCTTTTTGAGTGGGAAGCCCATGGCAATGTAATTTGGAACATTCTCTAAATATTTCAGGAATTTTCACTGGCAATCTTAATCATCTGAAAACCATATCAGTATTAATCCAGCTTTACTTTAAAATGAAATTATAAATTAATGTCATTAATAAACCTTTTCTACAGAATTTGTTGTGCAAAATCTCAGTAGATCAAAGTAGATATTTATTTTCTAATGAAAAAAAGGAAAAAATAATAATAATTTGGAATAAAACCAGAATTCAAGTTTTTTTGGAGTGGGAAAAGTCCCATACATATACACTGATATACATGTAATTTTATAAATATATGACACTGATAAAAACCCAGTACCAATATATATTTCTGTTACTTACTCCTCAACGAAGTTCATGTTCTTCTTGTCCTGTTTACTTTTGCCGAAGCTGTATCCCTCATTACTCAACTTGAAGGGATAAACCACAGCCTTTAACATAATAAAAAAAAGAGTTAATAAGGAGTACAAAGCTCACCTTACACCTATATTAACCATAAATTAACCTGATCTCAAGCGATCTTCTGGAAAATAGAATAAGTCCAAAACAGGATCACCTATGCAAAAAGAAATGAGATTTATCCAGAATCTGAAGCAGAGCATGTGCTAAGAATCACAGGATATATATGTGTGAAATAATACTTAAAAACTATCATAAGTAAAATACACATTAAAAAATGAATTTATATCTTAAACTTAACAGTGCAGCTTAGTCTATCAACAGCATGATGTTAGCTCAGAGTTTCAACTTTTTAAATGTGGTGTCTTATTTCACGTATTATTGTTGCTATGGCATTGGAGGAGTTGTATGCGGTTTTCACTACTTATATGTACAAATTGCTGGGTTCATGAATCATTCTGATATTTATTATAACAATGGGTAAGATTAGGATAATGTCAATGGATGTAAGGGGACTGAACTCTGATGTTAAAAAAAGAAGAGATGTCTTTCAATGGTTAAAACAAAAACATCCTGATACCATATGTCTTCAAGAAACACATTGTGAGGATCAAGTAGAAAATATATGGGAGAGAGAATGGGGATATACAAGTATTTTTAGTAATTTTACCTCAAGATCAGCAGGTGTGGCCATCCTTTTTAAAAACACATTTGAATATACTTTACATGGTAGTAGAGTTGATAATACAGGCAGATTTATAATTATTGATATTACAATTAATCAAATGGACCAAACCAAGACTCTCCTTTATTCTTATCAAACATCTTATCTACTCTTCAGGTTTTTAATAAGACATCTATGGTTTTATGTGGGGATTGGAATACTGTACAGAACAAAAATTCGGATACTCACAATATCATTCATAATATTAACCCAAAGGCTCGTGAAGCAATACAAAATATAATACAAACATATGATTAAGTTGACTGTTGGAGACAATTTTACCCCGATTTAAAAATTTTTACCTGGAGACAAAAAAAAAATACAACTCGACAGAGTAGATTAGATTGTTTCTTAGTTTCACATGATATATATAGCAAAACAAAAGATTCCAAAATCATACCTGGCTATAAGACAGACCACTCTTGTATAGTCTAAGATATAAATTTTGATAATATAGAGAGGGGCAGTGGTCATTGGAAATTTAATGCATCACTTCTAGGGGATATAAACTATATAGAAAAAGTTTGGGATTGTATTAAAGAAACTATTCATGAATATATCACTGAAGGTAACATACAGGAGCCAGAGAATAAAGTTTTACGGATAAATGATCAGTTATTTTTTTGAAATTTTGAAAGACTCTATTTCTTATTCAATAATAAAAGCTAAAAATAGAAGGGAGGCTGAAAATAATTTAGAAACAGAAATACAGTCCTCAGAACATCAATTTAATATAAACCCTAGTGATGATTTGTATATAGTGAACAAATCAATAACAGAACTTGTATCTGAGAAGGGAGAAATTATTGAAAATCAAATGGATATAATAAAAGAAGAAGCAAATTTCTTTAAAAATTTATACACATCTAAACAAGAAGAAGAACATGTACAAAATCTTGAAAATTCACATTTCTTTCAACACCAGGTTAAACTTAATGAAAATAATAAAAATAGTTATGAGGGTATACTAAAAATTATAAAAGTATTGAAAAAATAGGTAATGGGAAAAGCCCTGAATCAGATGGATTTTGTGTAGAATTTTATAATTTTTTTTGAAGGAATTAGGAATTTTTCTGTGTCGATCCATTAACTATTCATATAGTATGGGACAATTGTCAGATTTTCAGAAACAAGGTATTATTACCTGTATACCTAAGGATGGAAAAGATAGAAGACACTTAAAAAATTGGAGACCAATTTCATTATTGAATGTTGATTACAAAATTGCATCTGCAGCAATAGCTAACAGGGTTAAACATATAAGATAGTATGAGCCAGCCAACCCCTTACTCCCTAGCTAGGTGGAGATGTATGGGGAGTGTAAAAATCCTGGCTCAACTTTTCTAGAATAAATGTGTTATACATACATATATATATATTTCATGTAAGTGTAGTTGATGTATGAACACTAGAAGCAGATAACCCTGATCTAAACCAATTTTCTTAACAGGATACTGAGGTGATAGCATATGCCACACACCCCTTTCAATATCCCAGAAATGAGCTAAAATGGGATGTGAGAAATCAAAGGACTCTTTATATAGGTCAAGGATGCTTAAATTTAAGTCAATATATAGACCGTTATCTCATTCAGTTTCATTGAGATAAAGCATCATTATCAAATGTGGAAAAAAATCTGACAAAAAGTAATTGACCTATCACAAAAGGCCAAACATGACACATTTTGGCAGACTTTTCCATCAAAGTCAAATGGCCCATCAAACATGTGATTATGATACAGGGTTTTCCCTGGGATTTTCAAATGAGGAGTCCATGGACTCCCACAAATACAAAATTAGGAGTCCATTTTGTAATTTAGGAGTCCATTTGCAGTCCACTTCAATTTGATCAGAATTAAACTGAATGTCAAATGTGCACTTTTGTTAATAATTACAGACATCCCTATAAACCTATAAACATGAAATTAAATAAAATATAGTTGTTGTAACTATATTTGAAATCACATGGAAATTTTATATCCAAAATCTATAAACTGTAATACAATTACATGTTTTTAGAAATATAGATGCAAAGTTACTAAATACATGTAGCCTACTAAGTGATGCCTCAAATTCATTTATTTGAAAATTATATCTACTTTATCCATTTCAAGTATTAAAGTACTTGATCATATGTAAGATTTACATAAACATTTGTGAAATAAATCATTTTATATAACCATCATTAGTACTTTCATTATTTTTTTTAATTTCCATAATTCAATTGAAAGTCGGTTTGGTATCCCTTCTTTAATTTATACTTCCGGAAGTACCCATAAAGTGATGATCGATGTTGTCTTGTTGATTCTAGATCTATATTAGAGGTAAAGATTTTCCTGTTTTATTGTAAATAAAATGATGAATTCAGTTTCTTGGTTTTTCTTGTGGAATTGCACTAGAACATAAGAATTAAAAATGGACATATAAAAAAGAAGCAAACTGGTAGAAATAGGTCACATGCTTGGTTTATTTCCCAATCGATCTTGAAAGACATCAAGTATTCAACGCGTCCACTAGGACGCAATAGATCTTATTTTAGGCGTCATTTAGGATTTTTACGCGTAAATACGCAGAATTATTGCGTCAGGGAAAACCCTGATGATATCACAACCGAATGACGTCAATAATGCACATTGAGAGCCAAGTGTCAGACATTTCACGATAGGTCAATTAGACACAATGTTACAGATGGACAAATGTGCAGAACAAAAATGACCAATTTTCCATCTCATATGCCAAAAAAAAATGCAGTATTCTCTACCCAACTTTGTTGAACAATGGGATAATTATTACTCAGGTAAATTTCACATCATACGCCATCAAATATTAACACAGAAATTACCTGTGGATATTCTTTGCACAAAGAAGTGAGAATATGATGGACAACAGGAGCTTCTGGTTTATCCAGTAATGTCATCATTTGGCTAATCCACATGATAAACATCCAGCTAGGTACCTCTTTGCTCTGTAAAATAATTTTGAAATTACAAATAATTTGGAGGTTGAAATATACCAAGACAAACAACATCTTATCTTAAATTATCAAGGATTTAAAATTACAAACGGGTACACAAAGTAACCGCTTGAATAGATATGTATTTATGTTTAATGTTTTCTTTTTTCTCCCTAGTCTGAATAAGTAACTTTCCAAAAGGAATAAATGTTTAATCAATAGAATTTTCATCAGAATCTATTGGTCCTTCTGATGCAGTAAAACAAGTCTACAGAGAGCTTAAATCTTAACCTATATTTACTTTTGACATTAGAAAACATAACAAATCACAAACACACCAATACATTTTATATCTCGCAATGAACCCGACCTGAACCAATTTTATGCATCACAGCACAACAGACCAAGTCCAAAACAGGTCATTTTTGCAATAAAACAGAATTTAGCACCAGAATCATAGCATGTGCTAAGAATCATAAGATACAAGTTCAGTAGATGTATGAACAGTAAAAACAGGTAAAAATAACCTCAACCAAACTTTTTAACCAATAACCAAATGCCATACAAAGCAAAATAGCATAAGCCCACTTTTACTTTGTCCACATGAGCAGAAAACAAATCATTCTGCATTTTTTTACCCTTTCGATAAATGAAGACATCACATCAGGATAGTACTCCGCCAACTGAAGCAGACGAGGGAACCTTTGTCTGGCCTCCATCGAGTCATACTTCATCGCTCTCAGCAGACAGACCACCACAGTATCAGGAAATGCCTCCAGCAGTTTTTTGGAAAGGATAATTTCCTCTAGAAAAATTAAACAGAATAGCGTTATTGTAAGTTTTGATATCAGATCAACATTTTAAGATTCTGTAAATGTCAAATCTAGTGTAACAGAGGAAAAACTGAATGACTATACTAGGACTTGAACCCTGGCCTCCCTCCAACAGTGTAACTGCTTTACCCATCGAGCTACCTGGTCCAACAGACTCCATCTCCATTACAAACTTCCTTTCTTTTTTTAGATTTCACAACACAGTGAAATCTCATTTGAGACTCTTATCATATTTTGAGAGATGTTTGGTTGCTTGACAGTTGTAAAAGGTGAGCAAAAGAGAACAGTCAAGACTCCGACAGGCATCCTGCAATTAGTGCAGTTGCCCTACCCACTGAGCTAACTGATCTAAAATATCAAGTCACTATTACACTAGATACCTGTTCAGAACATGTGCCTAAGTGATAATATATAACCCAACAATTTTGGAATTTATAGTAAATCAAAACAAAAATAACATCCTACCATCTTCATGCATTCTGAGAAAGCTGTTACAATACTTAGACATTGCTAAGTAAGCTTCTTCAATACCAAATCTGCATACTTTGGTGGATTTTCCATCATGACTTAAGCATTTCCTCAAACTACTGTAGCCCTTTTCTACAAGGTTTTCTATCACCTAAAACACAACAATATAAGAATAGAAATCTATTGCATTATCCAATGTACTGTATTCTTTTAAGTTTCAACTACAGATAAGTGTTCTATTTGTCTATAAGTATTACTTGCTTCTGAAAATCTTGTGTTTAAAGAAATTGTTATTACATTCCTATAAAATTGGCATCAAACAACAACAAAAAATTGAATACAATTCCATTTAAAAAAAATACTGTCTATTACACTTTCACTTACATCTGAAATGCTGGATTTCTTTGCTCCTGACAATTCCTTTAACTTCTGTTGATTCTTATCAGTAAAATTGTCAAAACTCCCATGTAATCCATTTGCTAGCAGCTTATAAGCCTCTCCACACAAAACAAAATGTCTTCTGGCCATGCCTGCTTCTGATTTAAGCACTGCATTGTCCTCATATTTTCCTAATGACAAAAGTATCAAATGCAACATTAATCAAGGAAAAATTTCGAAAGACAAAAAATAAGACAATTTCTAAGAATAACTGATCATGCAGGACAATGGACTTTACATAGATTTCATAGAGATAAATACAAAAAATTCTTTTAAGACAAGCAAAAAAATTATAAAAGAATAAATGCTGACTTGAACAAAAGCAAAAGAAAGCTTAAATTGGAAAACTAATTCTTATTATATCATGTCAATGATCAATTTACTTATCAACTTTTTTTGTAGCTAGCTATCATTCAGTTTCATCACATAGACAGAATTTGAGCTTTAAACCATGAAGTCTGTAATCTCTAATAAGCCCAAATTTAAGTCCCGACGGCAAATAAACTGATTTTGTGAGAAAGTTTGTCAATTTACTTGTGGTAGGAAGGTCCGTAGTCTCTTTCTTGGTATATTGTGACCTGGTTATCTCTTCTACCATTAAAGAACTGGCTGCCACCATATAACTGAAGAATCATTAAGTAGGGCATAATTAACCTTTTAAACAAACAAATATGACACAGAACTAGCGTCAACTGTTGCTCTACAGACTATAATTCAGTCTACAGCAACTCATATACTGATGAAATAACAATACTCTGATAAATATTAATGTAAGTCTTACCGAGTCTATCTATGGTTGATACAATACTGGTAATGGACTCATCCGTTAGATCTGATTCTGCTGATGATACTTTACTCTGGTGAGTGATGGCATACAAATGACTCCACTCCACCTGAACTAGCTCACTTCCTGTCTCTTTACATTGCTATAGTAAAAGAATAACAGTCATCATGGAGTCATACTGTAACAAATATTCTGAGGATGGAAAGAAATTTGCAGACAAAGCCTATGACCCCCATCTCCCCCTCCTTGTTTCACTGATAGGGAACTAAGAAATGTGTCATATGGTACTTTTCTATATTAAACACTGAAAAAGTACAGGCAACAAGATAAAGTAATTAAATTGAAATCTGTAAAAACAATTATGTCAGTTACCTTCAATGATTACACTGGTAAAATAGTGGAAGTGAAACAACTAAAATCGTGACATCAATCTTACTATAATGTCATTAGAATCCACATGTACTAGTTTTTGGATTGTTAAATTGACCTACTCAGTGATTTTGAGGTTGATATAATATTTGTGCAAGAACAAAATGTAGGCTTTAAAATAAGCCAATCTGCAACTAGAGGATAAAACAGTCCTAAAATAATCATGATCAAATCATATAATCTTACATTTCTGGTGCTGGCCAGTATATTCAGAGCCAATTTATGATTATTTTTACGACAACAGCTTTTCACCATCTTTAATCTTAACCTCACTCTGCTCTCAAGAAAGATATCCTCCATATCGAGGTCCTCTTCCATTGAGTCTTGTTCAGTTTTGATGGTACTTGATGAGGATAAGTGATTGCCAATATGATCGAGGAATACATTTCTGAAAATGGAGATCATCGTCATAGTAACAATAGTCAGATCGAATTTCAAGGACTGTTGTCAATCAAGACTTTACCTTATGACAGAATTTTGCTGAGAACAAAGATACATTATGTTATCTAACGTCAACATAACAGATTTTACAGCCTCCGACATCAGAATTTAAGCCTCTGACATTAACAATAAAAATTCAGTACATGAATTTTCGACACAAAAATCCTGGGATACAACGATCATAACATATCCCATCGAAAATATTATCAACAGTTTAAATTCAAAGGACGTGTAACAGAATAGATAAATAGTACCGTAATTATCAGTCTATGCAGAATTCAAAAGATTTTTATTTCATCTATCATTTTAATAACTATCATGACATCATTTGCAATGTGTTTCATTGTAACAGTAAATTCAGTACAACAACAAAAATGGTTGTTATAAAGAGGTTTCACTGTATGACAATTAAGGATTGTTTTTCAATTTATGGAATGCATCAAGTATAAATGCAATGGATTATGGAAAAAAATTCTTTGCAGCACGAAGTGATTTCTATCTGTGATTTTTATTTGTTTTGTGGTAGGCCTAATGTATGGCTTTTAAGATTAAATATATAAGAAATAAACATGTGATATTCTATTCTTTATTGATTCGTTCATGTATTCTTACGCTGAAAAGTAAAGCGGTTAATACTCGGGGCACGCGACTGCATTTACAGAATATACAATATATCGCTCTATATACTTGCAATGAAGGGAATTGCAGTCGGTATGTAAGTATATACCTTTTATGACAGATAACATATTCACCCCATCTTAAATTCACCCTTAATCACCAGTCCCATGGATGTCTTATATTATATATTTCATTATTATGCTTGAAAAATTCGGTTTAATTTCAAATCATCTAAGGATGAAAATGACTAAACTTTTCCAGGTATATGGTATATCTTTGTCTTCAAGGAATATTTGGCCACTAGAAGTCTTGAAAAAAGCCTGAAAAAAAGTTCTGAAAGAAACACTTTGTTCCAAAAAACAGCAGTAGATATAGCCTCCTTAATTCTGTCAAATCAGTTCCAGTAGATCATCTCCAATGTTCGGGGGGGGGAGAGATTTACTATGAAATAGAATAGATGACAGACTGCAACAAACAGAAATTGGTCACCAAAGTTACTGAGGTAACCTGGTAACATGAAACTTACATTAAAAGGTTTTGTCAGATACAAAAATATATTTTTTTCATTTATTAGAAATAACACACACCTGTTTGTAATCAAGTCATCCCAAATGTATACTGGGTCCAGGACTGAGTGTAGGTTTCTGTTGCTCCATTTAGTGACTAATTTGTTAGCTGGCAATGATGATGTAAAATTTGCTGAAAAAAAAAGAAAGAAAATAATTTAAGATACAGTAAAACCTGCTACAGCAGCCTCTATATAGGGATTACCTGTTTATAAGGGCCAGTTTTTTCAAGTCCCTTGACTGCATACTTTGACTAAATTGAACCTGTGTATAAGGGTCACCTGCACATAAAGGTCAATATTTTCTGGTCCCTTTGGTGGCCCCTATATACAGGTTTCACTGTACATGTCATATTCATAATTTGAGATATGCTACTTCCAAATATTCATAAAAATATTTTTTGAAGTAATATATATCTCATGCTGCTCTAGCTACTTACTGTATACCTGGACATTTTCTGTTTAATTTTTGCCTTTAGATGAGAGGTCAAATTTAAAATCAAAGTGAAATTTACAAGCTAAATAACTGAAGCATCCACATACATTAAGGTGTATAAACAGGGTGATGAATGTTTTCACTAGTAAAAGGTCAAATATAACCAGAGGTGAACATTTTCTAGTTACATCATATATGAATTCTAGACTTGTTCTTGGTGAAAGAGTTTATTGTTATAGTTTAAATGACCTTTAATGTTTGAATGTTCAAGCCCCATACATACATAGAAGACACGGGAGAAAATAAATTGTACTTCGTTGTGTTTTTGTAGATGTCTGTAGCAAATAATATGTTGCACTGTACAAGTTTACAAACTTACATTCATCTTTCATAAAATCTAGGAACTCCTGCAGTTCAAGTAAGGGCTGCAATTTTTGTAACTTGCTCATACGGCTTGTCACCATCAGGGTGTCTGTGCTACTCCATTCCTACAAGAAAGGGTAAACTTATTAACTTTGTTTAATCTATGAAATAAGACATCAAGACCATTCCTTTACATGGCAAAGTGTATATAATTACGATTTTTCATTTTAGGATATAAATTTATTTAAATTTTTAAAATTTCCCTAACAGCTGTAAACATATTGAAATATATCACATTAGAACATGATACATCAGTGGGAATCCATTTTGAAATTTAGCATATTTTTGGAATCTATTACATAAAAACTTTCCCCAAAACCTTACCCAGGCCAAAATATAACAGAAATTGCCGTAACCTATTTACAGGTTACGCTAAAAGGAAATATTGTAACCTGCAGATTAAGATAGCAATAATGAAGACCTAAAAATGAAATTCATTGAGAACGAAATGGAGGTTACGTGATTTGTCGTAACCTCCATGTAATCTAAACCATCGCTCCCATATTATTTTGTGGTCGGCTTACCCGGACGGACTGACAGTACCAAAACCTATAGTCCACCCATCCCCAGACCAACTCACTCCCAGTTTCACCTGTGTGGGACTAATAAGATAAAAAGCACCTGAACACACCTGAAGGAATCTGTCACATGCCATGTTGACATAGTGTCGAGCTCTGTCATAGTTGTGTTGCCATATATACATCATAGCAAGCTCCTCGCAAAAACGACTCTGTAAAAAATCAATTTAGTTTATCTTTCCAAGAAAAATCAATGGAGCTTATGACATGCTTTTATAATATTTACAGGATGAAATAACAATAAAAATTAAACATAAACTTACATTGATATCAACGTCTCCACATTTGTATATCTAGAAAAATTGTTGCTAAAAAGACTTGATAATTACTATTTCATACACGCGTAACAAAATTTAAACATACATATCATCATAAATGTGTCTGGCATCATTATGGCATCAAAGATTACATAATGACTGGAGAAGCTGTACCTCAATTAGAGACTTCTGATCAGGAACTTTCATAGAACTGTCTATAAATGTCAGTAATGGCTGCTGTTCCTGTTCTCCTTGTAACATCAACTTCATCTTACTTCTTATGATATAGGGCAAGTAGTGTTCCTGTAGGAGATACATCAGTTTTAAATAATACAGTAAAATCTGTCTCAAGAGACCACTTTAATGACAGATAAAAACACAATTCCGTAAAATAATTCTTTATATCAAATCTCTTTTGAGAGACCACATTTCAGTGGTAGAAAGGGTGGTCCCTCAAGACAGGTTCTACTGTATACATTATATATGCCCATTAACTAATCAATCCCTGAAAAACAATGGACTCTTCTGTAAAACAATGACTAAGACCATTCAAAATGTGTCTTTAGGGGTGAATGACTGAACAGGTGAAAATATATAATGTGACATATGAAAGTATCTAAACAGTTGAGTTATAACAAGAACCTGTAAAATATATCCATTGAAATCACTTGTGACAAGTGCAAGTGTTTTAAATTAGTTTATACATTGGGCTGTTAAACATCAGAAGTCTACATCACCGTGACGTATACACATGTTTAAACAAACATTTGATTAGCATGTATTTTCGTGACTTTTCGGTACATTGTATTGTTGAACAAGATAGTGGCAACTGTACTACAAATTGTTTTGATTCTGAACACAAGTTTAAAGCGGATCTTAGAATTTGTGTTATTGGTTTATTAATCCATAAAATGTTTCATATCATATTTTGATTTCCAATAACAGGTTGCATATTTATACCATGAATAATGACTAATACAAAACATAAATTACAATTTTTACAGGTGTAAACAAGTACAAGTTCTGTCACTAGGCAACATTTATTTAATCTTTATTTTGGATGAGCTAATATTTCACAAACCAAATAAAATGTGTCCTCTTCATCCCACACTTTGTTGATATCCTCCATTACACCAAGCCTGGATACTTCTTCCAAATCCTTCCACTGTGTCAGATTATCAAGGCACTGGAAATATATGCTGTCGCTTTTACCACTTTTATCAACTTTTTTACGTTTTTTGTTACAGTATATAAAATTAGATTATTAACATATTGCATCATCATCATTATATGTTAATTGACAATATAATTTTACCTCCACATCAAATGTTGCCTCACTTACAATATGAGTCAGAAAGATGTAAATAAATTTATGGTTGAATGACCTGAAACTCAAAAAGTCTGTTTTATGTTCCATTGACAAAGTCTAACACAGGATGTATGTTCATGCATTAGCACTTATAAAAAATGTTCATTTTTCAAGTTCTCTTTAATGAAAAGTCACACTAATATTACTAACCTCCATACGACAGTCATCCCATAATTCAATTTCTATGTCAGATGGTTTTCCATCTGGCCAATCAGAGCATGACATTGCCTATGAGAAAAATGATCACAAATTCAAATATTAATCATTTTATTCCATTTGCTATGTTCATGAGAACACTACCAATGAATGTGAAAATATATGTCAAGACCAAAATGTAGCACTTACAGATTATTCCATATACTGAAGTATACTCAATGTATAGTTGCAATATACATACTTCATTCCAAAATTGTTGGTGATTACTCTAAGGGTTGAACATAACTGCATTAACATTAAACAATTAACCAAAAAGTCCAGACATTTTTCTGCCTGTGTTTTACATCATTCATATAAGATATTTATAAAGCATCTTCAAGGGTAAAGCTATTTTTTTTTACTTCAGTGCATCTTGATGAGAATATTATTCTTTTTTAAAACAATGCAAAAATGATACTTTTCCCAATAAAATGAAACATTTTATGGTAGAAAATATAATAAATCACATTTTATGAAATTCTGAGAGAAAAGTCATCTTAAAATACACTTCAGATGCACTCATGTTAAAATTACCTCCTCGTACAGCTTTCTTGCTTGATGGTAGTCTCCCTTAGCCTCCATTTCGGTGGCTCTACGTGTGATTTCTTGAGTGCCTATCTTACTACAAAATATTCCCTGCAGTACATCATACTCATTGACCGATTTATACAACCTGAAATTAGAGGAATGTATTTAGTGAAGCATGTATATTAAAGTAATGAAGTGTTGCCATGGACATTTATCTGCCACCAAAACAGCATTCATATTAGCAATAAATGCACTCTGAGAAGTGTTCATCTGTTATAAGTTTAAGAATAGGAATACATTTTTATGTGACATCATGAGGAACTTCAATTATAGCTGATTAAGGGGTCAAAGAATTCAGTCTTGATAAACCTTTCCTTACAGATGCTACATATCAAACATAAAGAGAATTTGACTTAAAAATTGTATAGCTTCTAAGAATTTAAAATTGATAAAAAGTTCATCAATGATAGACATCAACTTGAGTACAGACAGCAAAATAAACAAAATAAAAAATAGCAACATGTTACCTGAATGACTCATTTGAACTAAAAGTACTTCACTGAGAAAATACAAATCCTGGAGATTAAGTTACATAAAAACGCTTCACATACATGTCTATCACTGACTCTAACACTTAACTTGTTCGGCTCTTACTGACCTTGATAATTCTATCCATGTAGCTACATCTTTAGACAAAGACACTGTGTCAGTGCGACCTCTCTTGTTCGGTCTGGAGTCTTCCGATTCCTGTATCAATTGCTCCTCCAGGACACAAATACCTAGAAGTAAAGTTCCACATTGTATACAGTGTGATACGAAGGTGTTCAGACACACCAGTAATGTGGGCGATGATTCAACTTTCTAAATCTAAAAATCCTGAGATAAAAGTCAGCAGGCTTAAAACTCATCTTGAGTACAAATCTATAAATGATAGTTATAGAGGATACCACACCTTTTCTCTGATAAAGTGTATTATCCCAATCCTTGTTTAATTACCTGGTATAGCCTCTCTCTAGTCTCTCTTCCCCTCCCTCCCTCCCTCACTCTCTCTCACTCACTGTTTCTCTTTCATCTTCTCACTTACTGAAGACACACATACACAACAGATACACATAAACTTTCCAATATATATACTGATTAGTTGCATATCAGTATTCCAAGGTCTAGTACAAAACTGCAGTGACAAACATACCTAGAGGCTGAAGATTGCTGACAACAGCTGCTGATCCAACTGCAGAAGCATCAGCATCTAGTTTGGTTCTCAAGTCATACAAAATATCCTGAAATCAATTTTCAACACAAATATTACATTTCACTGCATCTGTAGTGATAATTCAGGTTATGTAAACAACTTAATGATTGGATCAGTGATGATTTAAGACATACCTAGTCAATATTTGTTAGCTTAAATCTGTATGTATCTGTTAGTTGTTGTAGATTGAGATAGGGACAATGTGTATACAACTATCTAACAGTATCATAAATATATCTTTTAAATATTCTTTTGAAAATTTTATAAAATAAATAATCTTTTGCACATTAACCTAAAAATTACAATGTCTGACCTAAAGATTAAAAAAGTGTACATTGAAACAAATTAAACAGTAACTAAAGCTAAAAATATATCAAGTATTTCAGGAACAGATAACCAAAACCTTTAACAATTGAATAAAAAGTAGAAAGAACATTTCCCCATCTCATAAAACCTGTATACATATGTTTTTGATAGATGGGGAATTAATTACAAGGAACTAATTATAATCTACAAATATTTCTTTTTCTTCAAAGTTTTGCTTTATGTGTGTGAAGTTTAGACTGTATATAACAATACTCTTCTGTTTGAGCATGCTAATAATCTTCTGTTTGAGCATGCTAATACTCTTCTGTTTGAGCATGCTAATAATCTTCTGTTTGAGCATGCTAATACTCATTTGTTTGAGCATGCTAATAATCTTCTGTTTGAGCATGCTAATACTCTTCTGTTTGAGCATGCCAATACTCTTCTGTTTGAGCATGCCAATACTTTTCAACTCAGATATGCTTAACAGTTGTAATGATTATATTGAATTTATAAATACAGTGAAACCTGTCTTGAAAGACCACTATCATGAAACACCACCTGTGTTCTGAGACCACATTCTGAAAACTACTTGGTCAAATAATCCTTTAAATAAAACCTCTTTTGAGAGATCACCTGCCAGATCTGACCAAGATACAACTTATGATTGGTGGGAAATACTGTGTAGAACAAGAGGCAGTTATATATAACATATCTTACCAAGATACAAGTTATAAATGGCAGGAAATACTGTGTAGAACAAGAGGCAGTTATATATAACATATCTTACCAAGATACAAGTTATAAATGGCGGGAAATACTGTGTAGAACAAGAGGCAGTTATATATAACATATCTTACCAAGATACAAGTTATAAATGGCGGGAAATACTGTGTAGATCCGGACAGAATGATTTTCAAACTGTCATTTATTTCTTGAATTGTTTGCTGAACTTCTCTTTCTGTTTTAACTTCCTCCATCTTTGCAAAGATAGCCTTGAAAATGGCTCCAAATAATAGTTTTGATATGGAACTGTCCCTCTGTAAAAAAAAAAAGAAAATTTAATTCAACAAGCATACTACAGTATATATTTCAATATTCCTAAAATGTGACAACCAAACTTTGCCATGCAAAACAGATGTATGATTGTTTATAAGCAATGTCTATTTTCATATTTATGCCAGTCTCTTGCAAGTAAAATGGCAAACATTCTGTCAAAATCAGCTCATGTTCCAACAGCTAAGATGTAGGAATACAAGAAATACTCACATGTGCCATAGCCTGTAGAGGAGCTACGATGTAGGAATACAGGAAATACTCACATGTGTCAGAGCCTGTAGAGGAACTATGATGTAGGAATACAGGAAATACTCACATGTGCCATAGCCTGTAGAGGAGCTACGATGTAGGAATACAGGAAATACTCACATGTGTCAGGGCCTGTAGAGGAGCTATGATGTAGGAATACAGGAAATACTCAAATGTGCCAGAGCCTGTAGGGGAGCTATGATGTAGGAATACAGGAAATACTCACATGTGCCAGAGCCTGTAGAGGAGCTATGATGTAGGAATACAAGAAATACTCACATGTGCCAGAGCCTGTAGAGGAGCTATGATGTAGGAATACAGGAAATACTCACATGTGACAGAGCCTGTAGGGGAGCTATGATGTAGGAATACAGGAAATACTCACATGTGCCAGAGCCTGTAGAGGAGCTATGATGTAGGAATACAGGAAATACTCACATGTGCCAGAGCCTGTAGAGGAACTATGATGTAGGAATACAGGAAATACTCACATGTGCCAGTGCCTGTAGAGGAGCTATTATGTAGGAATACAGGAAATACTCAAATGTGCCAGAGCCTGTAGAGGAGCTATTATGTAGGAATACAGGAAATACTCACATGTGCCAGAGCCTGTAGAGGAGCTATTATGTAGGAATATTTTATCTGTATGTCTGGTAGATCCCCTTTCCTGTACTTTCTATACATTGTCACCTGATTTTCTCTTCTAGCTTTCTGCTCTTCTCTTGCATGCTGTTGACACCAAACAGAAAAGAGGGATGAGATGTATTTTATCTTATGTCGGAGGTTTTACATGAAGATGATTATATATATTTAGATAATGGTAGTTTTTTAAAGTATTTTTCCATTTCTTTATTGCTATGATATACAGAACTTGAGTGAGAATTTTCAGAGCAATTTTTCAGAACTTAAAAAATAAAAAGAGCAAGAAAATATATATTTATACAATGATAGTTTTTGAAACTATTATATTGAATAAGATGGATATTTAAAATAATATTGTCTTAAGGTTTAAATTAAATTTCTGACCAATTCTAGGTAAATTTACTCTAAATTGTGAAAATCAGACAACATTTTAAAAGTATGGAATATTACCTGGTACCACTAGTGATACCCAGGTGTTTATTACTGCATGACCACTTGGACTTTTGCCAATGAATTGCCAATGAGTGTTCTTAAACAAACTATGCCAACCACAACAATTTGAATTTGCGAAATTTGTTGTGAAAGATTTTCAAAATAGACAAATCTACATTCTTGAAGAGTTTAAATCCCAGTTTGCATGCAATCTTACCACTCTCATCTTTTCCAGTCTTGTATGTCTCCTAGCAAAATAAATTCGAGTTTGTTCCTGATCTCTTAAAAATCTCCTTTTCAGCCTTGTCATCTCACTAATATCTTCATCTGTTGGAGAGTAAAGAAGACGAATGACATTAGGCTTTAACTTATTAAATGTGCAACTGATAATAGTCAATCCTATCATATTACAAATACTTAAATAATAACTGATCATTGAAACAAAATCTGAATGATTCGTTTTCTTTTTTATTACCTGAACAATTTTTGAAGAGATTTCAGCAATTTGAAATTCTTTAACACTTTGCCCTATGAAAACAGTGTATATTTACACTGCATTGCTCTGACATGAGTAATGTTACATGAGTAATGTTCAACATGTTGCACTTTATTTACATGGCGTATGGATGGACAGACAGATACTGGTATACCATACTATGTCCATCATTGATGGGCATATAAAAACCAAGTACACATCTGTGGCTTTTGTAAAACAAACACAGATACCTTCTTTATTTTCCGTCTGACCAGTACGTTGATTACTTGACTTCTCCCTGGGTTTTCCAAATCCTTTTCTAGGTTTATATGATGGTCTAATGGCTGCTCTTACAGCCATGTCTGCTGTTCCTACACTAAACAACAGAGAACTTGCTGTTTCCGAACCAACAGTGCTGTAATCTGTGAATGTGTCCAAGCTGTTACCGGTCAACCAGTTGTATGGGGCTTTAGAAGCTGAAAGAAATTGACATTATTCTGTTATAATATTACTCTTTTATACAGTAAACATAATTTTTATCCTCATGCAAACAATTTCCAGAGTTTTATACTTTTATGAAAACTTTGTGTAGTCATAGCTAATGTTTGTATACATGCTATTAATCTATTATGTACAAAATGTGTCAAACTCTAGAAAGAAGAGCATCACTAGATGGAAATAGAAATTGATAATTAAAAATAGACAGTCATTAGAAGATGGTGGCCTAATTACCATGACAAATGTGTGTACAGTGACCTTGAATGATTTCATAGTAAAAACAAATATAGTGGAGTATTTTAATGTCCAATTTCCGGTTATGTCAAAGTTGAATTGCCAGTCTTCAACAGATTATGGATATTTATGAATTGATAAATTTGTTAGTAAAAATTTCAATTATCTCAAATTCCAGATATTTCAAAGTGATAGGGGTGTTCCCTTGAATGTCGAGATAACAAGATTCTACTGTACATACAAAGCAAGTTACAAATGTCTGAACTTTATCTATCATTTCTAATGCTCTTATTCTAACAATTGAAATCCATTTAGACAAATAGAGGTGATATACCATCAAGCGTAGCAGAAAACTGCTGAACATCCTGAGTTGCACGGATCTGACCATCTGCATTGTCCTCTTCAGATTCATCAATGTCCATCGACTGGCTAGCCAAGGTATTTGCAAACAATGGAGTCATCACTGCATGTCTCTGTTTCCATGACGATTTCACATTATAGTCCTAAAAAGGTATAAAAGTTTCAGTTAGGTTCCTTCATATTTCATGGAAAACTCAAACCTGAGTTAAAAATATTTGAAAATTGAAACTTTTAACACAATTTTCTTTTTCTTTTAAAATCTTATTTTCATTTTTGCAACTTGTGGCTTATTTAAGCGTTTATCATAAAAAATGACAATATCAAGATTGTGATGAATATTTTTTTATCATCTGATACAGATATTTTTAAGTTTAATTACAAGAAATTAGCAAATTATTCTGTTTATTCTTATATAGAGACCCATTTTCTATAAAACACCGTCCCCAAGATATAATCCTCATAAAGCTGGAAGGTCTCAAACACCATAGAGGGAGGGGGAGGGGGAATTCCTCTATAACTGAAAGTCAACTGTAGTCAACATTACTCCAACATAACAACTGTAGGTCATTCATCTGTCAATTTGTACAAGTAAATCCTATTTTACTACAACATAAACACATGAAACTTCCGGAGATAAATTTCTAAACTACCGTAATCTGAATCATAAGTACATACAATTTTATATTACTCCCAAATTTTCAGTCTCAGCATACAATTAAACAGCATTAATTATAATGATATACTGAGTGACCTCACCAAACCCTTCAATACAACCTTTCCACTTAAATGTGTTCCTGTAACAATGGTCAACAAAATAAAACAGACTCCTGTAAAATGACATTCAGTCACCAATGACAGCATTGCCAGTTTTATGGAAAAATGTATCATTCTACTGTCAAACTGCAGTTAAATGAAAAGGGACTACAGTTTCAGAATTGTGGTTTTTACCTCTCTATTGAACACCCCTCATTTGTGAAATGTATTGCCCCTATGTATATTCAGTATATTTACAAAATTAACACACCTGAAATTTACATTGCTCTAGAGGATGCTCAAATATTTCTCTCTGATAGTCTGGACTCTTTGATGTCATTTCAAGAACTAAGTTTGTGGAGTAACTCAGAAATTGCTGCTCTGTAACTGGAGAATACATAGCTTCCAACATAGCAACTAAACGGTCCAAAGTGTTTGTCGGTAGTCTTGTCTCGCTACTCCAAAAGTTTTGTACAAGAAGTCTGTAAAAGCAATAAATATAAATTTTACCCATTTTGTTTTTATTTAGAGCTTAAATTTGATACAAATTTTGTGATATTTGTTAAACAAATGTAAATGAGATGTAATCCATCTAGCTACAAAATAATAAACAATGACACACAAACATATATCAACATAGAGTTATCAAATGATACAAAGCTCACCTCACACTAACATATTTTCATACCTGCATTGTAAATCTTCATCACCAAGACCTCGCAATAACGCTTCTTTCGTCTGTTGCATGATCTTATTCACTTCATCCCCATCTTCCTCCCTAAAAACAATTTATTTTTTAATATCATGATCAGTTGTTTCCTATAAACTAATCAAACAGTACATATTATTTCGCTAATATACAAAAGTGGTTCACCAAAGATTGTGATCCAACTCAAAGTAAACAATTCTCAATGAAATATATGACATGTTGTTTTTGCATGCTACAGCAGTGTTCCAAATCAAAATATTTTCATTCATATCAAACCATTCCTGTTTGTAACAAGGCCAAGCATTTGTAGATCTAGAAGTCATATAAAATTTGAAGAGGAATTCACATTCATGTTTCCAATAATAGATTTTTTCACAATATATTTTCTTTAACAAGAACAGTGTACTGTTTTAACTGACAGAAATAAACTAACACCCACCTGTAGTTGTCATAGATCCACATCAGAACTTCATACATAACATTTCTACATGGTGTACTGGGATTGGAGGAGATTGCTGTTACCAATGGTAAAACTTGACTCAGTTCTCCTGGTTTTAACTTGGCAGCTATGGCTTTTACAATCTTCAGGGACGTCAGTTGGGTATCTTCATCTCTTTAAAGATCACAAACATTTGTTAATCTCAAAGTGTAAATTAAGGGCCTACTTCATTATACTTTGTCAGATGATGACTGACAAGACCTTACACAGAATTTGTGACTTGCAGTATTTTAAACAAATAAGATTAAACAAAATCAAAATGTAAATCTCAAAATATGAACATTTCCAGAGACATAATTACAGTACATTTTTTTTTTCACACATATAACATTCAGATACTACTAAATCACATGATTAACTACTTCAGTTCTTTATAAAGAGTCTTTTATATTCATTCATGTTTTAACTGCATCACCTGTAGTATATATTGATAGATAAACACAAACTTACCGATGAGACAAGAAGGACAAAAGCCCTTTACTTTTCATCTCCAGGAAAACATTCTCAATGCTGTCAATTCTTGATAGGATTACTTCTAGGCAGAAATTCCTGAACTCTCCATGTAAGTTAGGAAGCAGGAACAGAAGTTTGTTCAAAAATCTAGAAAACAAAATACAAAATGCCTGCATATCACTTTTGTTTTTCAATTGTTTGTTGTTTTTGGATTTTAATTTCATACAGAAATGTATGAATCTCAGGTCGAGGAAGACTCTCAGTGATACCGAATCAGAGTACTTAAAACTATAGTTTGTTAGCATCTACAGACTCTAGATAGCAAGATCAATCATGCAAAAATATATACAGCACTTAAAAATAAATGGCACACAAGCTGTCAAAATGGATTTTTGTTTGTTTGTATAAAAACTTTCAAATATTCAATGCTTTATACAAATAAAATATTCTTCAAAATCCTGGGTTAAAAAAACTTGTTATAATTTGTGAAGAGAAAATGAATGTTAATATTGGGCGAGATAACATTGGATTCTCTTGTGGATGGAAGGAATATCAATTATTGGCATACTTCATTCATTCTAGGATATATATATATATATATATATATATATATATACACACACACACGATATGTTAAAATTTCTGCAGTCATATATCTTTTTAGCTTTTTTAATCAAATATTAGATCTAACTGCAGAATTTATTTTCATCAAAATGACAGCGTGTATGCCTATAAGTACCTAGCAAAATGGAACATTATACATTGTTGACCCTACATACACAATTTTTTCTTAAAATTGCAGGATTAAGATTAATAGAATCTACTCCTACCTTGAGGATATGACAAAGGTACCTCAATCTGAAGGTAACATTCTTGAATAACAAACTGGAAGCATGCCGAGGATTTGTCATTCAAGAATTTTATCCCATGGATTGAGAATCCTTTGTTATACTTTCAAGGTAGGTAGGGGTTGATTAATTTCCCCCCCATGTTTTAAATACATGTATATGTAGATCTATGCAAATAAAATCTGACATTATGCACAGCATTCTAGCAGCCACAGACGCCCTACATCATAAATTGTATTGTGGCGTCAAAGCTTGTGTAGCTTGTCAATACTCTAGGAGTTGACAACGAAATCATTCCCCATTAAAATGAAGGGAAAATCTGTGAACATAAAGTATGGAAAATATCACTTATTCTGCTAGAAGAAAGAGCCTTGAAATGGGCTGTGAATTTGACTAAAATCAATGCAAACAGGTCATAATCACATATCAACTATTGCTGGGTAAATTTTGCTGGAGTATGCAAATAGAGTCTTTATGTTGTTAAGCAGACATAATTACCTGTTAGCTTACTGTATACTGGACAATGCAACTGAATTATACTTTTTCAAAATTATCCAAGTCTGCCGGTTATGTCGTAATTATTACCAGTCAGCTGACACTGGGTCATGACACTGAATCTTATTTTTATAATATTATCTGAGATGCCTGTTAGGTGGTTATAATTACCCTGGACTATGCCATAGAATCCAATGTTTGTAATATTATTGGAATCTTCCTGTTACATGATCATAATTACCTGTCAGCTTACACTGGAGAATGACACTGAATCCTATGTTTATAATATTATCCGAGCATGTTAGGTGGTCATAATTACCTGTCAGCTATTGCTGGACAATGTCTCTGCATTCTGTGTATACAAACTACAAAGTTATCCGGCTTTGCCTGTTGTATTGAGGTCATCATTTTAGTCACAAAATCATGGAACTCTCCTTCAGTCACTTTGTCTTTATCCGCCAAATGTTTGAAAATTAGGCCAACTACCTCCGCTGCTGCAGCGTGCACAGTTTTATAGTCATGCTTCATATAATGTGCAACTGCAGAGAAGTATCTGAAATGACAAGACCAACTTTCGATTATAGTATTTTGATTCCAGATATAATTCATCATTTTGTTGAAAATTTTCTTATTTGAAATTCAGTCATCCTGGAGTGTTGTTAATAGCTTCCCTCGTAGCAAGTAAGAAAGTTTTTGTATATATTTCTTATATCACTTTACATTAATAGTCCACTCACTGCAATTTAATTACACCTTCAATTTCTAAGACATTGCCTACACCACCATTCATTTACATTCATGTATGAGGAAATAAATGGTGGTATTTATTGTCTTCATTATATATCATACCTGTCCTGATCAACAGGGGAACTGGGTCCGTAGGGTGGATATTTGGCAGACAAGACCACACCCATAACTTGTACTCCAACACTTCCATCTTTCTGTGAATCAGTGGTGGACTTCAGATGCTTGTAAATGATCCTGAATATGAGAGTATTAATTCTCAAATACTGGGCAAGACAACAGATACTTGACAGGAAAACAAATACTGGACAAGACAACAAATACTGGACAGAACAGATACTGGACAAGACAACAGATACTGGACATGACCACAGATACTGGACATGACAACAGATACTGGACAGGAAAGCAAATACTGGACAAGACAACAAATACTGGACAGAACAGATACTGGACAAGACAACAGATACTGAACAAGACCACAGATACTGGACATGACAACAGATACTGGACAGGAAAACAAATACTGGACAAGACAACAGATACTGAACAAGACCACAGATACTGGACATGACAACAGATACTGGACAAGACAACAGATGCTGGACAAGACAACAGATACTGAACAAGACAACAGATACTGGACAGGACCACAGATACTGGACATGACAACAGATACTGAACAAGACAATAAATGTTAGCCTAATTTGTTTTGCATTTCCTGTGGGTTATACAATTTTTGTCAAGGAAAATATGGCCCTGCGGGCTATCTGTCAGTGCGGGCTTTCTGGATCTTTTTTTACCTTTGTTTTAAATTAAATACTAAACAAAAACTTTTGACAAGGTCATATTTAATTTATTAACATAAATAATTATCATTTTATCTTTAAGCAACAATTTTTATATGAAACATTCACACATGTATGTTTATCCTATCACCAATTGAACTCGGTGTCCTCTGAGTCAATGGTAAACAGTTTGAAATGTTCCGGTGTATTATACGAAAAAGTCATGTTAAAGTTAATATCTAATGCATTAGTAAATATAACCTTGTAACAATAAATAGTATCCAGGATTTATTGACAATATATGTATTTCAAATTGAAAATATAACCCAGTTTTAAACAAGACAAATTTGTTTCTTTGTGATAAATTTGTTTGTCGCTTTCATTAGATTTTACTGTCTTACTGGTAGGGTATTTGGATTCTTTCTTTCCACACTTGTAACAGTGTACGGAGCAGGTCCAAGTTATTCCTGTATACTGGTCTAGTCTCATTGTAAACATATTCTGTGAGAAATTCTACAAGTCGAGCAGCCATACCCCTTTCTTCTGCAGAATCCTGTAAAACAACATTTAAATTCCGTACTATATCATGTAATACTGCAACTGTTTTCAGATGTTAAATATAAAACCTTTTTTCGATAATCAGCTTATAGGTCAAAGAAATTACTTTAAAACCTTTATTATTTTTTATTCCCGTGATTTAATTACATTTATTATTACTTTATTGGTGTTCTACTAAACCCTTAAAAATATGTTCAGCTAAATAATGATAGCTATATTTAATGGTTGAGGAGAAAATCTGGTCTAGAAATGACCACCAGCCTTGTATATAAATTGGTAAATCTCCCTAGATAATCATTGTACAGTCCACTTGCTCCAAGCTTATGAATATTTGTAAGTCTAAAAATAATGTTTACTAGGTCTACTCAGCCAATCAGATTTCAGGATTAGCCTAGAATTGAGAACTTCAGCAATATTTAAGTTTTTTGAGTAAGTGGATCCTGTTCCTAGTAGATCTCAAACCAACAGACTAGGGAGTGAGATGTCATGGCTTAATAAACCATGCTGTAGCAACACTGTAATGGAAGCTTTGCACTATAATATATCAGCAACAGTAAATGTTATTCATTGACATCAGATTGACCTTGATAATGACTTAAACAAACAAAAAAAGATTTAAGAAAAGTTATCTCCCTTATTACACATACCTGGGGTATAGCCACTTTGTGCCATGACATCATAGTTACAACCAGATCAATGACATAATAGTTGATGGAGGTAAAGTAACTGCCAAGGATGAGTTGGCAAATAGGACGTAACCAGTGCTTAGCGTAAGGTCGGAATACCTGAAATCATAACATGAAAAGTATGATAAGTATGATAATCTGTAATATGTAACATAACAAAAATGACAAAAAGCCAATTTGGCTTTAAAGGTCACGTGAGAAAAACAGGATTACACTGACAATCATTTTTTTTCTAGCTTTGATAATATTTATACATATATTATGTCAAAAGTATCTGCTGACTCATTCATTCTATTCTTAGCCATGGCAGGCATATTTAATCCCAGCCCCTTTTCATTTGCAAATTCCATGTGGCTTAACTTTGGGATATTTCATGTCAAGCTTGGTTCAAATTGGCCCAATGATTCTTGAGAAAAAGTAAAAAATGTGATTGGAATCCATGACCCATGAAACTTTGTGACAATGACCCTTAGATAATTCCTAAAAACTTTCTCATGTATCTTTAACTACAAAAAGTCAATCAGTTTTGAGTTCTTAAGCCATTTGTATAGAACTGTCTCCTATGTTATTGAAGGGCCTCCCAGTGGTTCGTTTATTGACAGATTTTGTTTTCATTTGCAAACTTTGTAGATACCGACTTAACAATCATGTACACAAAAATTGAAAGTAATCTGATTATTAGTTCCTAAAGATTTTTAAAAATGTACCAAGTTTTGGTCATGTTGAAGACCCCTATGGGTCCTAGCCCCCTTTCCTTCACAAATTTTATGCGTCGTCACATGAGGATACTTTCTACCAAGTTTGATTAAAGTTGGCCCTCCAGTTCTTCAGAAGAAGTAGAAAACGTGTAAAACTTAATTCAGACGCACGTCGCCAGACAAGACAATTGCAGTAGGTCAATTTGAGTGTCGTTCAGGTGACCCAAAAATCTATACACAATACATAAACAGCCAATAGGTCCTTTTTGTCACATGAAACCCTTCCCTATCTTCAGAACTCCTGACCCAAAGGTAATGAAATTCCCATTTAAGTTACACATAGTCTAGAAATAATAAATACCATGCAGTGATTTCTGACAGGAAGTTGAAAATGTTCCAATGATATGACAACATGCATATTGCATGATGATGGGTGGCAGCAGATCTAATGTGACCTAATAACTAGAGGCTACCTTAGTTTGTATCACTCAACTGACTTACATATATGTTCCTGTTCTATTTATAGTAACATCAGACATGATTTGATGTTGTTCAGCAAGCATGGATAGCACAAATTTGAAATTACATACCAATTTTATCATTTAAACAAAGTCACAAATGATTCATCTGTTTCAAGGAGAATTTTTAAAAATATCTAATACAAAGTGATGGCAAAAGCTCAACTGACATAGTACAAAAGAATTGTACACAAGTTATCATATGAGCACTCGGGACTTGTAAGGCCTACCTCAGCCGTGTTGATTATTAGTTTTCCCAAGAAAAGCTTCAGGTTGATGTGGGTTTTGGAATTTTTCATTTTGTCATGTAAATACTTCATCCAAGGAGGAAGGTCTGGAACAATACCCTACAACGCAAGTAAAGGAAAATTATATCATATAGAGATAGGGAGTACCCTACAACACAGGTACAGAAAAATTATATCATATGGAGAATACCCTACAACACAGGTACATGAAAATTATATCATATGGAGAATACCCTACAACACAAGTACATGAAAATTATATCATATGGAGAATACCCTACAACACAGGTACATGAAAATTATATCATATGGAGAATACCCTACAACACAGGTACATGAAAATTATATCATATGGAGAATACCCTACAACACAGGTACATGAAAATTATATCATATGGAGAATACCCTACAACACAGGTACATGAAAATTATATCATATGGAGAATACCCTACAACACAAGTACAGAAAAATTATATCATATGGAGAATATCCTACAACACAGGTACAGAAAAATTATATCATATGGAGAATACCCTACAACACAGGTACATGAAAATTATATCATATGGAGAATACCCTACAACACAAGTACAGAAAAATTATATCATATGGAGAATACCCTACAACACAGGTACAGAAAAATTATATCATATGGAGAATACCCTACAACACAGGTACATGAAAATTATATCATATGGAGAATACCCTACAACACAGGTACAGAAAAATTATATCATATGGAGAATATCCTACAACACAGGTACAGAAAAATTATATCATATGGAGAATACCCTACAACACAGGTACATGAAAATTATATCATATGGAGAATACCCTACAACACAAGTACAGAAAAATTATATCATATGGAGAATACCCTACAACACAAGTACAGAAAAATTATATCATATGGAGAATACCCTACAACACAGGTACAGAAAAATTATATCATATGTAGAATACCCTACAACACAGGTACATGAAAATTATATCATATGGAGAATACCCTACAACACAGGTACAGAAAAATTATATCATATGGAGAATATCCTACAACACAGGTACATGAAAATTATATTATATAGAGAATACCCTACAACACAAGTACAGAAAAATTATATCATATAGAGAGTACCTTAAAACACAGGTACAGGAAAATTATATCATATAGAGAATACCCTACAACACAGGTACAGAAAAATTATATCATATAGAGAATACCCTACAACACAGGTACAGAAAAATTATATCATATAGAGAATACCCTACAACACAGGTACAGGAAAATTATATCATATAGAGAATACCCTACAACACAGGTACAGAAAAATTATATCATATAGAGAATATCCTACATCACAGGTACAGAAAGTTATATCATATAGAGAATACTCTACAACAGAGGTACAGGAAAATTTTTATCATACAGAAATTTTTCAGTACATGAAAAGTATTACAAAACATGCAGTTGACCATATGCATTAAAATGTACAGGTAGTAAAAAATCACGAATGTATCAAATTAAATTTACAGCCTTTACTAATTTTGAAAAACACATTTTATTCACAAGTGCATCTAATGTGAACTTGTCAGAGATGTTTTCATACCAAACGTCTGTATCAAGTTTCTTAAAATTCTGTATAGAAATGTAGAAATTAAAGTATGTCAAAGTGTTACATAAGTAGGTATATAACATTGGAAAACACTACATACCCTCCAAACTTCATTTGCAAGGGGATAAAAATACCAAGCATGTTTGTTTCAACTTAAATCTTTATGTATGATCAGTACATACAAATTTCCAAGATTCAAGTTTATGTACCCCTACATTTGCATTTTATTCATATTGTTAAAACCCAAGAAGTATACTCAATCATTACATTATCCATTAAACAAAAATCCAGCTTTTGCATTTTATCATATAGATCGCACAAATAATTCTAGCTAATATACAGAGAGTAATTACCGATTCCACAGTTGGTGTAATTTTGGTTCTTTGCATGTGTTTAAGTAGTGCTATCATAGTTGCCATACATTCATGTTGGTTCAGATCGTCCATTTCAAGCTCAACAAAATCTCCCTCGAGGGTCACTTTGGTATCCTGCATAAATAGTTCAACAATCTTAATATATAGACCTGTATAAATACAGTGAAACCTGTGAGACCATCCCATATGCCATGGAAATTTGGTCTCACAAGACAGGTGGTCTCTCAAAAGAGCTTTTATTTAAAGGATTATGTAACCAAGTGGTTTTCAGAATGCGGTCTTAAAAGACAGGTGGTCTTTCATGAAAGTTGTCTTTCATGAAAGTTGTCTTTCAAGACAGGTTCCACTGTATCTGATTTCATTACTCACAGTATCTATTCTAATCTCTTGGATGACATTTTCCATTACATTTTTTCTATTATCTTTTATCATTCTTTATTCATATATATATATATATATATATATATTCATTAAATTACTATTATTAACAATAATGTTTTGGAAATTTCAACCACATGGTCAAATGTCAATATTATGTCAGTTATAAAAAACAAATTCATTACAATACAAAATAATACTGCAGTATACCAATAATTGTCATCAAAAATGTTTCTTTTCCAGTTCATACTAGAATGGAAAGCTCTTGGTATTCATATGGTATACAAATTCTAGTTATTATTATTGCTGATATAAGCTAAAGGTAGGAAAATGAGGAAAACCGTACAGAATCATCATCAACATCTGTGTAGCTAGATTTTCTGACTATTTTCAGTTTGTCTCTTTGTGATCCACCTGATAGCTGTAAGAGAATTAAGACAAATATTATAGCTGCATGAACAATAGAGATAGGTGGAACTGTATTATAATCACTGCATTGATTTTAGTGGCATTTATACTTTGTCAGGTGAGTTATACATACATAAATATCTGAAATACTTTGACAAAACTTATTCTACTCAATCATTAGAAACTGGCTGATATCAAATAACAGAAAATATGTCCTTGCTCTCTCTTTCTAAGTCTATCTCTCTGTCTGTCTATCCCCTCTCTCTTTCTGTGTATCTGTCTGTCTCTCTCCCCTCTTCTCTCTGTGTCTCTCTCTTCTGTCTGTCTGTCTCTGTCCATCTTTCTGTATCTCTTCTGTCTGTCTCTCTCTCTCTCTCTCTCTGTCCGACTCTCTGTCTCCTGTCTGTCGATCTCTCTGTCTGTCTGTCTCTGTCCATCTGTCTGTCTGTCTCTGTCTCTCTCTCTGTCTCTCTCTCTCTCTCTCAGAGCCTTACCTGTGGTGTGGCAGTAAAATCATACTGGTTGTAATCCTCACGTAAACTGCTGTCAGCCAGGTACTGGGATGCTAAATTTAATGAGGATGATGGTTCGTAGGAATTATCGTCTTCATCCATACGCTGTTCTTTTACCTCATTCCTTATTGATACATACTGTTTCTTCCTTGCAAGTGGCGCCTGTGAAAAACAATCATTTTTAATCCAGCTTTATGATGTATGATCAGTAGAATTAGGCTATAGTGTGAACCCTATAACATCATACACAATGTAGAGGCTGTAGTGTGAACCCTATAACATCATACACAATGTAGAAGCTATAGTGTGAACCCTATAACATCATACACAATGTAGAGGCTATAGTTTGAACCCTATAACATTATACACAATGTAGAGGTTATAGCTTGTACACAATGTAGAGGCTATAGTTTGAACCCTATAACATCATACACAATGTAGAGGCTATAGCTTGTACACAATGTAGAGGCTATAGTTTGAACCTTATAACATCATACACAATGTAGAGGTTATAGTTTGAACCTTATAACATCATACACAATGTAGAGGTTATAGTTTGAACCCTATAACATCATACACAATGTAGAGGCTATAGTTTGAACCTTATAACATCATACACAATGTAGAGGTTATAGTTTGAACCCTATAACATCATACACAATGTAGAGGTTATAGTTTGAACCCTATAACATCATACACAAAGTAGAGGTTATAGTTTGAACCCTATAACATCATACACAATGTAGAGGTTATAGTTTGAACCCTATAACATCATACACAATGTAGAGGCTATAGTTTGAACCCTATAACATCATACACAATGTAGAAGCTATAGTTTGAACCCTATAACATCATACACAATGTAGAGGCTATAGTGTGAACCCTATAACATCATACACAATGTAGAGGCTATAGTTTGAACCCTATAACATCATACACAATGTAGAGGCTATAGTTTGAACCCTATAACATCATACACCATGTAGAGGCTATAGTTTGAACCCTATAACATCATACATGATGTAGAGACTATAGTTTGAACCCTATAACATCATACACGATGTAGAGGCTATAGTTTGAACCATATAACATCATACACAATGTAGAGGCTATAGTTTGAACCATATAACATTATACACAATGTAGAGGTTATAGCTTGAACACTCTAGCATCATACACAAAATAGAGGTGAGTTTAAAGGAGGCTTGAGCAGATACAACTTAAATTTCAATTATATGCAAAATGAATAAAAAGATTTAACACTCTGAAGAATTTTAAAATGTTTCTTCAAGGTTTTATTCATAACTCATGATTTAAAGCCTCACTTCTTTTTACAAATTTTCTGCCATATCCCAATGGTCCCTGTTCACACATTTGAACTCATCCATCTCCAGGAACAGTAAAGTTCACTGTCAGGATTCAGGAGTGTATAATTTAAAATCCAAATTTTATAATAACTTCACATCCAATATTGACTTGTTCACGCTTGAATTATGAAAGTAAACCGTACTATTTACTAATTTGGATGAGTCTATATGTATTTACAGGGGTTAATGGGTTAATGACACAAATAACTGATATATATTAATATGAAAATTGTTATGTCATCAATTATATATCAAGAATATTACTTATACTGACACTAAAGTCTACGCTATATTTTTGTTGTCCTACCTTCAACTCAGAAGGAAACTCGTAGGTTTTCTCTTTGTCAACAATATTTTCATACACAAACTGCCCCTGAAATAAAAACCAATATGTTAATGGAATGTCCTTTACAATCTGTAAGATTATTACTGTAATCAGGCATGTATAATACATACTCTTTTCACTCTAATTTTGTCTCGGGGATGGGGGTGCGGATAACACAGTACAACAGGTTCTTGGGGCAATTTTTTTCCCCATGGGACTACTTCAGGAGATTTGGCATTGGATGTATAAATCTGACAATTTTTTTATTTCATCATTACTTTCTGTATGTTTATTTATCAACAGTGAATGAATGTTAAAAAATTTAATTTGGTCTTCAGTGAGTGTATTTCAATTTACATATAGCCTAAATAGTTATGAAGATCTTGGTTGGCGAGTGACACTCTCCGATTGCAGATTAGTAACCAGGCAGGACTTTCATCATAGAATATCCATGGGAAACAGAATAGTACAGTACCTGTTTTTGATTTTTACCTTCCTTGAAGAGTTTTATGTTATTACTGAAAATATGAACAATCTCAACACAAATTCTAATGATTATTTCGTGCTTGTGAATGAAAAAGAAAACAGCCATATTGTAACTGTACATGATGGAGTTAAATGGAAGAGCATATGTAATATCTTGTAGTTTCATTTTTCAAATACCGGTACCCATTATGCAGTTTCACATTTATTTCAAATAATTACATTATCATATTTTCTCTTATTAGTGTCAAATATTTAAAGAAAATCTGGTCATGATACTGCCCTTTTAAACAACAATTTTTGGCCATACTAATGTCCCAGTAATGGCCATGTGGTTTAGGCCTAAATGCACAAACCATTATTTTTCCCCTCGAGATCTGATGCTGAGATGGGGGGATGCAGATAATACATAAATGCTATGCATTCTTCAGTTTTAATATACAGTTTAACTATTACCAGAAAAACAAAAAATATCAGGTCCACAAATCAGAGAAAACTCAGACTAAAAATTGAAATTTGGTATGTATTACTTGTTACTTATCATATACATTTTTTACCTTTGCTTCATCCTCTTTGAAGATGAATGCCACATAAAATTTGGGATCAGTCTGTGTACAGGACAAGATGGAGATCAGTAAATTGTAGGCAGCACAATGGTATTGTCTTCTAAGCTCTAACAGAGTTGTCTCCCCTCTTATGTCCTCACCTTTAGCCTCATGGGCATTCCTGTTTGAAAAAAAATATTCCATTATATTTACATACCGACTGCAATTCCCTTCATTGCAAGTATATAGAGTGGAATGTTTCATATTCTGGTAAACGCAGTCACGTGCCCCGAGTATTAACCACTTTACTTTTCAGCGTAAGAATACACGAACGAATCAATAAAGAATAGAATATCACATGTTTATTTCTTATATATTTAATCTTAAAAGCCATACATAAGGCCTATCACAAAACAAATAAAAAACACAGAAAGAAATCGGAAACACGAGACTACATCTGTAGCACATTGTGCAGCCTACAGGCCCATATCGCGATATATCTAGGTCATGTTATGACCAGAACCACAGACCACCGTCTGGCTTCACAGTTACAACAGAAAAAAGAAAGTAAGGCCTAGTGAAACTTTGTCAAGCATCTCTTGATAAACAAGTCGATTTGTTTGCCTTCAATGGATATTCATATAAGAAACAATTCGTCACCCGCATCGTGTGAAATTAGGTCGTGTGAAATGGGCTTACTTATGTAGGTTACGTACCAATCAGTCATCGTGGTTCCCAGCTGCTTGGTAAAAATGTCAAATAAAATGGCTTCTTTCAGTTGTCATAAATTAATATTAGCTGACTCACTTCTTGTAAGTCACACTAAATCTTTCTATAGTATATCCCATTTATAATATCAGAATTCAAACGCAAATTCGTTGTAAATACATTATTCAGCATACTCATGGGCGCAGCCATTTGCAATTTCAATTCTCTTCTGACACATTTAACCTTCCGGTTACCAAGCAGACGAATATTCTAAAATAACTTAAAAACAATCTGAAACTTATTCAAAATTTTCCATATCAATATTTTCTTTCAAAATGATATAAAAAAGAAGAAAATAAACCTTAATTCCATTTAGTTTTCCGGACAGAAAAGGGGAACTACTTCTCATGTCAAAACAGCTGTTGAGTTATACGTCATACGTAAACACCCCCCCCCACCCGCAAATTCAGTATACCGGAATGAATTTAGTGTCAAGTAGACAACATTTTCACTGAAAAATGGTAATATATATAAATATAAGGATTGTTTTTCATTTTTTTGACTTCATTCGAATATAATGGCAATGCATTATGGAAAAAAATTCTGTGCAGCACAAAAGTGCTGCACATTGAATTTTTTTCCATAATGCATTGCCATTATATTCGAATGAAGTCAAAAAAATGAAAAACAATCCTTAATTAAATAAAACAAACACAACCATTTTACAATTCAGGCATTTGTGATATTGATAATGTTTTAACTGATATATTTGAGTTTCTTTTGTATTTTTATATACCTATATATACAGTTCTACAAACTACAAAACAACACAAATACGTTGACTGTATGTAAACAATGTGTCTCACTTCATTATAACTTGAGTCATCTCTTTCCCAGTCTCAGCTTTGACATTCTTAGCTTGACAAAACCTGTTATTTACGGTCGATGATTTGCTGAACACCTCCTCTTTACCAAGTCTACAGTATGCAACTTCTAACAACTCAAAACAGCAAAGTTTTGCTATCAGTTGATTTTCTAAAGCAGGGCCCTGTAGAATTATAAAGTTAATATAAAAATTAATATAAAACACCCCAAGATATTTCATCAGAAGTTTTCTAGCTTTCACTTCAATGTCCCTTTCTGTCATCTATTTAATATGACTTATCATTGGGAAATCAATACTTTTACAAAAACCAGTAAAGTTTCAAAATCTAATGATCACAATCAAGGCCCGGCACCATAAAACTTGAGAATTTACTTAAGTCTGAGAATATTCCAAACTTGGCCTGCTCAGTCAACCAGATTTAAGGATATGCCAAATTTAAGTAAATGTTTCAGACTTAAGTAATCCTTAAGTTTCATGGTGCCAGGCCAAAGTCTTTTACCTGTGCCACAGGCTACAGAAATCATGTTAAAATTAATGATCAAAATTAATTCAAGCTCATATAACACTGTAAAGGAATTTAATTCCACAGGTAATCTTCAAATTTTTCTCTCTGCTGAAACAATTTCAGTTTGTTGAATTTGCAGAAAGGAAGTAACATACATATAATATCAGGTCCTGTAAAGGCAGCCCACAATATTTACATGTATATAATTTAATTAAAAACTTTGTCACTGTTTTAACTTCATCACTGTTAACTTCGTCACTGTTTTAACTTTGTCACCGTTTTAACTTCGTCACCGTTTAACTTCGTCACTGTTTTATTTTTGTCACTGTTTAACTTCGTCACTGTTTTTACTTCGTCACTGTTTTAACTTCGTCACTGTTTAACTTCGTCACTGTTTTAACTTCGTCACTGTTTTAACTTCGTCACTGTTTTTACTTCGTCACTGTTTAACTTCGTCACTGTTTAACTTCGTCACTGTTTTAACTTCGTCACTGTTTAACTTCGTCACTGTTTTATTTTTGTCACTGTTTTAACTTCATCACTGTTTAACTTCGTCACTGTTTTAACTTCGTCACTGTTTAACTTCGTCACTGTTTTAACTTCGTCACTGTTTTTACTTCGTCACTGTTTAACTTCGTCACTGTTTTTACTTCATCACTGTTTTAACTTCGTCACTGTTTAACTTCGTCACTGTTTTAACTTCATCACTGTTTTATTTTTGTCACTGTTTTAACTTCGTCACTGTTTAACTTCGTCACTGTTTTAACTTCGTCACTGTTTAACTTCGTCACTGTTTTAACTTCATCACTGTTTTATTTTTGTCACTGTTTTAACTTCATCACTGTTTTATTTTTGTCACTGTTTTAACTTCGTCACTGTTTAACTTCGTCACTGTTTTAACTTCATCACTGTTAACTTCGTCACTGTTTTAACTTCGTCACTGTTTAACTTCGTCACTGTTAACTTCGTCACTGTTTTAACTTCGTCACTGTTAACTTCGTCACTGTTTAACTTCGTCACTGTTTTAACTTCATCACTGTTAACTTCGTCACTGTTTAACTTCGTCACTGTTAACTTCGTCACTGTTTTAACTTCGTCACTGTTAACTTCGTCACTGTTTAACTTCGTCACTGTTTCTTAATTCACATATTTATCAACACTATGAATTTACTGTATCAGAAAACTTCATGGTGTTAAAATTTCATTGCTTTAAGAATAAAACAAACTTGTTGAGATTAAATTTCATTGAAATGAAAACTTATTTATAAAGGAACCTATTAATGTTACTAGGTATAATTTGTGTAAAATTTTCATCATGGTTTAAATTTCGTTGAAACTAAATTAAAACCACCACAAATTTTCCTGATATAACAGTAGCATATATTAACACCGCAAGTCATTTCCCCTCTTTACAGTAATGGATCCAGAAATGTTCATACCAAGATCATTATAATAATTGTGTATTATTATATAATCTTCTTATAAATTGTAATAAGTTACTACTGTTACCTTAGGAAGTTTGGCTTCCAATGTATTCCTGATATCTGATATGTGATCCGTGAAAAATTCAATCAATGTCGTCTTGTGTACCAGCCTCAACATTGGCAAAGTAACTTTGTCAATTGTCAACCGTCGCACCTCACCGGGGAAAGAACCTTCTTTCGCAAATATGCTGTAGGCGACATTTACAGCAGACATCTGTTTGTCTCTTGGCAACCTGTTTTGGAGTATAAATATTTACTTTACGTATAATATATTATATAGATATAAATATAAATTATATAAATATAAATAATTAGCTTTGCCTCGGTCAACAATGCTTCCTCGGGATGAAAATATGCAATATCACCCTCTCATGAATGTAATATTTATTTCATTGAACTGAGTGTCATATTTATTGCTTTAACATATTACCATAGATATTTTACATCTTAACTATTAACCAACAAGCTAAAAATTACAAAATAAATAGCCTACAAATGTTTTGACTACAACCAGAAGCTCTCACTCGAATGAGCGGTATGCACATAACATTGATGCATGTGACATTTTTTTTAATGTCACCCTAACTCACTGGTATGAACTGTACACACATAACATTGGCGCATATGATATTTTTTGGATTGTCACCCTGACTTCTTTATCTTTGTTAACTGGGCGAGTGACATTAAAAATTTTCACATCTCTCTCAATCAATCAGATTATGAGATTTTAACAGACGGTATAATAAATAATGATTATCAATCTTTGAGCCAGTTTGCAACTTTAATGTAACACATTTTCTCTGTAAACCATAGAAAATGAATACATTAATATCACTCAATCTGATAGAAAATGAAATGTTGAAAAACAGATGAAAAACCCCTACCCCACCCTCTGTTCTCAGGGGCATAGAAAGACCTTATTTTTGTTTGCAAAATTTCTACCTCTGGAGAATTTCAGTAAGATTGTCATGACAAATAGGTGAAGCAATGAACATATGTCAAGTTATTCTAAAGGGACTTAAGCTCATTTTCATTTAACTTCATTACAAAGATCAATATGCATATATTTTTTTCCAGCCAATATATCAATTTGTTTTTAAAAGTTTTATTTTAACAAAACATATTAGAATTACATATTGTGAAAGTAAATGTCATGGAGTAATAGTCTGACCTTTTTGTATATCTGTTGATGGATTCAAATATTTTATCATTATACAGATGTTGCTTTTCTCTACAATATATACTAATCAGTAACTCAAGCAGCATCTCACTCCCGGATAGTTCTAAACCATTTAGGATCTGTTAAAAGTAACAAAAAAATTGAAAATTGAAAATGTATCAGCCGATATTATAAATTGTTTAAACAATGAGTAGATAGCTGAAATACACAAGATAAAATATGGCTGTTTTTCCGATTTCTTAATTTTTTTCAGGGGATAGCCTCATCCATAATGAATCATTAGATCATTATTGAATGAAATCTTGCATCATTCATCGAAACAAGAGAGAAAACAGATTTGAAAAAGAAATAAAAATGAATCTAGAATAGTACCTATAAGGACCAACATATGCCCTGTATTTCCTAGAAAATTGTCTCTTTCAGTCAACTCATGAAAAACATTGAACTCTTCTTTAAATCAATGACTTAGACCAGTCCAAATGTGTGTTTAAAAGGGGTGAATAAGTTAACAACAGCACATACAAGGGAAGCAACCCTGGTCCTTGAAATATTACACACTTTTTCACTGACCTATGTTTTATCACTGTTACAAGAGTTATAATGAAGCCATCTCGTGGTACTATGTCAATACACATACTTAAAGTTGGATCAACATCCATTGAAACTGTATTGTGAAAAAAATTATAAAGGGACAAAACTCTGTCAAAACATTACTGATATCACATAAAAATACCAGTACTAAAATAATCTGACAAAGTGAAATTGACTTTAATTAAATATATTTTATGAGTATAGAAACTTAAGATTAAATATGAGGATTTAAAACTCTCCACATTCATGAATGTGTTGCCAGAAATGTCCCAGTTTTTATTCTGGATAATGAAAATCAATAGAACAAATCCCAACAAAGAAAAATCTACGACATTCTAACTCACTCTGTCCAACGCTGCTGTGTAGTCTTTGTATTGCGGACTTCCTTGTTCAAATTCTGAACTCTTCAATGGAAAGTTATCAGCCACAAGTCTGTTAAGACTATTCCTAATAAAACCATATAAATATACACATGTAAAATTGTTCAGTAAACGATGTACAGCCAATTCTGGAATTATCGCCACTCAATTCATCGCCATTCTTGCAATAATGCTACATTTTTTCAGGACCATTTTTTATGCTATATAAAATTTGTCACATAACGTCAAATTCATTATTGCCATCCGTCACTCCATTTTTAGAACAAACATCAAAGTGTCAGTTATCTCGATGTACCACCATAGGTCATCGGGTCAATGAAGAGGCTAATCGGTCGCAATAGATCACGAGTGGAATGCCCGGCAGCAATAGTAAGACCAGGTATTGAAGAATTAAACAAACAATATAATTACTTAATATGAGCTGTTGTGCTATTTTCTGTTTATTAAAGATGTATCTATGATACCAAAGAATGGTATAGTCCGGTCCCACTGTTTCAGGGGAATCCATTGTATCGCGGTATATTTCATTTTCATGAATTCTGCAGCATGACAATGTTTTTTGGAACTCTATAATTTGTGGAAAATTTTTACAGCCATGCTGCTTTCCAAAAGACACTTTCTGTGAAAATGTCACAAGATTTTCATAAGTTAATGACATGATTTTTTTTTCAAACTATTTTTATAAATATGGCAGCTGTTTCAAAAATCTCTTGTACCACCCTCCTAAAAATGGTCCTCATAATCCAGAAAATCAAGTTCTCAGGACAGAAACTATAACAGTTATCAACTGATTCCTACGTGACCCATTCTTACCTCAGTCCATATAACCAAGTAAACTTGGCCTCGTTGTGAAAATAAAAACTCTTTTACCAGGATACAAGGGAACCCCCCCCCTTCAGACTGCTTTTGTAATATAACAGACTTTCAAACAAATAAAGAGAAAACAGAATGGCCACATTTAAGGAAATTGCACAAATTGGGAAGAAAAATATGTATAAAAACATGACAAAAAACTACACTTGCTGTTTAAGTTATGACATATATCAAAACACTGAAAATCATCAAGTACCGTGATAAAATGGGACACCAGTATAACTCTATTTTCTCCAAAATGCAGGAATTCAGTTCACTGCCAAACTTGATATACTGCCATTATTTCTAAATAACAAAATGCTGCAGTTTAATGAGAACTGACTGTACTAAAATTTCAATTAACTGATCAACAAGTTCAACTGAAGAAATAACTGTATTTTATATACACTTGCCATTTCAGAATGAAAGAAAAGTCAGTAAATGAAGTACATGTAATTACAATCAAAGAATATTGCAAAGAAAAATTGTTTGGTGCGATGTAAAACATCATAAGAACAATGATACAAATCACACACTATAATGCTTATTTTACTAAAACATAGCAACAAGAGTTATCTACCCTGAATTGCTATGCCTGAAATGATAAAACATCAGCCACTGGGAGGTGTTTGAAAATGACCTCTGGCTTCATTCTAGTGCCACTGACATGTCATACACCAACCACATACTGAACTTACTTTAGTTTGCCTTGCTGGGGGTCTGGTAAAGATGCAAAGAAGGGAAGTAACTCCAGGACTCGACACTAAATAAAAAAATATTACAACTTCATCAGAACTGGTCTGAAATATGAATATATCTAAAAGTTATAATGTAATACAAAGCAGAAAAACTTCATACAGATACAAATTTCAGAACAAACATTATCTTTGACTGGAATTTTAGCTTCTCACTTGGCTCTCTCTATTGATATCACTTTTAAACAAATGCGTATAATCAGACTAGATGAAAATGAAGACAAGGTAAATTAAGAGTTCTAAAATCAATTTTTGTCGCAAAGATTCACCTTTGCTTTGTATTAAAATACTTGTTGCATAACTTCGTACCTTGAAGGCTAAATTCGTTTTGGTCTCAACCACCATTTGTAGATACATATGAAACACTTCGTCAAATGAGGAATGTTTTGGATCTGTAACAAACTGAAATAGACCTTTTTCTTAATATACAATCTTCTAGAAATGTAAGACAAGAGGCCCAAAGGGCCTTAAGTGGCTCACCTGGCAAAATTGGTCAACATTGCAGAAAACATAAAAACGTGTAAATGATAAAATGGCTAATAAACATGAAAAACAGTAGACTAATTGGGCCTTAATAATCACCTGAGTGAAATTAATTTTACTGACAATATACTGAAAAGCAACCAAAAGCTTGAAAAATTCATTGAAATGGAGAATTAACTTGCATAAGGGTAGACTTGCCTTGTCGATATTTTTATAGATCTTTCAAGATAATGTGCAACAACAGAAGAAAACATGTGAAATCCATTTAAAAGGGGAACTAACTTTCACAAGGATCACCCTCAAAAGGGTTAACCTGACAATTTAATTCCTGTTACTATTTTGTAGATCTTTGCATTCTGAACAGTTTTGCTTCTTTCTCTCAATCTATTATACTTTTCAAGAAAATAGGACAAAACTGTCAAAAGCATGAAAAATTCACTTAAAGGGGAAATAACTCCCATAGGGGGCAACCTGACAATTTCGGCTCTATTGATTTTTTTGTAGATCTTTGCATGCTGAACATTTGTTTTTTTTTCCTTTCTCTCTATCTATTATACTTATCAAGATAATAGGACAAAACTGTCAAAGAAAAAAAAAACAAAAAAACACTTACAGGGAAATAACTCCCATAAAGATCGACCTGACAATTTTGGCCTTATTGAATTTTTTGTAGATCTTTGAATGCTGAACATTTTTGCTGGTTTCATTTTCTCTCTATCTATTATACTTTTCAAGATAATGTCAAAAAACATCCAAAAATATGAAAAATCCACTTAAAAGGGGAAAAAAATCCCACAAGGGGCAAATGACAAGTTCAGCTCTATTGACTGGATGGTACCGTTATTCATTTTATTCTAGCCATGGAATGAAATAATTTCATTGTAACCATTTCTTTGTTTTCTGAGTCATGGGGATGAAGGGCCTAAGCGGCCTGATTGTTGTATTGAAAGGCCAAATAATAGTTTTAAGACGATTTACCCCAAAATACATTCTAATTATTGGACATTTTCACATTTTAGATTATATATATGAAAAATCCGCTTAAAAGGGGAAAAAACTCCCATAAGGGGCAACCTGACAACTTCGGCTCTATCGAATTTTTTGCAGATCTTTGCATGCTGAACATTTCTGCTTCTTTCTCTTTCTCTCTATCTATTATACTTTTCAAGATAATGTCAAAAAGCATCCACCACATAAAAAATCCACTTGAAAGGGGAAATAACTCCTATATGGGGCAACCTGACAATTTCGGCTCTATTGAATTTTTTGCAGATCTTTGCATGCTGAACATTTTTGCTTCTTTCACTTTTACTCTACCTATTATACTTTTCAAGATAATGTCAAAAAACATCAAAAAACATGAAAAATTCACAAAAGAGGGGAAATAACTCACATAAGGGTCGACCAGACAATTTCCACCAAAATGATATGTTTGTAGATTTTTAGGTAACAGTTTTTTCTCTAGCTTTAATAATTTTGGAGATACACGTATTAAATCAAAAATATCTGTTGACTCATTCATTCTATATTTAGTCATGACAGCCATGTTTGGTCCTAGCCCCTTTTCATCTGCAAACATTATGTGGCTTTACATGGTTATACTTCCTGTCAAGTTTGGTTCAAATTGGTCCAATGGTTCTGGAGAAGTAGTCAAAAATGTTGAAAATTTTACAAAAAAACCCATATATTTTCCATTTACTTAGGTGTCTGTGACCTTCACCTTTAACCCCATGACCTTGAAATTTTGTCAAAATGATCCTCGGATAATTCCTAACAACTTTCTCATATATCTTTGTATACAAAAAATCGATCAGTTTTGAGTTATTACACAATTTGTAATACAAATATACCCTGTGTTACTGAAGCACCCCCTAGTGGCTCGTTTATGGACAAATTTCAGTTTCGTTCGCAAACTTTGTAGATATTGACTTTACAATCATGCATACAAAATGTGAAACATATCTGATCATTGGTTCATGAGAAGAAGATTTTTAAAGCATACCAAAATTGGCCCACTGGTTCTTGAGAAGAAGATGTTTAAATTCAAAAGCTAACAGACGACAGACGCTGACTGACGCCGGATCTTTGGCTACAGCAATATCTCACTTGGCCCTTCGGGCCAGGTGAGCTAATAAGAGAGAACCACACTTTGAATAAGAATCTTCAAACATCCTCATGTGTATCTATTAATAACTAATGACTTGTTTATGGACAGATTTCGTTTTCATTTGCAAACTATGTAGATATTGACTTTACAATCATGCGTTTTGGTCCCTTTCGGGCCCCAATTGGTACTGGCCCCCTTTCATTGGAAAACTTTATGCAATTCACATGGGTATACTTTCTGCCAAGTCTGATTCTCCAGAAGAAGTTGAAAGTGTCTAAAATTTAACAAATGACAACGCACGATGACAGACAAAAGATTATCACAATAGGTCAACTTGAGCCTTTGGCACAGGTGACCTAAAGATTATAGTCAATAAGTTTAATTTATATTGTAGTTTATGAAGATGATAAGATACTGAGGTATATATACTTTACTGTCCAGCAAGACAAGCTTAGTCAGAAGCAGAAGTGCCATGCTGTGAAGGTCAACAGAGGTCGAACTGCCCCACCAAGTTGATAAGTGCTTCCATTGCTCCAGAATAGTTGACACCACATTACCACCAATTCTACCAAAGAATTCATACACTTTCATCGTTAAATCACAGGTTTTACAGACTTATAAAAAGATATTAAGGAAACCTCACTTTCACAATATAAGCAGTTTTTCATTTCCATAGGCCATATTCATGGATCATTTATACAAATATGTGTCATTTGTTAAAACTTGTATTCATATCTATTAAATTTCAATTTTATACCAATGAAATCATTTTAATTTTATAATAATTCAAACAGTTACAAAAAGCTGTACGAGTAGAAAAAAAACAATTTTATCAATTAATGACAATTTTAATTTAGGAAACGACACTTACTGCTTCCGAAGGTCCTTGTCTCGAGACACATGGTCTACTACAGCTACCAATATGCTGCTGACCCTTCTGCTCTCTTTAACTGCATGTTCAGCTAACAGCGACACCGAATCTTTGGCTGTCATTGCAAGGTGAGCTGCTACAGAAGGTTTGAAGGTAGCAAAGAACAGCTCTCCATGTGACTGAACAAACCCTTTACTGGAACTCTGTATGGCTGTTTGGTCTAAAATGGCTTTCATCATTGTGTCAGGCTAAATGTGAAGATAATTTCAGCACATGGAATTCATATTTAAAATAAGAATACCTCAAGATTTATTTAAAGTTGTATTTTATGTTTAAAAATGTTGATTTTACTTTATGTGTCATATTGGAAACAAACATGCATGATTTCTAAAACACAACTTCAAAATATGAAAAAAAATAGAGGTAATAAATAATATGATGCAATAGAATTTTGTACTATCTGATATCATTGTGTTTTAAGGTTTTGTTTTTGTCAGAAACTATAGACTATACCTGAAGACCCAGTTGAAATGCTAGCTTTAATGTGGCTGTGGCTATTATCTGTGCTGTTGGGGACAATGTCAACATCTTCTTTTCTCCATCTTCTGTTACTGTTATACCCTACAATGTAAATAAGATTAAACTTATGACTAGGAACAGGACAATATGGTACAATGAAATACTGTTAGCCGATTTGCTTTCTAGTTACTGGAAGATACCAAAATTACTTTATCAATTAGTTCAGTCTCTCCCATTATAAAATCCACTGACACAGGGGTGATGGAATTTTTTGCAGTTTTTTGGAGTTTTTGTAATGGCCTACTTGTTAATTATACCTATACACTAAAAATGCACCTTTTCATCAAAGATTTAGTCCAAAACTTTTAGCTGCAGTAGAGCAAGTGTAAAGAACTACAAAGCTTTCCTGATTTTTATAACCTTGAGCTGGTATATAAAACCTAATTTGAAGAGTCTTAAAATTGACTGAGTAATGTTTGAGAAAAAGTTGAAAATGGCAATAATTTAATGAAAACAAATGTTGCAATAGGTGCCAAAAGGTAAAAAGGACTCCAAGGAAACTGAACAGTGTTGTACCTTTTGTATGAATCCTGAGACTGATAGAATATTTATTTCAGTCAAATCCAAAATACTGTTAACAGGAGTTTAAAACTCTCAAGTTTATAACATGGGACATTTCACATTTGATTTTAAATATCACATAACTATGATTGATACTAACTTGGTAAACGTGATCAAAGAGTTGTTGTGCTAGTTTGACTGTGCTAAGTCCTGGTATGGTGCCCAGTAGTACATCCGCACTATGTAACTGACTGTACCCTGCTAACAACTGCTGTAATCTTACAGAGTCAACAGACGGGTCAGCAAGTCTAACAGACAGATGTCCTTGTAAATCCCTGTAACATCAAAGTAATAAACTGAAGACTGACAGTACACAAAGTATAAACACATTGATTTGCTTCTTTGGAATACTGAAAAGAAATTCTGTGAACAATACAGTCTAAAGTATCCTGTTCGAGTAGCACAGTGGTAAACGCATTTGCTTCTCACCAATGTGACCTCACAAGGGAAGTATGTGAGATGGTATGGTGGTTGCCAGCTCAGACATGTGGGTTTTCTCATGCCACTCCAGTTTCCTCCCACAGTAACTACCCCTCATGCCAACATCAGTGCCAACAAGAGACATTGATTTTCAAAGTAGTTGTAAAAACTCAGTTTGTTAGGGAAGTATGTGAGATGGTAAAGGTCAACACGTGGGTTTTCTCATACTCCCATTTTCCTTAACAGTAACGACCCCTCACGCCATATCAGTGCCAACACCACATTGATACAAGTATCTAGATATTGTTTGTTTAATTGTTGTAACATGAAATGCAGTTATAAATTTACAGTAAGAAAGGTCAAAACACATGAAAGCACCACTTATCTAGTATCTTGACACCTTCCCAGTTATGACTCGATCTAGTTTTGACACCTTCCCAGTTATGACTCGATCTAGTTTTGACACATACACCCCCATTTGTGACTGAATATAGTTTTCACAACTCTCCAGTTATAACTGGATCAGGTTTTGACAACGTCCCAGTTATAACTGGATCTAGCTTTGACAACTCTCCAGTTGTGACTGAATCTAGTTTTGACAACTTTTCAGTTATGACTGGACCTAATTTTGACAACAACCTGCTTATGACTGGATCTAGTTTTGACAAAATCCCAGTTATGACTGGATCTAGTTTTGACAACAACCCAGTTATGACTGGATCTAGTTTTGACAACATCCCAGTTATGACTGGATCTAGTTTTCACAACTTTGACAACACCCCAGTTATGACTGGATCTAGTTTTCACAACTTTGACAACACCCCAGTTATGATTAGATCTAGTTTCCATAACTTTGACAACACCCTAGTTATTTATGACTAAATTGAATAGAAACACCTGGTTAAAGATCAAAGCACATTGGAGAAATGTATTAGAGAAACACTAATCAATTGAGAGGCAAGCTATTCATAGAGTTTAAAGTCCCATAACTGTGGAAAGTATTACTAGATGTTGGCCAAACTGTTTCATTGATGTAAAGCATTATACTAAATTTGATTAAAATCTGAGGAAAGAATTTTCAGTTATTTGACAGAATAAATGGTGAAATAACTAAAATGAAATGAATACTATAAAATATCCAGGGAGTACATGGTCTTCTATTCTGGACAAAACTGTATCAATATAATGTACATACCTATCCCCCTGCAGCACCTTGCCAAATTCCTTTTTCATTTCTGTCAGAGTTTGTGCAGGTAGGGCATTTGACTTTGTCAGTACAGTCAACAGTTGCTCCATCTGGTGTAGAAATATTGACAAAATTAATTTCACAGACTGTTAGGAAGTACGACCAAATTTACATTTTCACATAAACTTTAAAGACTGGAACAATCAATTATTATTATGTTGAAATGTTCACTTGCTTACCCAAGAACACATGATAAGTAATTTGCATATGGTGAAAAAAAAGAAACACTTTGTGAAAATCAAGGAACAAAAGAAAAAATACACAAGTGGAAAAAAGACAAATATTCAAATATGAAACAAATAATAGCATGAATTATTAATTCTGGTATCCATTTCAGCTCTAGTGGTGATCACTTTATGTGATGGAATAACAGTTAAAAAAAGTATCCAACAAGAGTACACATAGACACATAGACAAGATACACAACAGAACTTTCTAATCCAAGTCAACAAAGGATTAAAGTGGAGATTCATATCTTTGTCATTATTACTTCTTCCAAGTCCTAATAATCTAATCACTTTTTTATTTTTTAACCCATTTACCATATACATGCTCTTGCATTTGTTTGATTTTTGTTGTTGTTTTATTCAAGTTGTTCAACATCCCCAAAAATGTCCATGTATATGGAGACATTACAAGCTTTATGACAGGTGCGACAAATTTTAACCTGTGCTATGAAGCAGTAAGGGGTTTTTATCATATCACACCTACTTTGACACTGGAGCTGTCAGCTGACAGGTGATAAATTTGAGGACAAATCTTATTCCTTTTCAATAAAATGGATAGATATAAGGATGAAATATATTGTTCCTACCTCCCCAGGTAAATTCTTCATGACTTCTACTTCTCCAAGATTAAAGCCAATGGATCCTGGCTGTACTACACACATACAGATTAATCTCCATAAGTCTGATCCAAATATCTCATGGGGTATCACCTGTAAATGACATAAGTTACAACAGGTAAAATAATGATAATAAAGTAATAATGTACCAGCATTCTTACAGTATTGATGTCCGCTTCCTTTGAAACCATTGTTAAACAAGTGGTGAGCAATTACAAAACTTTAATCGAAAGCTTAAGTGAAGGGACTAATGGACAGATCGACTTACAGATACAAAAAACCCAGTATGATACATGTGGATGAATGTGTGGTATTTGTTGCCAGTGAACAAACTTGAACGTACATTACCAATACAGTACTTGATAATGTTTTGTTTGTTTTTTTTTCTCCTTTTAGTGTTAATTGATGTTGCATTAAGCAATTTTTCAGTCATATTGTGGTGGCCAGGTTTCAGATTTAATGGTATAGAAAACTTGTTTACAAGACACCTACCACCAGCATTGTACATAAAAGTGACAAAATATTAAAAAAAAAAGATTAACCTTGTAAGCATTGCCTTTATATCCACCCAGCATAACACACAGGAAGTACAACATTCGTACAATAACAGTACATTTACCCCTGTAATAAAAAAAACAAAAAATAATTTTACTAGCTCTAGACATAGGAAGTACAGCATTCGTACTATAACAGTATATTTACACCTGTGATAGAAATACAAAAACAAATTAGAGAATACGAGAACATTATACACAATAAAAACTTTCAATGTATTCAGCTGTAAAATAACATCAGATTTTATCCATAAAATAACATCAGATTTTATCCATAAAATAACATCAGATTTTATCCTTAAAATAACATTACCTAAACCTGTTTCAACAAAATGCATTTATTCCAAAAAATAAAATATAATCAACAACAATAAAAACAATAATACAGAGATGCTTCTATCAATGTGATACATGATTTAAGACAAGATATATAAATTTGAGATATTTTCTATATTTACAGCATTCCTAGAGTGGTCAAAGATACTTTTTTTCATATCCATTGGAGCTTGGTAAGATAGAAAATAGACTTTAGACATATAAAGTGAAATCTCGTTATGTCGAAATCTGATGAGTTTAAATTCCAGTTATGTCAAACTTAAATGACCAGTCATGATTTTTTTGATAGATCAATATGTTAATTATTATTTTGGGTATCTCAAATTTCAGGTATCTCAAAGTAATCAGGATGGTCCTGTGAATTTCGAGATAATGAGATTCCACTGTATATCAACTTGCTTGTTGAAGACATCTTCCCCTTTGTATATAAGGTTTGGTCTCAGATACAAGTTGAATATGTGTAATTGAAATATAATGACTGGATCTGTTTTCTATGTTTGTAAAATTCTGTATATGATATATATATATATATTATATTATAAGTATGTATACACTAACTTGTTGAAGTCTTCTGTTTCCCTGGGTGTGTAAAAGTTTGTCTCTGAAGTTTCGTCAAACAGTTTAGCTACATCCGTTACTTCTGACAAAGCAATGTTTTCAAGAAAATACTGAAGTGATGAGAAAATTCTACTCTTTTTATTTCCTGAAATAACAGTAAGACAAGTGAATTATTATATACCTTACTTTCGTTTTCTATTTACTCAACATTAGATAAAAAGGTGCAATATTTTTCCATATTGCCCCGTGACTGGTTTGAAGTTGGTGTATCGTCATGTTATGAATCAAGTTACATCATTACATTGTGTGATGACACCTGAGTAACTTCACCCAAGAACTCTGGTGTCGGTATTTCAACATATATAGTCAATAACCTATACTTATGATACAATACAGGGCTGTGATTGACAGAGTCAAATAAAAACACATATAGAAGAAAAATAAAGTTTATTGATACATACAAAAATTATAATGAACAAATCATCAATTTTGCAAAATACAAGCAGAAAAACAAAACAAGAAACAGCATTGTACTTCAAAACAAGAAAGTTAAACACTACAGCTAAATCAAATTGCTGTCGCAGAAAAACATGGACAGACATCAACAATTCGTCATTTGTTCATAGACCAATATTTCCTTCACAATCCAACTAAAAATCCATGTGGACTAAATTCTATTTGATAAAGATGAATACAGTGTCAGTCTCAATAATAGTAATACAGTGAAACTTGTCTCAGACTACCCCATTTACCACTGAAATGTGGTCTTACAAGACAGGTGGTCTCTTAAAAGAGGTTTTGTTAAAATAATCATTTAACCAAGTGCTTTTCAAAATGAAGTCTTAAAAGACAGGTGGTCTTTTTGAGAGTGGTCTCTCAAGACAGGTTGTAGTAGTAAATAAGAATGTATACCTGAGAATATATCTGTTGGTGAGAGAAGGTTTTCACCAAACACCCAAGTGTAACAGTCAAGTGCAGCCAGAAGCATATCAAACCAGATAAGAGTAGAAGGTACAGAGAAAGTTTTCACTAGGTCTGTCGGTCGAGAGTACTTCAGTATCCCCGACGCAGTATGTTCTCCTCCCTCAAATCTGTAAAGTGTCAAATCAAAAGCATACAACACACAAACTGTTAAAAAATGAACAACATCATAAAGAAAATCAAAGTACCTACAGCTAATAAAGACAAGAAAATTATCTACATCTTATTACGTCTGACAGCAAAAAAGAAAAACTTTTCCAAAAGATTTAATGTTTATCTAAATTAACAGATTAATTTGACTAAATTTAGTATGTTCTCCCTGGGCTACGATTCTGAAAAACAGAGTAATAAAAAAGACTTTTTTGTCATCACTGCAGTCAGTGATGCATCTTTCATGACCGTTGAACTATGTAAATCAGATAATGTTTTTAAAATGCATACCTGGTAATGAAATAAGCTGCTTTTTCACTTTGGAAGAATGTTTGAAAATAATTCTGTGTCGACTTTATACCTGCAAAATAAATACTGGACAGCTTTAAATCACAGATCATTTTCATAAAACAATGGACTTCATATGACAATTATAATAAATTTGATAAATTACAAAAACAAATAATTTGACGATAATTGCCCTTATGGGACAAGGCCATAATGAAGCTCAGAATATAAGATGATTTTTAAAAATTTGAAACAATAGATTTTGAAAAGATTTTAAAACACACTAAAGAACTACATACATCTTGTACATCAAACAGCTTAGTAATACAATCAACTTATCCTATAGAAAGCTAACTAACAGCACCACTGTACCTGTTATCAAGGGACAAAACTTATCCAATAGAAAGTAAACCGACAGAACCACTTTACCTGTTATCAGGGGACACAACTGATGAACAAGTTTCATACACAAATGTCGACATTCTGTTTGGGGTCTTCCGCACTGTCTCAAGAGCCATCGGATGGCGATGTCCAACTTGACACTACTCCACTGTCTTGAAAATAAAACAAATTTTTTTCATACACAGCAATATATATTCTATTTGTTTAAAGTTCTCAACTTCATCATTGATTCCTTCAAATATGCACAGGTGATGAATGAACTGGTTAACCAAAAGAGCATAATCGATGAAAGGCTCAAACTTTTCCAATATCAGTCTCCAAAATAATATTATACCAGATTTTTTTACAACTTAAATTCATGTACACAGGCATAAAATGTCTTTAAAAATTCCTATATATTTTGTGAAAATTGCTTGAAAATTCCAGTTTGGCATTTATACACTTGCAACTGATTAATTTGACCTTACTATTTGTATATGCATACAACACTGGACCTTACCTTATGTTCACAAAATATATAGAATTTTATTTTCATGTTTGTGTTTATCTCAAAGTTGTTTTTGTACATCAATCTAAGTGGTAATAAACAAAATAAATGTTTTTGGAAAACACAGGTAATTCCCCTTTAAAATAAACAAAAACAAAACAACATTAACAAATAAAATAAACAAAAACAAAACTAAAATAAAACAAAAAAACAAAACTGATCAAAATCACCAAGATAACTTTACTTTTCTGTTATACTGTTGTGATCCAAGTTGCTAAAACTAGATAATAGAACATTAGAACAATATCAATTTGACAAATCAGTAAAATATTGAGAGAGAGAGAGAGAGAGAGAGAGAGAGAGAGAGAGAGTGTAAACATTCTCTAGGTGTTCACACTATGAAAACACAATACAACGATATCATGAGATGATTCCATCTTTGTCTGACAAGAAGTAACTGTGTAGTTCTTCATGAATGTCTATAAAACTTTATGACAAAATGCTGCCCTCTAATGTAGTTGAACCCTGAACCATGAACTTGGTAGCCATTACTTAATTAAATGTGAATCTTCCACCCTATGGAAATTTCAATATCAGTCTCCACAATTATTTTACATCAGATTTTTCCTATTTATGACTCTAAATTTCTTGGATTTCATAATTTTTCCTACAGGTGAATGATCACACATGATCTTTTTAATCATAACACTCCCAAGAAGATAATGTTCGAGTGATTTTCAATTCCGATATATACAACTTTTGTAAAGCCCAGACATGTTGACCTTCAAAGCTGTAGCATTTGTGCGGCATTTTTCGCGGTGTTTTGCCAACTATATTTCTTCAAAAATATAATGTTCAATCAGTGTTAGCCCTGAAAATGTATTGTTCAAATTACTGGTAAACTTCAATTTTCATTGGCCAAAATTAAAAATCCTAGGAAAAAAAATATACATCTTATTTATTTAGTTATTATCATTATTATTACAGGTAAGGGGGGCATATATCATTTTTTCTTGTGTATTATGCATTTTTCATATTAATCAATAATTATATAAAAAGGTAAAAAAATGTAAGGTGCTAGTTTGGTCACCAATAAACATTTTCTGACCTAAGCAAAATTCTGCAAATTTAATGTTCAAAAAATTACATATGTTGCTTTAATCTATTGCATTAAATATTTTCAACACCAATTTATTGTTGATAAACTATTTTTCGTCAATGATATAAGCAGCAATTAATTGTTTTGAGCTGCAAATGCATGTACATGTCAAACCATGTAATACTCATTCTCTCTTTCTTTTTAGGTTAAGTTACAACTTTTATCAGTATTAATTCGTATTTTTAAGTATAATTGGGGTGTGGAACATTATTTTTCGATGATATCAGAAGCGATCGTTAATGATATAAGTGGCCTCAGTTCATCTGTTCTTTGTCTGACATATATGTCCGATAGCCTGTGTTTGCAAGATGACCTAAAGAGAAGATTTAGCAAAACTTTTAATCTATATTAAACATGATTCAAATGGTTTCCATATGATTCCAACCTGCTGCTGAATTAACTCCCTTTGGCAGGCAACAAAACATTTACTTAATAAAAATTTCAAACTATTTTGAGTAGAGTCATGAGTAGCTCTTCACTGTATAGTGGAAAGATGAGGTAATAAGTCTGGTGTTTGAGCACACTTTTTTTTGGGGGGAGGGGGCTTTTACCTAACTCTCAACAATTTTTCAGTGATGTGGTAGCGGCTAGTTTTTAATTGTGGAGGAGAGAACCTGGGTACAAAATGCAATGGAAGAGACCACCAACCTTCTGCAATTAAACTGGCATACTTTCTCAAAAAATTCAGTTTAGATTAAAGCAGAGCTCAAACCTGCCCTGGGATGAGTTAAGAGACTTCATGATATAAGCATGGACCAATTACCATTTGAACTTACTTTGGTTCTGTTCTGGCTTTATGTTCTTTCCTCAATATGTCTGCTTTGACCTGGATTATTCTTTCAATGTGTTCCAATACCTTTCTGCACTGGTCTTGTGTTCCTGGGATACAAAATACATACAGAATATTATCTATTCTTATATTAATACATACAACCTGTGTACACCAATCATACTTGGTAACAATGTGTTCTGATAATATGCACATAATCAATATTATCATCTCTAAAAAAAATTGTTCTTTTGATTTTGTTCCATATGTTTTAACAGAAAAAGAAGCACTAATCATAAGAATAATGCATTTCACATACTGATCACACAATTTTACACTAACTACACATGCTGCATGTTTGTTGTACAAGTAGTTTTATCATATGTTTCAAATCTACTTATCTTAATATTATACAAATAAAAAAATAAAACTATACAAAAATAAACAGGCAGATGGACGATCCAAACACTATATGCCCTCGGTGGAGCTCTCAGAACATGGGCATAAAAACAGTTCCGATTATCAAAATATGCTAGTAATTTAGATTTTTTTAAATGTCTGCTTCACATAAAAACACTTACCCAAAGACAATTCATCTACATGTGCTATTGCCAGACTTTCCACAAAATGCACCAGAATCTGAAATGTGTATAGATTCACCAATGTATCATCCTCTCTGCAAAATAAATTTAAAAATATACATAAAAGTAGGATAAAATAGAGCATTCTAAGAATATTGATGAATCAATACAAAGTCCCCTACATTATTACAAGAATGGTGAAAAATCACACAACTAACGAAAAACCTTTACCAGTCAGATGGATGCAAACAAAATGTATAGTCCACTTTTAGGAGACTTATAAAGCATGTAAAACATACAGGGGAAAACAGTTCTATAAAACTCAAAACTTAAACAAATAAACTGATACCTAATAACATTCTATTACCACTTATTTCAGTTTTCATTTTATGTCAAACACTGACAGGCCATTTTACATCAACTGTCAACCTAGAAAATAAATGGCCAAATCAATGTTAGATACAATCAAAGATAACTGTGAAATATATCATTTTACGGAAATTTTATCATCCACCATGCTTAATTTTGATGTCATAGTTATTCCAAAAGAGTCTATACACATAAGCTATGACAAAGTTAGAATCCTGTCCAAACACAAACTTAAGAAATCATCATCATGTTGATATGCTTACCTGAACACAGTATAGATGTTGTTGAAAGCAAGAGCTGCTCCAAGTCGTTTAAATGCCGCGGGATGTAGGGCGTAACTGTAAAGTCGCTTCAGAAGAGATTTGGCATTTATAGGGCTCTTTTCCACCTTAAAGTAATCCAGTGAACATTTAATAATCTTGAATTATTTAGAGTATAAGTATTTAATATCTACAAATAGATATAATGCTTGAGGTTTCAAACAATATGCCTGCAAACAAAATGAAGAAAAACAACAAATACAAGACATTAATCTTCATCTTAAAATGTATAAAGATTTTTTTAGAAAAAAATTATTAGATATATTGTTACAATTTTTGATATGGTAATAGTATTTATTTAAAAAAAAAGAAATCTCACATTTTTTGTTTGCTTAATGGACCAATATAGAAATTCTTTCAAACATCTTGCAGAGAAGTCTCGCAGTGCTGTATCGGTTGGCTGAATAATTCCATCCTGGAAAATTAACATATACTGATAAATCTCAACATAATATTAAATGCAATGACTTATGATACCGAAATACATGATTAAAATTTCATTGAAATGACACACTGAAACAATTTTTCACTGTATGTGATGTGACCTACAAGCTAGAGATCTTCTGCAATAAGATATGACTTTACTTATTATATTACCAAAACAACAAACATCATAAAAACAGTGACCCCAATATTAAGGTAATTAATAAAATTAGCAAGTAAAAAAAATATGTCTTAAACAAAAATTGATTGCAGAGACATGTCTTAATAATAGACAAAAGACCAGTCAAGGTCAAGGTCATGATTTACAACATTCTTAAATCATGTGAACATTCTCAGAACACTTTAGAAATACCACTTTTCTCTTACAAATCCTGCTAGTTCTTTCTTTAAGCTTTTGGAGGGTCTAGTCAAAGTTACAGTCCAGCTAATTTAGTCATCAATTTATGTATCAATGGAACATATCAAAACTTTATCATTCATTATTTACAGTTCAAAAGTTTTAACCCAGATTAAAGACTTCACTACAGACTGAATGAATCTCAGAAACCATTTAAATATTTGTCATTGACAGATATGAATTTCTGTTGCACACTTACATAAATAGCATCTAAGAGAGACATGGTTTCTTCACTCTCCGATTTCTTGTTGTTTGTAAACCAGTGTATCAGCTGCATCAACAGCGGTTCAAATAGCTGCTTGGTTACCTGGAAAACAATGAGTGTGATTAACATCTGGTAATATATATGTAGTATTTTCTTGTATTCCTCTGCAGGCCTGATAGTATACCACAGCAAAGATTACAGATTAAAGTGAATTTTTACTTGTTCATTTATAAAACTAGTTTAACAAAAATATATGGACCATGATACCAAGTTTAAACAATTATATTTTCAAATGATACAAAGGTAAATGTAGCCTTAACTAGGCATTAAATAAGTATTATAAAGTTAAACATTAAATAATACAGATCAATGTTAATGATTTATACAAATCATTGGCGTCGGAAGAAAATTGAAAGTGGGGGGGGCTAAACCAACTTAAAACACAAACACAAGTCAGAAACGTCTGGGGGCTAAGCCCCAATTTTCAACACCTATGTCTATCTTTGCAAAAAAGTGACGGGGCTAAGCCCCCCGGTTCCGACGCCTATGCAAATAAATATGTGTTTCTACAAAATCATAATTCTGAACAAAAATCTAGTAACATACCAAGTCTACATCACAGGCTAACTGAAGCAGGCTGGGAAATAGTTTGGCATAAAGAGGTGCCATTGAGTGACGTTCCCTTCCGGGTTGTGTAGCACTTCGTCCAATACAGAAGAGAATCAATGAATGCAACAATTCACATGCTGCAACTTTGGTTTGACGGTCACTAGATTTGGTTGCAAGATGAACAATATGCGGCAGAAATGAATCTAAAAATAGAAAAGGTTAGAAGATCACTTGGCAAGGGACCATTCCAAAAGAAGTAATATCTTCTCTGATTTATAAAAACAAACTTACACAGTAATGCGAGCAAAAAATAAGGCAAATGAAACTGAAATGTGTGGAAAGCATTGTCTTAATTGTTTAAATATTATAAGTTATTGTTTCCCTTTCATACACTATGTCATGAAAATTTTCTCAATGACAGCTAAAAAGAGGAAAGATATTCAGTGTTTTACATACCAAAATAAATTGTTGGTTTCATATCAATAAATGGCATGTCAAACTTCAGATGTTGTTGTTTATCCCAAGCGATGGCTTGCTTGCTGATATCGGCTTCAGCATTTGCCAGTAAAGCAAAGTTGATGCTGCCACCCAGACTTCCGAGGTATTTCATAACTCTATGCTTCAGTTGTGACAGCTGGGTCTCATAACTCTGTAAATAAGGCATTGATGCCAAAAGCAGTTTTACAAAGAGATTTTAATGGAATCTTTATGGCCAAATCTGAAGTCTCGAAAGTCAAGCCTTCCACAGATATAAAGAAATTTTTTCTTGTCTGTGTTGTGTTTTTTTTTTTATTATTCACCATAAGATTTTTTTCATTTGTGTGCTTGTCAAAAGGTGTTCCATATATATTGGCAGAATTTCAATTTTTGTGGATATCTGCATGTGAACTGGGCAACAAGGTGGTAGCCAACATAACTTCAGATGAGAAACACACTCTGAACATGAGATTGAATCAATTATCACAAGTATCTTAGAAATACCAAATCCACCTGATCTGTCTTTTCCTTCTTTTTACCACGAACTAATCTAATTGATAGTTTCTTTCTGCCTCTGCTTGATTTGTTCTTTGTAATGTTCAATGTATTATCACTGTTAGCCTCATCTGCTCCTGAAAATATACAAAAATAAAATCAAAAACATAAGAAAAATCTAAGGTTCGTCTACGGTTTGTGTAATATTTTTAAACATTCAATAAGGAAAGACTGTACATACTTCACACTAAATTTGAAGAGAATTGGCTTAGTGAGTTTAGTCGGGTAGAATTTCTCATAATTCAACAGTTTATACACAACACATACAAGCACATCCACAAGAGGATGGATGGCAAAGGTTTATAATTAGTCAGGACAATACTTTCTTCATTTTTATCTATAACAAAATTGTATCCCCAATTACCTTGATCAGCTGTTCTAAGGTAGCTGTCCAGGTGAGGAAGAATTTTACTGTAATGAGGCTCCAGAACGTACTTAGGCAATGTTGCTGACCAGTATTCAAGAGCATCTAATGCCACCATTGCCAGGGGCAGATAACTCAATCCAATATCCAATGTGAGCTATTAAATGAAAATTGAAAACACAAATGATTGATAGTGCAGAGTGTCAATGGTCTCTGGTACAAAATTTATCAATTTATTTAACATACTAGAGCATACATATGACTTCCAAAAACATAAAACTTGAAATTATCTATATGCATCATTTGTGCAATTTACCCTGCCATTATAGACCAATTTAAAGGTCCATCTTTGACATCAAAATACAAGGAAATTATTCTGAACATTGTTGACCTTTTTGTAGGTCTATTCATACTGAACATTTTGCTTTGAATATTTCTCTTTATCTATTAGTTTTCAAGAAAGGAGTCAAATAAAGCCCAAATCATGAAAACCCATGTCTGCATGCTGAATACTTATCCCTCCTACACATTTTTACTATCTAATATAGTTTTTGAGAATAAATATAGATGTGTCAAAGCAATGCCTAATGCCAGAATCACAGAATAAATGTAAAACAAGAACTGAAATATTAAATAAATATCATCAAATATGAAAAATCTGAACATGTAATTATCAATTACCTGTACAACAATAATAACTGTCTATACAGCATGACATAATCTAGTTAATCACCTGAATGAATCATGTTTACCTGTATTGCTGGAATAATGTCATTGATGAGTTCTGAGATGATTTCCTTTGGAAGCGACAGTATGAATGTCAGACATGAGGCCAATAGATCATCTCGATACTGCTTCATTCTAACCAGAACCTAAACCAAACATAGAATCAAAGTGTTATCACAACTATTAACAAGTCACATATAACTCATTTAGAATACTGAGTATCATGTAAATAGGTGAGGAAAAATGAAGGACCAAACTGGGATTTGAAACCCAGGCCTCACACAATCCATGTGGCTGCTCTGCCCATTCAGCCAACCTATCCAGTCCTCGCTAAACATTTCCTCAATTCTTTTTTTTTCAGGTTTCTTTTTTCGTTGAAATCTCACATGAGACTCAACCAAGACACTGAGGTTTTTTTAAGTTGGGCGTCATTTGTAACTTGAGAGAAAAAAATTGCTTGGCAAGGCTGGGATTGGAAACTAGGTCTCCCACAATATGTGTGGCTGCACTACCCATTGATCTCCCTGGTCCAACATTACAGACATTATATAAATTATGAAGTTTGTAATTGGGTTAACCATAAATGTAGATCAGTCTTATTCTATTCGATTTAAGCTTAGCTCTGACATGCTAATTCTAAAAACAATTTCCAGTTAAAATTTTGGTAAATGACGAATTTTAATCAGGAATTATCACTTTCTTCACTTCATATGTGTTATATCACATGGATTTACAATCATAACATAAAAAGACAAACCTCTTTAGAGAACTTTTTCATTAGAAGGTAGCAGGTGACCCTCTGTTGATTAGACACTTTCTGTTCATCAATTTCCATTGGTTCCTCCCTCTTTACAGGTGACAAAGCTCCTAAATTCTGTAACAAATATCCAAATAATGTACTGGAAAAACAAAAGATAACAAGAGCTGTTTGTAAAACAGTTATGTCCCCCCACTCCCCCATAAACAAAAACTGTGAATTATTGGACATTTTCAAAGTTCAAGGGGCATAACTCTGTCAAAAATTGTTTGATGGTAACCAAATAAAACTTTGACCTAGATATTCTCGTGATGTATCTGTATGCCAAATTTCATTTCAATATGTGCACCTGTTGCAGGGATATTGAACAGAAACTGTGAATTATTGGAAATTATCTAAGTTCAAGGGGTATAACTCTGTCAGAATTGTTTGATGGTAACCAAATAAGAACCTGACCCAGTTATTCTCATGATGTATCTGTATGCCAAATTTCATTTCAATATGTACACCTGCTTCAGAGATAATGAATAGAAACTGTTTGTATGGACCGACAGACCTATCTAGTGGCTAACAGCTGCAAAGCATAATAAAACATTTGGAAAAATTTATTTCAGAATTGAACAATGGAACTTTTTCAAAATTCAAAATGTTAAGAAACAGTACATGAATTTGTTTTGATCATTTTAAGGAAAAGTCTTTACACTGAAGAAGAGAGGTGGTTTAATTGCCAATTATGATCTCTCTATCTATCTCTGTCTCTCTCTCTCTCTCTCACACACACACACACACACACACACTGGATTTCAGCACATTAGAAGAGAGTATATTATAAAGGACTACACAAGACCGTCAGCCAAAGGTTACAATTTATGGAAAGAAATTCAGGTCATTTAATGGAAACCAAAATGTTGTAATCAGAAAAAAAAAGATTAGACCAAAACCTAAATGTCCCTGATCATTTCATCTAAAGGATATAAAAAAAGCTCCAAACAATGACATGAAATAACAGATGAGGCTAAAACCAAAATGTCCCTGATCAATTCATCTAAAGGGTATAAAAAAGCTCAAAATAAACAATGACATGAAATAACAGATGAGGCTAAAACCAAAATGTCCCTGATCAATTCATCTAAAGGGTATAAAAAAGCTCAAAATAAACAATGACATGAAATAACAGATGAGGCTAAAACCAAAATGTCCCTGATCAATTCATCTAAAGGGTATAAAAAAAGCTCAAAATAAACAATGACATGAAATAACAGATGAGGCTATAACCAAAATGTCCCTGGTCATTTCATCTAAAGGGTATAAAAAAGCTCCAAATAAGCAATGACATGAAATAACAGATGAGGCTAAAACCAAAATGTCCCTGATCATTTCATCTAAAGGGTATAAAAAAGCTCCAAATAATGACATGAAATACAGACATTTTGAAATAAAAAAAATTACTGGCCAACTAGACCAGTCAATATAGGAATTTCACTGGTCAAAGAAATTTTTTTACTGGTCTGTATACATTCACAATTGAAATGAAATGGAAAATTGTTGGTCATTTGGACCAGTTATCAGATAGATTTCACCAGACTTTTGTCAAATTTACCAGTTTTTCTGGTAAGACAGGTGAATTTCAAAAACTCTGGAAATAACATTATAGATATACTGAAAATATGAATATAGATGCCTGAAGTACAGAGCAAACCTTGATTGTAATGTTACCTGGAAATAGCTGATTTTGTTTGAAATCTTCATACTAACAGCCAGCAGCTTGTAGTATCCACTGACAAGAGGTTTGCTACAAATATCAAGGGAAAGTTATGTGATTTAATATGGGATAGAGTTAAAGATTGAATCAATAGATAAAAGAGATAAGTAAGAATTGAAAATGAAACAATGTAGATTATAGTGTTAAAAATCACTGACTGAGTATAACTGCAGCAGACAATGCTGAAAAAACTTCAACTAGATGAAGAAAATTGCAGTGGAATCTGTCTTGAGAGACCACCTAAACAGCAACTTGGACAGGTGGTCTTTCAAAAGAGGTTTTATCCAAAGGATTATTTGACCAAATGGATTTCAAAATGTGGTCTCAGGTGGGAAGTGATCTTTTACATGAGTGGGCCACTGTATTACTGTAATAAAATTGTGCAGCAGTTCCTTAGATTGGCAGGTAAACTTGAAACAAAAAATATCAAAAACGGTATAAAAAATATTTTGACATGAAATTGAGTAAAATGGGTATTGCATAAACTCCACAAAGACCTGAGAAAATAAAGAAAAGAGAACAAAATCATTTGAAATTAATTTAAAGTGCAAAATGTTACTGTATCTATCTGAGGAATATAGATCTTACGCTGTTGACTGTAGAATTATTGTATGGCATAAAGTGAATATCCAGCGCTCAAACATTGTGTAATGTTTATGTGGTAAAAATTCTCTGAAAAAATAAAAAAAACATGTAATCTTTATCATAGTGATTTTTCCAACATGTTGTAGCCACTTTATGAGGACTGTTTAAATTATTTTTAACTTTTTAAATACATTTCTGGTCATAGTATTATTTATTGATTAAAATTTCCTAAGTAGATCAATTTATATTCATTGAAATCAAACGATAAATGCATAGTTGCTCTGATAATATATGGATAATTTTTCACTCAAAAAGATTAATCTTTAGCCATCAAAATACAAACACAGAAATAAAATTTGAAATTAAAATGTAACCTGCAGAAGTCAACCAGATTTATAAATATCTGAAAATCCTTTGGTTTGTTAGGTTGAATGCCATGAAGTGGATCAGCTGACATCTCAACAGAGGCATCACTTGGTCCTGCTGTAGAGGGGTCACTTGCCTGAAATTTATTAACACAAATATTGTAAATTCATTTTAACTTACACTCTATGGCCCAATTCTCCACATGGAGAGACAAAATTTAGACAAGTAAGTCCAAAAATACACTCTATGGCCCAATTCTCCACATGACGAGACAAAATTTAGACAAGTCAACAAATACAATATGCCATTATGTGGCCCAATTCTCCACATGGAGGGATGGAATTTAAGCAAATACATGTAAGTCACAAGATACACTTAACCGGCTGATTCTCCATATGGAAAGATGGAATTTAGAAAAGTAAGTTACTAAAACACTCCATGGCCCTATTCTCCACATGGAGATAAATAAGTTACAAAATACACTCACCTGTGCTGACACCTCTGATGCAGATTGTGATGTGAGGTCCAATTTGTTCAAGATTTTCAGGACAGAGTTCAGTAGTTCATCATACAGAGCATCAGTTAATTTCTGTCTTATGTCGATGTTTATATCTGCTGCAGAAAATTCCTGTTCACAGACGAACAAAATAATTCAATCCAAGAACATAAAATATGTACCTTTAAAAGTGAATAAGAAAAAAGGAAAAATATGTAGAAAAATTGTCAAATGCGCCAGAGCTGTCCTTGTGGATAAACATATTCATAAAATAACAGAACAAGCCGGCTTGATAAACAATTTGCTCCTGAGAACTAAAGTCATGCGCATATATATTTAAAGTCCCATAACTCTGGCAAATGTATTCAAACAATGGCCATGATATAACTCATTCTACGTTTCACTGATGTGAAGTCTCATACTATATTTGGCAAAAATTTGAGAAACTTCTGCACTTCTTCTGATTAATTCCCTAAATAGTGAATTGGGTTCAGGACACACTGTTGTTATGTCATAGGCAATTATTTTCTTTATAATTATCAAGAACCATAGGATGGATATCTACATTGATTCTGACACCAAACCATTCAGAGATAATTAACTGATACTAGTTCAGTATTGTTTACAGTAATCAACACACTGAAGCAGTTTGTATAAGCTACACCAGCAGCAAATTTATCTTTATACTTGGAAATTTTATATTTCTATTCATTTTTTTAATATGAACAAATGGTGTCTTAACAATACCAGTGATATTCATATCATATTGAAATCAAACTTACAAACCAGAGAAAAAACTCACAAAACTAATTGTCTCAGAAATAGTCGAATAAATACTACAATGGAATAAATAACTATAGTATGAAACATTCACACACATTGAAAATTATGTTCAACTGGAAAATGGGTAAAAGTTCCCAGACAGATATTTTCAAATTCAATGTATATTTTGTATGATGACCATCGACTATTTACTGACCTTGATAGTAGGGCTGTCCAACAGTGTAGACCACACAGTTATGTAGTCCATGTATGTAACCTTCTTTACATTTGGGTCTGCCTCTGTTTCCTCCCCTGTCTGCATAGTGTCTATCACAGGTGGATGTGAACAAGTCCTTATAAGGGCCTGAAATACTGAAGTGAAGGAGAAAGTTCCAATCAGAGGCTTAAATACTGTATTTCCATTTCATATCAATATACTGAACACGGAACAACAATTACTCAGTTTAAAATGGAGGGTGTTAAAGGAGCATAAATTGATCAGTTCAGCTTTTTTTCTTTGGAGGAAATTCCTTTGTTGGACCACAGAAAAAAATCTAATTCCATTTCAGTTAATAAATCAAAACCAAACCTGGTTCATCTTTGATATAAAACATTCTATCATATCAATAGTCTGATACTTCATATTTCTTTTTTTAAGTTTGCAGTAATATTTTCATTTCAAAACTTCTATAATTTGTTTTCTAACAACACTTACTTCCTCCAAAAATATGAAATAAGGCTTTGAATAAGTTCACTTAGAAAATGGACAAAGCATTTTCTGTTAAAGTTCACAAAGTATTCCCAGCATTTCTTTGCCATAGCACCAAAGCAATCAAAACTCTTTCTTTGCAATAACATCATCAGAGCAACCAATACCCTTTCTTTGCAATCAGAGCCATCTCTTTAACTGAAGGTTTATATATCTTTTTCAATAAACAAACATTCTGAGAGAAACGATGTATCAATACATAGAGATTATTATAACGAAGCGTCTTGTTTGATCTGATGAACTGCCCCTGTCAACAAGACGTGATCCAGCTCTTAGGATCAAGTTACTGTCATAATGATAACTTTATTATCTACCAATCCATAATAAACTATCCATTATAAACTAATCAATTAGATACAAATTTGTTACACAGTAAAATAGGGATTTATTTACATTGAGCATAGTAACTTCCAGCACTGCTACTATGGGGGAAGTAGGTAACGCAAGAAAATATCAAATGTACAAAGGTACATAGTAAAAGTAGTCCTGCTTTGTTAAATACGTCATCAGTCTCAGAGAGGGGTGATATGGATTTAGAAAACTACAGTGTGGTGATCTGGAAAGTCAGATCACACTCTGTGAAATCAACAGTATCAAACTCGGAATATTGATAGGTATATAATAAATGTCTTCTACCTGTGAAACAATAATCACAAACCTGGTCCCCAAGTTTCACTGGCTGGTGACAAAATAAAAATCAAGGACAATGAAAAGTTAGATAATTGGTCACAAACCTAACATCTAAAACAAATGACATGATGAACTTTTACTACTGGACCTGTAGTCCTTGTATACATACCAAAGCCTGAAAGTAACTGTTGGTATATTCCACCCTTTGACATGACAGATAGAAGAACTCGCAGCATTGATTTAATGCTATGGAAGTGTAGGTTCTGATGCATGTTGGGAAGGTTTTCTATCAGGACAATCATCAGTCGCTCAAGTGATGTAGCATAAGTTTCAGATACCTGTAAATAGAAATAAATGCATGCTTATGCACAATGTATCTTGTTAAAAGGGGCATTATATTGCTATTATAATGCTTACAACATTATACGGATTCAAGATAATATAGGAAGAGGTGGAAAATTCTTGGTGGGATGTAACCAAAACAAAAATTAACAAAATGAACAGCTGACTTACATAATCCACTTCTTTCACAATATTGGCCAAAGCCTCCAGATAGCTAGGTAAATTGTACAATCTGTCCTCCAAGTCCACATCTGGGCTGGAAATCAAAATAAGAAAATAAAACAATGTCACCCTAAGAATATCATGTCACTTGAAAATACTCCATGATTACTGACCATTTTAAATTGTAAGAAATTAGGAATGATGTAAATTCAGGGAATACAGAGCTTCTCTTTATCATTTAACATATACATTAGCTAACAAATATAACTTTCACTTTCAAATTTTACTGATATTTTACATTATTATGAGGGTGTTTCTTTGAAACAAATTAACAGATACTTTAAGTAATAAGTATGAGATCTTTATTATTCAAAAGCATATTTTGTTTCATCGAAACATTTCAGATCAATATTTTAGAGTTATCAAATGTTATTCCAAGGCCAACAGCATTACCCATTACCTCAAATACTGCTGTTCACTTTTATTCATCATTTCACAAAACATGAACTGTACATCTGCTGACTGTAAAAATGTTCTGCATGGCTGATATGAATGAAAGAAAGAAACAGAGTAATCAAAGATTCCAAAGCTCACTTCATACTAAAAAATTTTATATCCCCTAATTAATTTGAACTCAACCATTTTTTTAACCACAGCATTAAAAATAAAACAACTTCAAATAGTTATCTTTGCAAAAATATAGGATTTATCCAGCATTAATGTATAGGGGCTTGTTTCCATGGGTTGTAGTTTCACATTGTAATTTTCTATCTCCTGATACAATCATGGTCTGTTGAATTTGTGGATCAGGATAGCATCAAAATAACATTATAGCCTAACCCAATCATATCCCAATTCCTGATTTTGATGGGTATGGCAAACAGGAATGATAACTCTGTAAAAATATGTCTGACTTGAAACATAGTACATACCTATCAGTGACATATACACAGTATTTTTATTATGTATTTGAGCTACCTAAATAATCACAAATCACATCCACTTTTGTGAAACTCCTCAAAAATATATATATTTTTTTACATTTATAATGTGTCTGTCTTACTGTGGGGATATTATGCATCAAATGAATAACAAACAAATACTGCTCAATTGGCAAGAATACGGTTGAATTTAATTCTGTGGAATATGGTGATATTATTGCGATGATATTGGTAAAATTTGCCAATATCATGATGCTAATCTAAATCACAATAACAGCTCTACTTAGAAGGTACTTAAATGTAGGAACTCAACAAAGTTAGTTTATCATTTGAAACCATACTTAAGTGGGAAGAATGATAAATTCTAAACCACATCCGATCTGTGGCAGTGCTTATCAAGAATAAAAGTCTGTGACAGAGAGGATTCTAGCATAGTTAATTGAATCAACAACAATCTGGTGACTTACAGCAGCTAGTAGGCCATATCCTCTGATTGCTAAGGATAATTCTTTAGAACTGGCTTTGTTGTTGTTCATCAAATCTCTGAACTGGTGAACAAAAAACTGTAAAGAGAAAGTATATAATATTTCTGTACACATGTTATAGGGGAGGACATAAGTGAACGGCAAAATATGTTACAACTGTAGCACAGACACTTTGAATAAACTGTAAAGAAACAGTATATAATATTTCTGTACATACATCACAGGGAAGGACAAAAGTGGACAAAACGTTTATGCTGGACTATTGTTTCTATTAGTGATGGAATGGCACTAGCAAACAATATCCCATGGTAGCGTCATTTCAGCCAAAAATTATGTAGAGTTATGTTCTTTTACCATTGGAGATACTTGTACCGCACAAACATTATCGGTTATCAAGTGGTACATGAATTGACTTATCGCCAAATGTCCGACACGGCACATTTTGGCAAACTTTTCAATTATGACATCACAATTAAATGGCCTGCCAAACTCTTGTGTGATTATGACATCACAATCAAATGACGTCAAAAAAGCACATAGACAGCCATGTATCAAACACTTGGCAATAGGTCAATTAGTTCGATTGTAGTATATGTACAAACACTTTAAAATAATTTGGAAAGATAAAGTATATTTCACTATACATTTTCAGTAACGTAACTCAATTTTTCATCCTTAAAGACTTACAAGGAAAAGTCATTCAAAACCCATTATTTCAAGCAAATTATTGCATTCAAAGTGTTTGAAAAATGTACAAAAATTTGCAGAAGTACTCATCATGTTCAACAAAGGATTTTGCAGTTCCTAAAGAAAGAAAAAACTTGTAACAATGAAAAACAGATGCACTTATGATATAGAAATATTCATTCTGAAAAAGGAAGAAAAAACTCTCCAATTTAATGAAAACAACTAGTTTATATGTGTCAAACAGGTGAATCAGTCCAATGTTTTCATCATCAGATGTCTTACTATATATTGTTTGAGAGCTCACCTTGAATATGGCTCCTTCTTTCTTCCCTTGTTGAGCCCTCTCCACAAGAATCTCGGATACCTTCAAAAGCATTTAATAAAAGAGTGTTAAGCTTATGAAAACTGTTCAAAGCAAAATGCATATATATTGAACCACAACTAAGAGGCAATTTTAACAGTACAGTGGAACCTGTCTTGAGAGACCACTGTCATAAAAGATCACCTGTCTTGGGAGACCACTGTCATAAAAGATCACATGTCTTGGGAGACTGCATTCATAAAAATACATGGTTCAATAATCCTTAGGCCATGCAAAAAATTATCCTGGTTCTCAGACAATTAGCCTTCCAAAATGGGCAAGGTAGGTAGGTATTTTATTTTTATTTTTTATTTCCAAATTGTTGTTTATATACCTTGAATGAAAGAAAACAAGAAGACATTATGTAACAAAAAAAAAAGACTTTTATCAAGACCTTCAATAAATTGTAACAAAACGTTGTGTGATTGTCTTGTTCACTTGGTTTTAAAACAGAAATATCAACAAAAATATAAAATACGGTAGCTAAAAGATTTTGTATATATAAAAACATAAAAATGTTTTGTAACTACAAGAAAATTAATTGTAAATGCAGCATTAAAATTATCATCAATCATTATCAATACTATTTTACAAAGCTGTACCTAGTTCTACTATGTGTTTAAAAATCCATGCAAATTCCAAAAATAAGTTTTCATTTTTGAAAATAATAGCTATCCATTTTTATGTATTTCATTAAAACTTTTATTTACAGTAACTAATTTTACTTTTATCATTCACCTGCATTTAATTCAGATTTTAAATCTTTTATACACTATATAGTGTTACACGTATTATCATTTTAACACATCCTGAAATTCAGTTCCGTTCGGTATCATTTTTCATTTAACACACAACTTCCACTTCCTCCATAAACTGCAAGCAACAGCAGAAAATATACAATGTATTCTGAGACATTTTCAGGCATAAGGTAAAGATTTGCATGTTGAATTGTCATTAAAATAATTGTTTTAGTTTCAAACTGGGTTTTAGAAATGCATTTTGAACTACAAATAGAAGGAAATGGATCATTTTTGAAACTTAAGCCTTTTGAAATGACTGACATTTTTACTTGCCGCATGGCGGTGATTTTTTTATGAAATGTGAATAAAATGGTTTCATTGGCGATTTCTTTTTGCGTGCGGCGCCTTAAATAAAACCTTTTGAGAGACCACCTGTCTTGAGAGCCCATATTTCAGTGGTAGAGAGGGTGGTCTGTCTAAACAGGATTCACTGTACATAAGATATATACATCTAATATTATATACAGGTCATTCTTTATCTTTGTAGCAGATGTGTTTTTATATATAGTAATGTCAACACACATCATGGGTTCATCATTTATTCAGTAATAAGGTCATGAAACACTTGAGTACAATATAAGCATTGCAGAGGCAGTCTTTCTGTTACACCTCTAAACAGGAAAAGAATTTTTAATAGTGTTTTATGCCACACTCAACAATTTTTTCAGTTATACAGTGGCAGCCGGTTTTTATTGGTGTAGGAGAGAACCCGGTTACAGTGTACCCTGGATGAGACCACCAGCCTTCCACAAGAAAACTGGCAAACTTTCTCACAATAATCAGTTTAGGATCCAGCAGGGCTCGAACTTGTGCTGACCAGAAGGGAGAGACTTCATAGTTCAAAGCATGATGCTCTAACCACTCGGCTATGTAGGCTCCAACAGCAAAAGAAGACAAGAGGTCCAAGGGGCCTCAAGTGGCTCACCTGGCAAAATTAGTCAACATTGCAGCAAACATAAAAAATGTGTAAAAGATAAAATTGCTAACAAACATGAAACAGTAGGCTCATTAGACCTTAAAAAACACCTGAGTGAAATGTATTTTACTAACAATATACTGAAAAGCAACCAAAAGCATGGTGGTTATCACTGAATAATAGGGAAAAACAGCGCAAAATATGAAAATATCCACTTAAAAGGGGAAATAACTCCCATAAGGATCAACCTGACAATTTAATTCCTGTTGACCTTTTTGTACATCTTTGCATACTGAACATTTTTGCTTCTTTCTTTTTCTATCTATTATTCTTTTCAAGATAATAGGACAAAACTGTCAAACACATGAGAAATCCACTAAAAGGGTAAATAACTCCAAAAAGGGGCTACCTGACAATTTTGGCCCTCTTGACTTTTTTGTAGATCTTTGTATGCTCAGCATTTTTGCTTATTTCACTTTCTTTCTATCTGTTATACTTTTAAAGATATTAAGACAAAACTGCCAAAAACATGAAAAATCCACTTAAAAGGGGAAATAACTCCCATAAGGGCAACCTGACAATTTTGACTCTATTGACTTTTTTGTAGATCTTTGCATGCTGAACATTTTCTCTTCTTTCACTTTTACTCTACCTATTATACTTTTTAAGATAATGTTCAAAAACCCTGTTTGACTAGTAAGTTTCAATGCCGATTCGTCATTATTGGACTCCCACTCGCCCTTCCAATTTTAGAATATTCATCAAAATGTATCTATTATGAGCCTATATATATATATTTCTGTTTATACATGTCCATGTTTATTCGTTATTTTTCTTTTTTGGGTTTTTTTTTTTTTTTTTTTTTGTAAACTTCAAATTATGGTTTGTTATCTATTTGTTTTCAAATAATATATAATTTTATTCAAATCTATAGATTTAAAATGATAATAAATGGTTTAAGTCATTTATTTACAGAGGAGTCCATTATTTTTCAGATGTTGACGAGTTAAATATATATGTATTTGATTTATATTTAAATGTAATTTGTTTAAAAAAAAAACTTTAAAACTATAAGTAATAAGTGTTACAAGTCCCTTGTTATCAAACATGTCATTTTATAATAATAATAATTAAATATCATTCTTGGTCAACAGAGTAACCAATATGATTGATACAAGTTATACGGTATTTAAATACCCCTGTTTATTCATATATGAATTAATTTCTACCTGTGTATGAACACCAAGCCTAGAACATGCCCTTACCATGTGCTATTGTTTACATCCAAACAATCTACCTATAAATAGTTCAAGGGGAATCCAGCACGCGCTATTATGTCACTGAGGTTGTGACCTTCCACATTAAGAATCAGAAGCTATTAGGCTTGTCCCATATTAAAATTGCATGGAACCCTTTGCCAGGTTGAAAGTAACATAACTGTCGGTAAATCAATTGAGTTTGAGAGTAAAAAACTTGTATTAAAATGAGAAACATGTCGCTTTTCATCTGTGATAAAGACAAATCTTTCACAACAGAAATGTGAGAGGGAAATGGTACATCATTTTTGTGTAAATCTACGATAAATATTTGGAACAGATGCAGTTGAAGTAGACTACTGAATTTGAGAAGACTTTATGTTGAATCACTTAAGTCTATATATCTTTTTAACCATGGAATTAAAGATTATAGACTTTCATTGGTCCTATAGAGGATGAGTTTAGTACAAAAGATGAAATGATCGATGTGTTCTCCATAATTACAACTTGCCCAGTCGGACTAGTTTCTGGTGAAATCAACTTGCCCAGTTAAATTTTCACTCACCATGGCGAGCAGTCGAGTGGAATTTTACACCCTGATAAACTTTTCAACCCCACAGACAATAATTGACTGATCCAAAACAATAGAAAAGAGCATAACACAAAGATACATGGGGTAAAAGGTTAAAGTTCATGGCTTACACCGACAGAAATCAAAAGAGAAGATCCTCTTGAACATGATCAAGATACATGTTTATGTGTATGTTTTAATATCCTGCAAGAATGTTTTCTTATATAAAAGAAATTATAATTACTTTGAGCTGTCATAGATCTTATGTCAATTATACTAACATAAAGTCTTTAAAACTAATACTAATAAAATTTTGTGGATCATTTCTAGAATGATGGCTTAGTAACAAGGGTGTGTTTTTGTTATGTATCATGTACAATACCTAACAGATGTGTTAAAAATAGTAATGTTTCCTTCTATTTTAATCTTTAGTAAAAACAATACCTTTCATGTTTGAATTATCTTTTAGACATGAAGTAACATAAAAACAAATAAATTGATATATAATAGTTTGTGTAGCTTGATTGCTTACCTGACCCAGAAAGGATTCCATAGCAGCGGTACCGAGATGTAACATTTCCCTGTTCTGATGCCGACTCCATCTTCTTAATTTTTCATACATGTCCTGACAAAGATCAACTTTTTTTTATCAGCAAAAATGTACTTTTTTGGCATAAATGAAATATTAATTTTATGTTAATTATAGTCCATTATTCTATGATGTCTCCTTGATATGAATCCCACAACAGTACCTTATTTCTAGTTAATTAAAGGCATACAGGCTGCCATTTCGATTAAAAAATATTTTGTGATTAGAACAAAACTTTAAAAAGGCTAAAAAGATATATTGTCATAGAAAACTGTAACATATCATGCATATATTGCCTAGAATGGATGAAATACAATGACAACTGACATTCCAGCCATCTATGTAAGAATACAAATGTTTACTTCCCCATTGCTCACGTTTGATTTCTTTTCACAAATTACAACATTATAACAATTTTGAACTCAGGATTTTTTTTTAAATCATCTTATTTGTAAAGAAAGTTGAATATTTGAAATTTTTAATAAAAACAAAAATATCCATTTTGACAGCTTGTATGCCTTAAATGTTCATTGATTAAACAACTTGTGATCAATCTTTAACCTTCTCAGTCTTACGATGCAGTTTTATGAAATAAAATTGATGACATCAACATCATGCAAAAATAATGATTGAATTCTGTCTCCAAATATGTTTGTAGTAAGTGAACACACAGGGCAACAAAAATGTACTTGTCTGCCTGTCCTGAATGAGTCAAAATCAATTGGGGACGAGTGGTTGGGAATAGGAACTCGTCCCCAGTGACAAGTAATTTGTCTGCTATAGGACAAGTGATTTTCTAATTTTTAACTCGCCCTGAGTGTTTATCAATTATTTTTTAAAATGAAACCTCTCTCAAGAGACCACAATTCAATGGCAAACATGGTGAACTCTTGTGAAAGGCTTTACTGTATCTGTATAAAACTTGTCTAAAATGATTCTGTAGTTTAATGTTACTAATTTTCTAAGCAAGCAATACCTGGTAGTCATCTACAAGATAGATATTGAACTGTGACGAATGTTTAGAAAACAAGCGCAGACCAGCCTTTGGTACATCATATCGTGTGTAATTTATATTTGGATCTATGGCCATCCTCGCATATTTGAATATGTCATATGAGTGCTTGGAACCTAAATTCAGACAATTAAAAATAAATCCAGTCATTAGCTGAAAAGTATATTCATGCAGAGATAAGTAACATAACACAAAGATACAGGTATCCATATATATTTATGCAAATTACATTAGCCTAATAACCCTGACAAAATGACAATACTGCAAAGGTTGTTTAATTTCACGGGGAGAAAATTTCGCATTTTCTGAAAGGAACTCATTCACGGGTATTTAATTTCATGCAAAATCGTTTCCGAAACAGATATGTAATAATAGAAGTTGAAGTTAAGCTTATAAACACTTTGAGATTTGTGTATATGATGTCTGGTTATATATGAATACATCTGGACTGGAAATAACTTGTATAATTTTCATTGATAACGTATTATCTTTCTATTACTTCAGAAATATAATGTCTATATTCACTGGTATTTAATTTGGTGGTATTTTCTTTAACAGTCAATGCAGCAAAATTAAATCCCCCATGAATATAAGCAACTATACAGTATATGCAAAATCACAAAAACAATATAAAAAATTTCTGACTATCCACAATATATTCATGAAAATATTTTGGTAAAACTGTTCTCATTAATGGAAATACCTTTTTTCCCTACACATTGATTTACAACAAGTTTTACATTTTCTTTTTTACATACGCACCCACCCACAATTCATCAACTATACTCTGGATTGGAATTATTAGCAATCCCACTAACAAACTAATTAAAAAGGAAAACAACATATGACACAAAAATAACAAAAACAAGAACTGGTAAAGCAGAAATGGCAGAATTGCAAAACAACAGATCTAAATAAAACAGCTAAACCAAACTGTTGATGCAGACAGACAGATAGACAGAGACAGACAGACAAACAGTCAAAATAAATGTATTAATGTAATATAAATACAGTGGAATCTTGTTTTGTCAAAATCAGATGGGTCAAAAATCTGGTTGTCAAAATTGAACAGCTGGTTAATTAAAATTTTCATTGCCTCAAATTCTAGATAATAGCGATGGTCTCGTGAATTTCGAGATAACAATATTCCACTGCATATATACATACACGTATATGTTTGATTAACTGAAAAAAAGAGAGATAAAGTAAGGGATGGATATATAGAGTGTGTGTGTACTAATACCTTCATCAGCTGACTGTGTGAAATTGACTAGACAGGAAGTCAAACCCTCTAGACAGCCAGATATGACAACTAGTTCAGGCTTCTTTGTCTTGCTTGTCATCTAAAACAACAAAAGTAATTCTGCCAAACAGTCTAATAATTGATTTAATGTTACCAGTCCATTCATCGGTATAACACTACCAGTCCAATGTTAAACATGGTGTAACTTGTCCATTTATCAACATAATGCTAAATACTAATTACAGATGAAAAGTGGTTTTCAATATTTGTATTCTTTCCTTTTTTCAAACAGTGCTGATCAATATAAACACCTAACTTCTGGCTGTAGTTAAAGTTTTTACACCTGATATTTCATATTCACACCAGATCAAGCACTTGGTCGAGATCTGATACTGGTGGAATGCTAATACTGGTCGAGCTCTGATACTGGTGGAATGCTAATACTGGTCGAGATCTGATACTGGAGGAATGCTAATAGTGGCTGAGCTCTGATACTGGTGGAATGCTAATACTGGTCGAGATCTGATACTGGTGGAATGCTAATACTGGTTGAGCTCTGATACTGGTGGAATGCTAATACTGGCTGAGCTCTGATACTGGTGGAATGCTAATACTGGTCGAGATCTGATACTGGAGGAATGCTAATACTGGCTGAGCTCTGATACTGGAGGAATGCTAATACTGGTCGAGATCTGATACTGGTGGAATGCTATTACTGGTTGAGCACCAGCACTTGTTGAATGCTAATACTGATTGAGCTCTGATACTGATCAGGCACTGATTTTCGTCAAGCACTGATATTTGTTGAGCACTGATACTCATTGAGCACTGATACATGTTGAGCATTGTTACATAAACTCTTATATAGATGTATTAGAAAGCTCATGTGATAAGGAAATCATAAGTAGTTTAAAAGCTTTATCACATGACTGTCTTATTCTCTAGCAGATGATTGGCTTGTTTTATACTTCCTGTTTTTGCTCAGCTGTAATATCATCCTCAGAATTGCTTCATAGGTTGACATAGCAATCCAACATCTAGTAAATTGACGATTATCATGACCTCACAGAAGAAATGCAACAGGCCTGTTGTTGTATACACCCTGCTACTTTTAACAAAAGGTAAACAATCAATGTAACTAACATGCTTGTTCCTCTTTATGATATCTCTTTGATGTAAATAAGCCAGATAAGATAACCATGTAATAAAAATATTTGTTGACTTTTGATATCATTTGATACAGTGGAACCTGTCTTTTAAGACCACTCTCATGAAAGGCCACCTGTCTTTTTAGACCACAAACTGAAAACCATTTTAGTTAAATAATCCTTTATATGAAACCTCTCATGAGAGACCACCTGTCTCCAGAGGCCATATCTTAGTGGCAGAGAGGGTGGTCTCTCATGACAGGTTCTACTGTATCTTAATTTAGTAACCCCATGAAAAAGATATTCAATGAGGCAATTGGCCAAGGTGTTTATCACTATTCCTGGGGTTGATAAATCAAGGTGTCAACCAATATCCAAAGTCAATAATTGAATATTATGCATTTTCAGTATACCTCTGTTTTGAGTGCTCCTAAATATATATCTGTCAACCTCTGGGAGTACTCTGTCATGTGCTCTGGGTAGATCTCAGCTATTATTCCAAGGAGAATGTATATGCTTTCGCGCACTGTCAATAAAAATCATGATTTAAATAAAACTTATGTCCTTCAAGCATTCCTTTTATCATTTGTATTTTGACAATCAATTTCTTTCTTTAAACTGTACCAATTATTACTAAGGAGATAAAGTTTACAAACTTATGAATGTAAATATTTCTATATATGTGTATGCTCAATGATGAGATTGGAGGGTAATTTGAGAGAATATTTACAACTATAGATTAACTGGATAATTGTATGATAATTTTAATTAAAAATCTGAAAGGACTATATATGACAGAGATGCCTATATACCCACCAATGAATTGAAAATTAAGTATTTCTTCTAAAGTACATAGTTGTACACATTATGAAGTTTAAGATTAGCACTTTACATACACACTGAAAACAAAAGTTTCCTTGTCAGGAAAGTATCTTAAAATCAACATTAAAATATGTATATTTTCAATATTTTATCTATTTCATTCTATTTTTGAGCCTTTGGGGGTAAAATGAAGTATGAGCACAGCCTTGGACAAGAAATATATTCCATACTCTGTTCATAAAATATTTTGTGTACAAAGGAAAATTTTGTCCAAAGCTGCGTTCAATATAAATAAACAACTTTTCATATGAACAACACGTCCATGGATTACGTCGTTGCTAAGGAGATTCTACTTCCGGTTGTTTTGACGGTCTACAGGCGGCTTTCATTTATTTTCGTCGAGGACCATACATAACAGAAACAAACTATACTTGACAAACCAGGAAACCCCACTGTTGTTGCATAGGCTATAAATAGCTACAGTGGATAGTTTCTTCTCTTTTTATCGCTGGTTCCATATTACTGCGGCAATCACATTCATAATACTAACTGGAAAAAAACTGAGTACTGTAATCAAAGTGCTAGGCTACAATGCTTTGTTTTTCTTTCATCCTTCGAATTCCCCGTCAATAGATCTGCTCGACACTTTTCACTAAAGATAAGTAGAATCTACGGTAAACTTCTTTCCCTGAGAGATCGAATATGCCTAACTTTAGCCATTTTGGGTTACGTATTGCCAACTGGTAACCCGTATACTACCGTAGACCCTTGGATCAGTGTTTTTTATCCATAGCAGATCTACAATATGATGAATTGACCACTACATGTAGGTCAGTTTACGGTTAGCCTGATCTGGTTGCTTGGTTCTAATGCCTTTCTTTACCCGAGCGCCAAATACAGGCCTACTGCACAGAATCTATTTTTAGAATGTTACCTCTGAACTCAGGCATCACCGACATGTTTATCAAGTGTATACTTTGAATTTTTAAAGTAAATAATAATACTGTTTTAAAAAAAAGAGTATAGATCTATGAGGTAAATCTATAGTACATTTTTTTGGTTTTCCAAAGTAAGCAATACAAATACAAAATGTAAGGATATACAACTAGCGACTGCATTCTCTTGTTGGGTCTTAAATCAGACTGTTTAACATTTTACACCAATTATGCATATAAGTTATTGTGGCGTAATGGTTAGCACGTTAGATTGTAAACTCAAGGGTCCGGGGTTCAAATCTGCTCATCGTACTCTTTTTCTTTTTATACTATATTTTAAAAGGAAAACATTTTACATATACATATATTTTTCACCAGTTAAAATTTATCTGTGGAATAAACTTCATTTTGTCGAAATAATTTTTCACCAGACTTAACACAAAAGTTCATTAAGTCACTGGAGTTCCATTGACTTAACATGACCTTGAAATGACCTTTGGGGTCAAGAGAGCAAGTCAAACTACTTAGATCTCAACTTTAGGGGATATGTAGAAACTGTTATGAAAATATGACCATCCACCATTTGAAGGCCGTTTTCGACCCTTATCATATATAGTCCTTTGGTAATGATAGAATTTATAAACTCTTTTCCTAACCCAAATGATTTGTCATACCATTCATCAACAAGCATTTTGGGTGTTATTGATGAATTAATAAATGTCATCTACCTCAACTTTATCCAAAACCTCAATCTAACATACTGAGCAAAAATGTCAAGTCCAAACCACTGAAAAATTAAAAAAAAATAAATAAAATTTATTTTTTATTCTGCAGTATTTACCCTAGGCCTAAAAAAAAAACTCAGCAAAAATGGTGGACAATTACAAACTCTAACCTTAATCAAAACAGATGGACAGATGACCTGACAGACAGATATAGACAAAAACATAGTCCCCATCCTGGGTATCACCTGTAAGGGACTAAAATGTTTACCTGAAGCAGACAATTTTGAAACACTCTTAGTAAGCTCCATAAAGAATTTCTTGACAATCTTCTCAATCCCCAACTCCTTCCCTATGTTTGATCCAGCTGACAGCTCAATAATCTACAGAATAAAATCATTATTTTTGCAATAAAACACACATAATACATTAAAATGGAGGATAAGTAAACATAAGTCATCAGAACTCAGTTATCAAGACATTATTAGAGAATCATTTGTTCTATGTTCCTGGAATGCTTTTGTAGAGCAACGTTCTACTTACAAATATCTTTCCTGCATACTTAAATTTATGACAAGTCAACAAGAAACCACTAAAGGCAGTGTGGCCCAATTGCGAGGCACTGGATTTCATAACTCACAACACAGCTACAAGCAACAGCTAAAACAAGTTGGACAGACAGACAAATATCATTTATTCATAGACCAGTATTAGCTTTGAAATCTGCCCAAAAATGTTTCACACAAACACTCCTCAAATTTGATATATTAAGTATAATATTTCAATAAGACAAATCATGGGAAATATTTAACATTTCATATCTACACACATATGATATTATACCTTGACCAATACAGGCGCAGCAGCATTTTTCACCTTTGCTAACCTCTCTCTAAAGAATAAAGATATGCAGACATCCTGAAATGAACAAAATCGCATGTAAAGAAAACAACAAATATCGTCTCATATAGTTTTATACATTGTACATTCCATTTACAGGAAGAAATACAAAGTATATGCAGTCAAACTGATTTTAAACATTTTTACACCAGGAGTCTATCTGACATACTGGATGGAATTCATTTCAAAGAAAATCTATATATTTTATCTTAATTTTTGTATAAATATACTAATTTCTAAGTATCTTAGCAGCATGCATTAACACCTACATGCCTATTATACTCTCTTCAATAAAATCATTAACTTTATCTGTTTTACTATGAATAACAAACAAATTAAATTAACTTATACAAATGTTCTGCATTGGCTCTGATGTTGGTATGACTATGAGGTGATCCTTACTATGACAGAAAACCAGAGTATCTGTAGCAAACACAAATGTCCAACCTGGTCACCACTCATACTATCTCATATACTTCCCTGTACAATCCAAGGACCAAACCTGGGTCACATTGGTGAGAAGCCAGTGCACTAATCACTGTCCTACAAGGAGACCCACTGGAATTCCTTCATTTATGTGTTACCTTCACTCCTATCAACCATTTGTCCCCTAAGTTATATAACTAACTGAATTAAGACCACTGTAAAATAACTTCTCAACACTTTGTCCATTAACATATCTCAAAATAGTCAGACATTCATGTCTAGGGCATAATCTTCAAAAAACATAAAACATTAGAGATTTCAGAATTAAGCAAGGAGTGTTTGTAAAACATGCCCCTGAAAGCTATGGTAAGTCATTTCTGACGATTTTATTTTCTGTACTCCCATAATTCTGGAAAATATCCCAGATCTCATACATCCATACCACAATATACCATACGGTATTTGGTTAAAACTGAAGAAAGAAACTCAAGTTATCTGTAAAAAACAAACAGACCAAGAATAATGTTCACCCATTTTCAATACTGAGGCATAAAATCAATATCTATTAGGATTTCCCATACTCTTTTTGGGAATGGGGCCTGGACCTTTGGAATTAGGAATTTTAGTAACATTTTATTGACATTGGGAAATCTAGAAATATACAAAACTATGTGAAAATACAAGAATCTCTTCAAACTAATTCTCATTTTACTTCAATTGGGAAATTTTGACGGCAAATTGGGAAAAAATGCATTGATTTTGCATTGGGAATGGGGCCTTATTTCAGCATGTGTAAATAACTGTTAACAAATGTTGTATTTGGGGAAAATGATAACAAGATATACCTTAATATCCAAGGCATATGATAGAGTTCTTTTTCCTGTCTTCTGAATAAACTCAAATAATAGTTCCAGTATCTTCTGTTTGCAAACTTGGTACTAAAAATTAAAACCCATACAATCAATAATAGTATAAAAAGTAGTGTGTGTAAATATAGTTATCATTATATAATGTTCCAGCTAGAGCCAAAGTAAAAGGGTTTTAACAGGGTACCCTGTCTGGTTCTGATTACTGTCGGCATGCCCTGTCCCAATTTTTTCATAGCCTTGTTCTTATTTGTCTAGCTTACCTATCTGCCCCTTATTTGCACAATCAGCAGAAAAATAAAAGCATGTCTTCTGCATATCACCTTGTCCATTTCATTGATATTATTATATTATATCAATAGTATTATAGTGGTGCTAAAGGTAGGACTGTATTTTCATTGTTTGTATATGTTATTATAATGGTGTGGTAATGATACTGCCTTTTTATGGACATGATGCAAGTACCCTTCTCCAAACTTCTAGCTGGAACACTGTTACAACCTACATGTATCTGCATTTCTCATTATGCATAGAAAATATACCAGTATAGAGGATTTTAAGGTGCTAAGCAAGACCTTGATATGATGAATTTTCCAAAATTAAGAATCATAAAAAATAGTTAAAACAAAGATAAGAAATGTTTAACATTTTTGACAAATTACTATTACAGTTACATTAGGGTTTCACTATTAAGGTTATTGATTAAGTTAAATGTTATTTGCTGTAGCTTATGACTCACCACTTGGGAAGTTTCTTTGACTAATCGTATATAATAAACTTGTCAAAGAAATCAATAAATCTATAAACCAATCAATAAATCTGTAATCTATAGGTATACAGTTAAATTACATTTCCTTTTCAGTTGCTTTTTACTATAAGATATCTAACCCTATGGTAAACATAAGTTTTCCAACTAAGTTATTATGTACAAAGATATACAAGAAACTTCTCTTACCTCTTCATTGGTTATTGTCTTTGTCAAAAAGGTTGTTAATCCTTTCTCTTTGTCAAACAAGACAGAACAGCATAAATCTGTACCAGTAAAATACAAAAAATATTAGAAGTGTTGAAATAGTATGCATTTCTTCAACAGTGAAAATAGATTAACATGTGAATGTATTTAACTAATCTGAAATATACCACTAATGTCAATTTTAGATATCTACATGTATGTTAGAGTTTCCAATATTTGACCTCAGCAGTAAAGGACATCATGGGAGCATCAAGAAAAGTATCTTAGCAGGCAGACAGTATTCAATCTCCCATACACCGAGATCAGAACTGAGAAATGTAATTTGTATTTTGTTTGCCACTACGTAAATTATTCAAGACTGTGACAGTACTGGCACTCAACAAATTCTGCAGTTATTAACTTTAAACAAACAAATTGTTTGAATTTTATTTGTGCTGGTAATCCGAGAAAAGTATGCTATTACATGATTATAAAACATTTGACGATAAACGTTTTAATCATGATATTAATGTGTATGTTCCATTCTGGCTTTATTAATAAGTGTTTTCTATTATGTGTACATTGTATATAGTCATACAAACATCCACACACAAGTACATGTATTTTTCAGATGTTTTCATAATTTATCAGCATTATCAAACTGCTCCCATCACTGATGAAAGCTGGTGAAGTGAACAAAACCCATAGCAAAATGCCTTTGTGTTTGTTTCACCCTAACGTTCATGCAGAAAACACAATATATTTTACTATGGGATAAATGAGAAGGTATTTACATTTATACATTTATACTTTCAGAGAAAATAAAAAAAAATTGGAAGATGACACTTTCTAAAGTAAATATTGGGTACTGTTTCAGTTGCCTTTAAGATGATCCTACTTTATCAAATTTAAAACTTAATTGACACATCACACTTTCAAGAAAGTTAGTCGAATCTCTTGATGTCAAAAGCATTTTCAAAATATGGCAGAGGGTTCGAGTATTGTGACGTCATCAAATTTAAAAATTGTTCACACGTAAATGGAAAGGTCAATTGGGTAAAATTCCACAAATTTTGACCTGTGCTATAGATTGACACAAATCAAGTGAGGTTATTTTACATGCCATGCCTGCCCTGATACCAGACCTCTGTTATTAATCTCATCTAAAAGACATGTAACTTTCACTTTGTAACCCGACTGCTTGTAAAGGATAAATGACCAGTAGTGGGAATCAAACCTGGGACTTCCTGGGTTACTTCTGACTACAAACGTTTTGCCACTCTGCATTTTCCATTAGTTCATCATGTCACATAAAGAATTTCTTGAATGTCCTGTTTAACTGAAATATGCCTTTTACATGGTTGAATATAAGTTTCTTTCACAGATTTTATTAGAATTCCATGATTAAATTTGTCTAAGATTTATTATATTTACAAACATGACAATGAAACTAAATAAAATAACGACTCAAAGGAGACCTGTCAGCCCTTATTTTTTCTGACATGTTATGAAGGACAAAATAGAAAAAACATCTTGGTTTAATATACCTTAATTTATCTAATTAAGGCGCTGCTCTAATTAAGGCGCCACCAAGACCAAAATTATGTTTATTTATTTTAATAAAAGCGCCCTTTGAAACGAAAAAAAATACATCCCCACCCCCCAAAATTAAAATGAAACATTTTTTGACAGCTTTTATGATAATATACAGTAAATAGATAAGACCAGACGATCTTTTAACCTCAGTTCGCTTGAAAGCAGAACCTATTTTCCCTCGGGCAGTTATGTGATTGCAGAGTACAGTTACTAAGTTTAATCCGAGTTGTGGTGTTAAAGCGTCCATTATAATTGTTTTGTAAAACTGTCTTGACTTTGTATTGGTTTCAGACGTTTATTTATTTGCCTTGGTATTTGATATATAGATTTCTAAACTTCGTGTCTGTGAATCAGTAGACATTAGTCAGTACTTCGATCCCGATTTTCAAAAACCAAGTGTTTTGACATTTCTGTATCTGCATTTTGAATTCAGCATTGTCAGTTACATAATTGATACCAACAGTCATTATTGATTGTTAATTTAGGGCATTCCTAATTAGTAACTGGCTGATTTACCAACTAACAGGAACGTCTAAGCAGTTAGGAGATGGCAGCACAGGTTAAAGTCTATTTCTTGAATGTTTGACAAATAATTTCGTACATTACTGGGATTTCATTTTCAATTTGAAATCAGCTTTTCTCTTGATATAATTTATACCAATATGAATTTAAAGACTGGCTACATTAATTACACCAGCATGATGATAAAGAAGTGCATTCAATATGACAAACTTGATTGATTATGGATCAGTACTTGTTAAGAACAGAGTATAATTCCGATTAACAGCGTAGACTCGTGAGTCGATTTCATCATGCGATAGACAAAATAAACAACATAAAAGGAATGTTTATTCACAGAAATCTTTCACTTTTATAAATGTTTGTAGCTTATAATGATCTGGATTAACTAATAAAAATATATAAACAACATCTAGACCATATTTATCATCGACATGTTGCATGGATATTTGAGGTTGATTTCAAACCCCAGATCGAGGAAACTCCAATTAAGGCACCTTATCAACTGAAATTTTGTTTTTTGACACAAATCAAGGCACCCATAAATCTGAAATAACCCAAAAATGGCACCTTGATTAGATAAATTACGGTAGTTATCCAAGATTATTTATTCATTTTAATCCATAGACCTTTTCCAAATTGTTATGTTCCCAAATTGTTTGTAATAATATTATGCACCTTCTACAAAAAAGGTGACCTACACAACCTCTGGTTAACAAGTTTAATGACCACGAACAAAAAGTTGATTACTCTGCCATGAAACAATAATAGATAAAAAAAATTAAAGCAAGTAATAATGAAATAATGAAGTATACATCGATGGGTACTATGAATCACCGAAAAGATGGTATGGTCACCGAAAAGACAGGTGATTTACCAAAAAGACACTAATTGTTACATAAAATATATATTTTTTTTGTTATGAAAGGTTAATATTATAACAAAGACAATAATTAATTTGTCTCATATAGTTAGAAATAACACATAATTAATAATATATCCAACTTGCATCACAAGGCCTTCCGATCACGAACGCCATTATGGATTCAAATTATAGCAGCGATGTTGGCTTTATATATCGCTGACTATAGGTACAGCACAGTTAAGGGACATCAAAATTCGCCACTTATATTTTTCTTTGTTTTATATAAAAACAACAATTGCTAAATGTTGGTAAAATCCAAAATCATATCAGTTAATATTAACCTTTTATAACAAAAATAATATTTTATATAATATTTAGTGTCTTTTCGGTGAATCACCTGTCTTTTCGGTGATCATACCGTCTTTTCGGTGGTTCGTAGTACCGTACATCGATTTCTATATCCGGAAATATTTTAAACTAAACCTGGTCAAGTTTACTGTATGAAGTGTTAGTGGGGGATCTTATTATATAAGTTATGTTCATTGAAACACTACAAGTAAAGTAGTCCAGTGAAAGTGCTCGTGGATGAAACAAACATTAAACACCAGAAGTGAATCTAACGTCACTAAATTACCGGCGTCAGCGATTTCTCATTTTCTGTCAAGTCTAATGCTACTAAACAAATATGACAACTACCTAAATCCCTGTCGGACACTTCGTGTACACATATCTGAGCTATATCTGAAACTACACCGACAGCTTGTGCTTTAGAAACATTGTCACCAGACTTCAAACATTGATGAAGGGAGGCGAGATGCTCCCCCAACAAACTTGCCGCCATTTTCACATACTTATCACGTGATTGTTATTACTCGAGCTTGAACCCGTATATATAATTATACACTTATACGACTTGTTCGTACTTGTGCTATTCATAGGAAAATTATTTGATGCTGCATTTCTTCTAATGGCTATTGTAATAATACTCTTGAATTATCCGAATTCTTAAATCTATGAAGAATTCAGTGTCACTGGGACAAATATCATTCTTTTATTTCGGCCTAGACCTATCAAATTGAAGACTTTTGAGCAAAAAAAAAAAGAAAGAACCAAAACAACAACAACAACAACCCCCCCCCCCCCCAAAAAAAAAAATAATACGGTAGCTTGATATATGTTTTTGATAGACCGTGCCAGTAAGCACATGATGGGCTTTATGTTAATATGGTTTACATATCCTCGTGTCCGATAATTGGACGCAGCAAATGATTGTAGACATAACACATGCCTATTTCACTTCCATAAGAATCGCTAGCTGCTCGTGACAAACAAATTATCAGTTGAGCCTGTTTAGTTATTCATCCTAGATCTAACTGAAATCGAACTGTTGTTGAAAAATATGTTAGCGGAGATTTACGGATAGTGAAAAAACAGAAATGACATTGCCCTGTATAGGCCTACTCAATATCTGTAGCTAGTTTTATATCAATATTTAAGCAATGTATGGCCCGAGTGCTTTGCTTATTTATATAAAATGTTCAGATACCAAAGTATTAAACCGCCAGGTGGTCCAAGAGACAGTATATACAAATCCAGGAACATTGGACAAACACTGACTTCCAGAAAATCCAAAAGTGGAATCAGGTGCCAAGGAAGTTTTTGCGAGATAACATTCGAAAGTGCAACGTGAAATTTATTAGGTTTTCAGTCGATTCAAAGTGTCATTAAAAATTCTATACCACAATGCCTTTTTGATAAGAAAAAGAAAACTGGTTGACTTCATGGAATTCGTTAAAGAAATTTGACTAAAAAGCATTTTCATCCTGAAAAAGGTATTACGTCGATTTTTTCCGCAGCCAACTCCTTATTGTTTTACCTGCACAAAATATTTATTTGTTGCTTTCATTGCCTGACTTTTTTGCACCTGAAAGAAAAACAAAATACATCGTGTAAAACTTCTTCACGTCCCTATGTCAATCTGGATTTTTTCTTTCTGTGTATTTTTACTATGAATATAATAATGCCGATAACATAGATTTTTGTTAAAAGCAGACAGATGAAGTCTTTGAGTTCTATCCTTCCTTCAACAATAAATAACAAGTCTACTTAAATACATTGCTATTTAAAATGGAATAAAATACGCCCAACAGTAGGTCAAGTGGACGAGGATGAGAGAGAGAGAGAGAGAGAGAGAGAGAGAGAGAGAGAGAGAGAGAGAGAGAGAGAGAGAGAGAGAGAGAGAGAGAGAGAGAGAGCACAATTACTACACAGGAGCGCTTACACACAGTATGTGTACGTGATAATTCTAAAGCAGACGCTTTCAGTAAATATAGCTACTTCTCTCTACCTTACCAGCCACTCAGTACGTCACGTCCGGGGAATGGATTAACTTGGTGATATATATTTCTGACCCAAATTTTCCGCAACTGAACACGCTTAAACATCTTCCAAGATATTTTTCGGGTAAAACATACATAAAGATACATCCAAACAATGGCTGATGATCAGCCGATTTTAGTTCGTTTAAGGAGAAATGAATCTGGAACGCAATGGGGATTTCGAATGCAGGGAGGATATGATAAGGGATCATGTTTATATATTGAGAAGGTAAGTGTAGTTTGTGTTCAAGTTCTACAGTATCTAAATACAAATAAATAAAATCCATACAGTTTACTGGAATCATCTCAACTTAGTACAAGTTTTGTAAAACGGACAAGATGTGACACCCTTTCCGCAAAGTATTTTTTTTTTTTTACATTTTAACAATTACCTGAATTTTAATAATGAATTATAAATTCGGAGATATAATTAACATATATTTCTCGTTGAACTGATCAGTGATCACATGTATTTTTTTTTTCAAACTTCTTTTAAAGTATTTGTAAAGTTACGTGAACGGTCATTCCAGTACAGAAAATCAACAACGTACTATAACAGCACAAAGTTCGCACTGAAATATTATCCGAATAACCGATTTCTTAGTATTCAGAAATTCTGGGCGACAGATAGCTTTAATCATAAAAATTAAACCTCATGGACATTTATTTGAAATAGTTTCAGATTAATGGATTTGAAAAAAAAAATTCTGATACTTTTTAAGGAGACGTCTAGTTTTGAGTGTTTTTTTTTTCGTCAGTAGCGACGAGGTAACGAAATAATTGTACACAAATTTCTTATGTTAGCTTATAACACCTCATCTTCCTTTGTATATTTCCTTTATCATATATTTATGGGATACTTATGTAGCGGATTACTGGTGACTACAGGCTTGTAATACGTACCACCTGTGGATGAAAAGAAAAGTCTTGTGGTATCAGATTATGTCCGCATCTTTATAAGTATCTGTTTACATTTCAAAGTTATACGAAAAAAAAACAAAATAATAAATAACCAGTCTAAATAATAACTAATACTAATAAAATATATTGTATGTTTTTTTTTTTGTTCTTATAGTAAATGTAGGCTATGTCCTGATTCGATTAGGCCTACATTTAATTCACTTTTCATTTTATTTATTCTATGTTCCCATTCCGTGCCTCGAATCAGCTAACACTTGCATAAAACAATATGCTAGGTGCTATCAAATATCGCTGGTCCTTTTATGGATGGGGGGTTCCATAGGAAACCAAGTTACCAGTATTTTTGTCCAATTGCAAACTCGTTCTAGATTACGCTAATGAATGCCTACAAACGATTATATACACATTGGTAGATAAAGCTGCTTCGTCACATGTTGAATTCTGTGATAGTTACCAGACGATTGAGTTGTTGATACGTCGCACTTGATCCCTTTATCAACATACATTTCTCTCTCTCTATCTAGGAGTACTTTAGGAAGCGCGATCCGTGATTTGTAAGGACTATCCCACTCACTTGACGATTTCCACTTTCATTTACAAAATTTTAGAGTGAATAATTTGTGCGTCAACGAATATTTTAGGATTAGCAGTCATGAGACGGCGAGTGCTACCACTTGAGATGAGAGCAAAGAAACAAAGGATATTGTCACTACATTCTCGTCATCCGGAGCTTTTTTTCCATAAAAAATTTCACCATCCCCGTTAAATACAGTATTTTTGAATACCCACAAATATTTTTGTTGTGATACATAAAATGATCGCATTTTCATTTTATACATATTTTATCTGTAAGCGAATCTATGTAAAAAGAGACATGTTACATGTATTGTCAAATAAAGCAGGTAAATTTGGTTCCTTGGACTTTATAAATTAACCTCACTACCACTACTAAATTACAATGTAAAAACTATATAGTTACGTTTTTATCCCATATGCCGATTTGATCTATCGTTGCCTGGCGTTCCGACAATAATTTTCACAATTATAGATACATCACCGAGCGGGCTATTGGTAAAGTGACAAAAATAATGCAATACTATCGCATTTTCCCAATAACCATACTCGTCGGTCTCTTCAGAAAACCTGCTCATATGCCAATTGCGATATTACCTCTCTAATCACCCTGAACACGAAACCTGGCATCACTACCACCACCAACATCACGCACTGTGTGGTCATGCGAGACGAAAACTCAGTGAGTTACCAGGGTTCAGCATTAAGGTGTGTCCGCTTGTCCGGACCAGTATATTTTGCATTCGGACACGTAATTGTTCAAGACAAAAATTAATTCAATAAAGATTATACTGGTTTAAACAAAATGATGTCTTTGAATATTACACTTGACATTTGGACAAGTCAGTTTTTCATTCAGAAAAGCACTACTTGTTCTGCAGGACAAGTGGGAATTTTCATTATCGATGGGCCCTGGTCAATAGACCCTTCCACGATAACTGCGGTCCTGTAACTTTGAGGGAATAAATGATACAAATACCCACAAAAACACAGACGTCGTTATAGTAACTGATTGTTTCTTGACGTCATTTTCCGGAAATCTGTATCATTTATTCCCGTAAAGTTACAGGACCGCAGTTATCGTGAAAGGGTCTATTAAGACAGTAAGTGCATATAGACCGACAGATAGATAGACAGGCAGGCTAGACAGACAGACAGGCAGGCTAGATAGATAAATCAGAATCGTGATCAGAGATATATTGAGGCACATTTCGTGTTTCAACCTCTGTATTTTTCTGGCACCATTCTTCATAAAATTGATATTTATTGCATTATTTTAAGCACTTGCATATTTCAATAGTGACAGTTAAGTAATGTTAAACAGCTAATTACCAATACAGATGAAATATTTACTGAACAGACTCTTCACACAATTCTGGCATCAACAATACAAACTATAACTCACACGGTTTCTGTCAATTGCGAAACTTTCTGCATTTTCTCCTTGTTGAAATGATAATATCTAACAAAACTCAATTTCTGATTACCCACTTATAATGAAATTTTAGGTAAAAAAAGAAATATTAGAAAGTCTGTGGTTTTTTTTCACAAAAAACTTATCAGTGGAGCTTTTTTTCATCGTTTTGATGATTGTATTGTCATTTTTTATAATTACAAGGTGGGTGTAGAAACAAAATTTACAATATGACAATAATTTTGTATTGTTATTCACCCGGTAAACGCCATATTTAAAACACGATAGTATTTCCTGATATTTTAAACAAGAAATGCTAAATTGATAGATGAAAAAGCCCCAGAAATCGCTGAATCTAAAAATTACCCCAGTCCACACTGGCAAAAAATTCACTAAATTGTGATTTTCATATCAATGTAGTCGAAAAAGTGACTGAAAACTCGCATTTATAAACGTAACAGGTTCTACAGGGGATGGAATAAGTACAAGTAAGCCGTAATTTCGGGTTATAAATCATGTTAGTTGGATCCGCCACAATCTAGTTAAAAACCGATTACTCATAGCTAACATTTACCTAGACCGAAATTCTGCCCCAATATTAACTTACTTTTTTTGGTAAAATCAGATTTTACCAAAGAAAACAAAATCGGGGCAGAATTTCGGCCTAATATTTACCATTATGTTGCGAGGAAAATCTAACCGAAACCATGTCAGAAAACGGTAAAGATGAGAGATAAGGTTTAATTAGTCTGGATCCGCCACTTCACTTATCATTTTAACGTTATTTTAACTCATTTTCCGAACTCTGGACGTAAAAGTGATATACCGAAACAGCAAAGATGCATGTATTCTCATTTATACCTTTGTCTAACACCAGAAGCCACATCCGTTTCGGGATGTGTCGGACTTTAGGAGAAAAGAAACGAGATAAACTGTAAATCTGTGAATCTCGTTAGCCGAAGAAGAAATTAAGAACCTCAAATCATGTCAGAAGAAAATAAGAAACCCAGCAATGTAGAACAGAGCAAAATGTAGTAAATACACTTATTAGTATCATCATAAATATGGAGAAACCTCGAACTACAAGCGAAGAACCCCTTTAAACGGTTGCATAAACACAGAAATAGGATTTTCTTCATGTATTGTCTTTTTTTTGGGGGGGGGGGGTGTCACCCGGGAGATCCAGAAATGAATCTGACAGCTGCATAGATTGCCAATCGGGTGATTTCGCACAAATTCCTATGATGATTGATTGATACATCTGATTGGGGAAATTCAGCATAGCATTCCCCGTAATTAGTGGCATGGTGCCATTTCTTACCTTTATTTCTTCACACATGCGATATTACGACCCTGTGCACACTCCACGCGTTCGAACTGACGGTGTCATAAAATATCTAATAATCAACTTCACCTCAATTGTATTTTCATGGCATACAGATCTTTTGACTCGTCTAAATTTGTGCTAATACAGTGGAATGGTGGATAAAATGTGAAACTGAAATCCAGTTGAGATCCACCCATGTTTACCATGGTGGCTGATCTGTGCCGTTTCTTTCCATCGTCTTTTCGAACGGATGGCATAAAGTACTTCTTAAATCTCGACCTTTCGTTCCTTCGCCCTGAAAGGACAATATTTAGTAACTCTTATTTCCAATCCTTTTGCATTTCCGTCTCTAGAGACAATCATCATTTTGCCATGGAAGGACCAAACAACGATGATTGTCACTCCCAAGGTTCAAACTTTTCACCGCTAATCTCGTTATTTCGCCTAAACTGATATCGATCTTTCACCCCACCAGGACGAAGGGACTAAACAACAATGAAAGGGCACAAATAAGCCACCGTGCTTTTCGGTATCGCAATACATTTGTACAATCATCTTCCCAAGTCAAGGTTTTCTGATCCACTTCCTGTATGAGGAACGAAGTGGAGCAGAAATCAATGACTTAGGAAGGTGCAATGCAATAGGAGTTTTAAAATATATCCTCTTCGTTTCCTCAGAAGATATCATAAGATGTTTTTCATATGCTTGACTTTTTAATGAAAGTATCAGGGAAATCAAAGAACAATCAATCTGTGTATTCCATTTCCAGAAAATTGAAATGATTCTACTTCGTGAAACATACCGTAGGTGATCCATTTGAACAAAAAATAATGAAATCTACAAATAAACATGTTGAAGGTCATAACTCCGTACACATGCAATGTTTAGATAGCTTCGTGTCCTTGGCGAGCAACCAATTTCCTTCAAGATCTGCCAACTCTGTAACAAGTGGATTTACCATATTTTATGTATTCTAAATCATATTATGTAGACGAATCCTAATGAGGTACAGGTGTCTGGTTAAGATATGAAACCCCACTGAGGTACCGAGATATTCTGAAGTACATATATATGTAATGTGGTCGAATTTATATAATTTGTGATTCTTTTATTGTTACTGTCAACATGGTTCTCATGAACCAAATTGTCCCAGCCACCACCTCCCAAATGACACCCCACAAAAAAAGCCCTGTCCGTAGACGGATGCAATCACATGTTGATGGAATACATTAACTTACTTTCGTATCAACAACGTAGGCCTATATATTTATATATTGTTTTGTTTTTTATTTGTTACTAGACCTCAACCTGCATTTGTTTTCTTATAGATGCATTTTTTCAACATAGATTGCACTGATAACATGGGTGTACTTTACTCTTGTATTTTACTGAAATCAGATTATTGAATGTGTACGGAGCCATCGTTATAACCTACCCTCAGGTATTGCAACATACATTATAATTCTTCCAGGTATTTTCGTATTTATACATATAATGAATTATCTGCAATAAAAGAATACATATAATGTTATCGTTTTGTTTTAAGAGCATCCGTGTAGGCGTAGCGAGAAATTTGTTTACATAGTTTTCACATTTATACAATATCGTGAAGAATCCTTTGGCATAAACTTCTCGGTCTATAAGCAAGTGGTTAGTTTTTATGTCCCAAAATTGTAAGCATAGAAAGGTCAAGATTAGAAACTAATGTGGTGTATTGCTGGGTACACACGCTCACACATCGCACACATACGCGCATGCCGAAAGGGAGAGAGAGTACACGACGCATTAGTGTAATATATAGATCTAATGTAGATCTAGACCTAGTTTCTGTCTGGATAAAATCGGAGAATTTTATATGTCCCAGCTAATCAGACCTAGTCTTGTGATTCATGAAAAAATGCTCATCCATCTGACGTTCTTGTGAATGTTACCAGGGGCGGATGCAATAATTTTCAAAAGGGTAGGGGCGTAACGACTTGGGGGGGGGGGATGAGACGCTGTACGTGTGAAAATGGTGTGTTTTTTTGTGCAATGGGTTAATAAAGGAAAAACAATGCAGGGGTGGGGCAAGTGTTAATCTCATCAAAGTGGGTTGAGGATTTAAATTTGGAAGGGTGAAAATGTGAAAACATTTTCGGAAATTTGTTTTCAATTTTCCGACTTTTATGGAAAAATAAATGGTTTTACACCTAACTCATCAACTTCAGGCGGGCACTCCTCCTGGTCACTGCACATATTTCTAAGTGTTGAATTAATTGTGAGGCAATATTTCATTAGGGTCGGGTTTTTACGCATCTTTAGGATAATTTGTTTTAAATTTTGGGTCCTTTTTCTGCATTCTGACGCGAAAACACACATAAGCAATCCCCTTATAAATCATTTCATTATTCTTCTCAAAACAAGGTTGGATCAGCAAAAAAAGGTAGTTTAAAACCGGGACAGAATTATGACCCAATATCCTTTAGACAATGAATTATGAGCTCTTTAAACATATTGTTGATAGATAACTTCGGAAACCGGACGAGGTATTCTCTAACGTTCAGATACAAAAATCACTGTTGCCCAGGGTATGCTTCCCATGAATGTTCAATTTTTTTTAAGTCCAGAGTTTTGAAATTATCATATTCCACTCGTTTTTAAATGTATCATTTATCCTAAATGAATTGAGTTTCAGCAAACATAAATGCATGAAAATGATGAGGGAGTCAAGAAAAAGTTTGATTTTTAAAAGCTCTGGGAAGCCTTTTTATGGATTCCAGACGTGTCGATGTTATATTTAGGTTTTGCAGAGTGAGCGAGGGGTGAAAATCTTTGTAATTTATTTTTAATAATTTTCAAACTTTTTATAAAAAATATATAGGTTATAAACATTTTTGTTAACTTCTGGGCTTTTGTGTTGATTTTTACCGTATCAGCATCTATACTTTGGCGTCCAAGGGGGGCGTACGCCCCTTACGCCCCCACCCCCTTGAATCCACCACCGGTCACTTTCGTATAACGGCACGTTCGGTGTCAGATAAACTATAAATCTAGGTCATGTTGATGGAAAATATATATATAATTTTAACCGAAAAGTATAATAACAAGCTACTGGTTTTTAGAACTGCATCGTATGTAAGCCTTTAGTTCTGTAGTTAGTCTAACAGCTTACTTCTGTCAAGAAAATATGTATAAATTGTTTAATTGCATACCTTTACCCATTATATGACAGTTATGTGCGTGTTACCCATTGTGTATCTACCTTCAACCGTCTAAAATATGAGTTCAGATGGGGACACGGGGATGCGGTATTTGAAACCTGACCTTGGGTGATTTATATCCGACGTTTTCACCATAGATTATCTCGATAACAAGGTCCACAACTTAATAGATGAGATATATATATACCAAAAGTGTCTTCAAGTTGTAATGTTTATATTTCAAGAATTGTGTAATTTCGTAAAAATCCATCCACATGCTGAACCTGTGCTAACATTAGGCAATACAAACAAAACAAATATTTAAATTAGATCTACAGTATTTTATAAACAAATTATTTAATGACACGTTTCGCCTCATCATGGTGTTGACAATTTTTGTTTGAATTGTCACAAGAGAGTTATGACTTTAGGTATCCTCTTATTTATTATCCTTACATCGCAGATTTACACCATAAAGATAGATTAAAATGAACCACAGTGAACCGGAGAAGTGGCATCTTTGTGTCCGTTTAAGAATTTATGGCGTTTCTAAACAATGTTACGATTCCCTCTTTAGCCATAGGTGGAAATGATATACGTGTATTTTATTGCTTATGAAACATTTTGGTCACCTTACCTGAATAGGTGAGATGCTGTAAAATGCTGTCTCGAAGATAGTTTGGTGCAATATAGCAAAAACGGAACATGGTTTAAGACATCGCTTGTGTGTGTGTGTGTGTGTGTGTGTGTGTGTGTGTGTTTTATACTGACCAATTTTGACCACGGCGACAAATGACAAGGTTGTGAGCTATAATACTAAAAATAGATTTTCATAATTCTTTCTGTTTATTTAGTATTTCAAACTGTATTCCAAATTGTATTTTTTAAATTTAAACATACAAAAAGATATGCCCCAGTTATCTCGTATAGCATAAGTATTGTCATTTGCTTACTTTTAAATTGAAGATAAATTCAAAAGTGAGCACATGACTACTATCTTCAATTTAAAAGTAAGCAAATGACAGTATGTTATATTTGTAATAAATATGTACATGTATAAATAGATTATTTACCCTCTGGCCGAAATAAAGGATGTGAGATTTCTCTGCTATTCACAGGAATTCAGGAACAAATGAATTTAGACAAAAATCTACATTTTGGATAAAAATAAAGTGTGGTAACATTTGACATTAATGTAGACATAAATAAAACCTCTGCTGACATATACTCATCTTCATCATTTGCCATGTCGTCAAGGTGGGATCTTGCTAATAATCTATCGTGGTCCTTCTTCTTGGGAACCACTCTCCTATGGTGGAAGAGGAGGGGACTATACCTCCCCTGGCAACACTCTAGGAGCACATTTGACAAGGAAAAATATTTGGTCAAAACGTGTCTATATCTTAATATCTGGCGTTCAAACCGAAAGAAATATATGATAATTTACTGATTTTAAGAATTATTGTATAAAACGTGTCAAATTCTCCTATAAACCAAAAAAAAAAAAACCCAACAGTTTACTTCTTTCAATGATTTTAATATTGACTATACCCAAGGTTTATAGCAGTCAGTTTTTGCTCAGTGTCCAGAAAAAAAAAACCACAAATGGGGAAATGACTGAGAGCAGTGTATATTCCCGCGGGAAAATTGGTTGGGGACGACTATTTGATTTTAGGTGGGGGCTAGGATGAAATTTGAAGTAAAAAGGCAGAACCAGAATTCATGATGAAAAAAAATCCAGGATTGGTGATTTGTCAAAATGAAAAGGCAGGATGCAACTGATGAAAATAGTCAGGAGTAGTATCAGATAATGCTTTAAAGGTGAATTCAATAAATCAACTATTATATTCAAGAATGATACAATAATGATTTTGGCACGACCAATATGAGACGAGATTCGTTATTCTTGACCTTCACTTAATGATAAATAAGAAAAACAAATAGCAAAGCCAAAAACATCAAAATTAAACACCACGATTCAAATGTTAAAAAAAAAACAGTCACAAAAGAATTACGTCTGTATCTTAATTGTTTATCGCACCGATTCAAACTACTGTAATCATCTCAAACATTCATCAACTCTAATAAAATTTCGTATTAGTAATTAGTAGGACCTATACTAAGTAGAATTCCATATTATGAAAATGGTTTGCAAATACACTGCATCTACTTTATCGTAAAGTATACGTATCATCTGACATGAAATTATGTTCATTCTTAAATAATAAAGCTGGTGAAATAGCAACTGTTTAACTGAGGCTGTTCTGATTGCATTTTATAGCAGAATGTAGTGTGGAAGAGAGTTTTGGTATCTTGGGTTTGATTTGGTAATTCTGTTATAATGTTTCATGGTGTCATACTTTTTGTTCCATTCCACTGTCAAATTCTATGAGTGTTATGAGGGTACTTAACCAGTTATATGCAATATCATAATACATTACTATACATTGCCAGAGTTTTTTTCCTTCAAATTTATATCCGATATTGGCCTATATTTCCAATCCCAAATCATATCATTTATCTTCCTTTTTTGTTTTGCTAAAATCCCCAATCATAAACATAACATAACATTTTTACATTATTTATCATTTTCAATCATTGTTTTTCTTGAAAGCAGCTTGACAATAAAAAAGATAAAAAATATATTAAATAGCAAAATTAATGAAATGCATTTTGCAAAAATATTTTACGCCAAAATGCAATTAAATTCTCAATGCAAGCACCATGGGCCTTGTTCACAAACAAGTAAGGAAAAGCCATGATTACACTGGTGGATCTACGGAAGATTGCAGCCACTCTTGAATATCGTATTTTTCATATAAATTTAATAATATAATGATGAAACACTTATAATTATTTTATTCTGGAATGAATTCAAAATCATCCATGTACTTTATTAGAGAGGATGGTTAGAAATTTAGTGTGTGGAAGTCGGAAAATTGTCAGCCAGAGCTTTTGAAATTCCAGATTTGTTGACCCTCATACATGCACATTGGTCTTTTAAGTTATGTTTGCTAAAACTCAGTTCAATGTTGGAACATAATCAGTCAGTACATTTGAGATATAATTAGGTTCCACTTTGATGTCTGAAACCTAAAAAATGAACTCTCTGGGTTTGTAAAACTGAATATTTTTGGGGTAGCATACCCTAGACCATTGGAAATCTGTGATTTTGTGTCTTGAATCTAGAACTAGTCTGTTATTAGCCTCGAGTCAACCTCACCCTACCTCTTCTAAAAAAAATCTAGATGCGTCATTACATTAGAAAAGAACATAAATCATTATATTATCAATATATAGAGTAATACATCGATCATTCCACGTTATTTTATATTTCAGGTTAATCAAAGAAGTATAGCCTATAAAAGCGGTCTAAGATCTGGAGACGGGATTCTGAGAATTGTAAACACACCAGCTCAATATTTAAACCACGAACAAGCCAAAATGGAAATCATTAGAGCAGGGAATGAATTAGATTTAGTTGTTCAGAGGTAACGTAACAGATATTGATGAAACAAAATACATTACGGAACTCATGTATTCTCCACATGTCTGTAGATATGTTATGTCACGTTTCCGCGAGCTTTATGTACATTAACTACACTTAAGTATACCGCCCTTAAAATATGTTTTCAACAAGCATAGTTAGCGGATTTGATTCAACACTGGCGTTATCAAGTAGCCCTATCATATGTTTTAGATTTTGAATTTACTGGGTGGTAGCAATTTTAAATCATGCATTACATACGCTGTGTAGAACTGTTTTTGGTCTGTCTGTAATATAGATGGGGTTGCTGGTGTTCAATAATCAACAAATCTATCATTTTGATTTCCGTCTCAATTTTACGGAGTTCTAGGTAGCCTACTCTTAATTATGACTACGATACGTGCTATGCTTACACCAGTCTCGGAATATAGACATGCCCCACATGCATTATGTCGAGATGAATTTTGAACATCACCACCAATCCTGGTATTCCCCATGTTTATCAGTAGAGTTTAGCTAACAAATGTAAGGAAAAACTCGCACTTAGCAAGTGATAATTAAAACATGAAACATCTGGTACGCTTGTTTGGGGAACTCGCTGTACTTACTTTAAACAGAATTACTACCGTACGTTTTCTGCCTGCGTATTCATCTTTTTTGTTTGTTTTTGTTTTTGTTTATTTATGACTGTTTTATCGTTTGTTTGTTTGTTTTGTGAAGAAAATTTCACACTTTTTCTAAAAATGAATACTTTATAAAACAGACATGAGTACGAAATACGAAGGTGGGGCAATATGTTTGTCAGTCGAGAGTTTAAAAGTGTTTCAAAAACATTTAAAGAGAACTGAATATATACATGTTTAAGCCCCGCCTCAAAGATTTTAGACATAATATATATTTTTCGTTCCTCTATTTTAAAGATCTTAAATGATCGTTGAGTGTTTGAAGGAATTGCAAACGGGACATCTATCTAGTAATAACTTCATGTAAGCCTCGGTATATGTCAATATATCAAATGCAGTAGATATCTGTATGTCTGTAGATTTTGTGATTTACGAATCAGAGTGGATTTACTTTTACACTTACCCCTGTTTATGCGTGTAGTGGGGAGATAATTCTTGATGTAATTTGGAACATGATTTTGCCAAGGGATAATTCTTGTCATAATAAACTCCATGTTCAACAGAAATCTTGATATTTTTGACATAGAATTTATTCCCGTTGAGAAGATCCGCGCATTGCAATCGAGATAGTGGGTGTTGAGAAGTATTGCACTATCCCTTGGCAAAGTCATGTTCCATATAGATCAATAATTCTCTTATAATAAGCAGTTTTTTATGTAAATGTTTAATCATTGCTTAATGACGTTTGAACAGTTTGTTTGTGCCGATAGAGACATATAAATTATAAATATTATAAACATAATACCAAAGTAATAATGCTGTACACGATCGTTTCTGTCAATTAGATTTCATCAATTGAGCTCCAATTTTAAATAGATTTCTAAAGAGAAATTGGTATAAAACAAGGCCAAATAATAAATCTAAATGCATAGCCAAATCCGTCTAAGAGTAATCATTGTAAAAAGATGACTGTCTTAACTTTTGAATAATTTAGAATTTAAATGGTGTTATCAGTGCCAAATATTTCTTCAGTATAAGATTATTAGCTGGTACCGAAATACCAGGTACTAGGTTTATGTATACATATCATTGGGGACTCAAACGGTCCACCAGTAGTGACAACGACCTAGTGGTTATAAATATTATAAACCTAATGCCAAAGTTATAATGCGCAAGACGATCGTTTCTGTCAATTAGACGTCATCAGTTGAGGTCCAATTTTAAACAGATTTTCTAAGGGGAAAGTGGTATAATACAAGGCCAAATAATAAATCTAAATGCATAGCCAAATCCGTCTAAGAGTAATCATTGTAAAAAGATGACTATCTGAGCTTTATAATACTAGGATGTAGGTGAGAAAACATCATCTGGATGGACAAAATAAAGCAATTTGAGAGGTCACTCGCTGAGTATCCGTTTATATATGCAAGCCGCAAATTTTGACCCGTGCTATTCACTTTAATGTCAGTTTGGTGAGGGCTTTTTTGACGAGCACATGACGCCAGGCGTCTTCATATGAAGCAATTAATAACCACCTTACCAAGTCAATGTTTTCTGATCCATGAGGAACGAAGTGGATCAGAAAACCATGATCCGGGAAGATGTCAATACCCGAACCTTGAGAATCCGAGACCTAGCGCTGGTATGGCGAACTTTCTTTAAATACCATTGAGCCCCCATGGATGGTGAACTGTGAATTAAAAATGTATTCATCGTATCATTTACTATTTATTCCTAGACCTATCAAAACACGCTGTATCGTAACGGTTGGTCATCGTTGGATTTTGCACCGTCACTGCAAAGGGAAAAGTCATTGATAAAACGGTCAGATACTAATTGCACTTTTGGCACTGGATTGTTAACCCACATAGAATAGCCAAACGTAATTACTATCACCAAGTTATATAGGGAAAACGCCAATTATGTTTTATATTGCCAAAGCAATAGATCCCGTGTTTATTGTTGTTAACAATGGTAAATCTGTATCAATTACTCAAGGACAAAACAAGTGTAACCATATTGTAAGTAAATAACGATATATGTATAATGCTATCATCAAACCAAACAAATGTCAGAAAACACTTATATATATATAATTGTAATTGATTCACTTTTGCTTCAGAAATGTGGTAGATCTGGGTCAGATGGACCAGGCTGATGGCCCTGCATCTCCAGTCGTTCCGGGCGGGTCTGGCAGCGTAGAGGAAGAGTCCACGGCCTACAGAGGTTATACAAATCCGAACGTGCAGTCCCGATCCTTCAAAATGCTTCAACAGTCACTTAATTATTCCGAGGCCCCGGCAGGTAAGACGACAATCATAAGTAGGCGTATTATGACCAGGAATGGCTTAATATATAAATAGAGAAGCGATACTTTTTCGTTTTGTAACAACTTTACTGAAAACTAATTTTCCGATCTTGTTTAACATAATATGCTTCTGATTAAGTAGGCTGTTATATTATCGCTCCATACTTGTTATTGTCCAATGGGAGTAGACATGTTGTGATTTCTGTATGATATATCAGTAAATTGTCTACATGATGCTAATCTGTGTTACTGATCGAAAGTGTTGGGCATCCTGGTTTCAGTAAACTTTAGAAGTTTTTTGTTTATAAAAGATCGCACGTGTGGTTACGCCCCATAGCATATGCCAAATAACATGGCGATTACATTTGTGTATCAGTAGGGCCTACTTCATGTACATAAGAATCCTTGTTTTATGCATCCACAGCAAATTGTCAGATTGCATTAGCTATGAGCAAACATTTGGGAAACAGGTACTGACAGTTGTTGGGTGTATGTGTGTGTCATGTACATATGATGATTGAAAACACACATGGTTTTAAACTACATAACTCAATAACTTGTGATTTTGCTTTTTATAAATGTATACCAAATTTTGTATTCAGTTTACAAGTGAATTATGGGAACTTGAATGATGTGTGCAAGTAGCGATCATGGCGGATCTGGGGACAAGTTTGTCTGAAATGTTATGCCTTGTACTGGAAGGGCTGATACTAAATTCCAACGACCTCAAGAATGAATGATCTGATCACTTTTCTGTCTGTCTGCCTGCATCTGTTACGCAGTTCTAATCCCTAGGAAATTCTTATTCAGAGCAACTACAGTTCAGGCCATGCATGAGGATTCAAGGTCTTTAAACTCTCAATGACAAGAGTGTCATTGACTTAAAGTCCTTGGAAAAAAAATTAAAGATGATATTCATGTTATAAAGATTGCTTGTTATGTTGCTCATAACTTCTGGACATAAATCTAGATATATCTCGTTATCAGATTCACTTAGTCACTTCAAGGTCATTGACCATCACTGTCATTATAAATTGCTGCTGTTGGTGCTGGCCAAAAAGTGTTCCAAAACACATTTTATCCAGTGTGATGAGTTCAAGTATTACATCAATCTACATATGCTTTTACCAATGAGACGTGCAGAAAATTAGAATTTTTATTATGAACGTTACTATGCTACACGTTACACATATGTTATGTTATAGTATTAGCTAGAAATGCACTGGCCTTTGAATGCTGTGATGTTGGTAGATAGAGCTATTATATGTCTTTATTTTTTAACCCATTCCCTGGATCCACTTGTAGTATATGTGTGTATCTAGTTCTTTGAAGTACTTTCTGACTGTAAAACTATATTTAACCCATGTCTTCAGAAATGTCAAAAGACAAATAATGAGATTTTACCAGTTTTTTGCCTGTTTTACCTTATAAAGAGTATTTTTAATTTTGAATGTTTTTAGGATGTCCGTAGCTAAATCTTAATTGGGTATTTTGAGATCATTCGTTTACCGAAATAAAAGTATTTACATTGTAATATCGTCATTAGATCACTCCCACAGGAACAGGATTAAGTTTTCGGGTTTTAGATCTATGCATTGCGGGTAACTGGGTTTTTATCATGGTAACCAAAACAAAAAGACAATATCTTATATTAAGATGGCTGCCGTAGAATTGTCAACTTCCGTACACACGCCATCAAGAACATTTTTAATTTTCAATTGATTTTAAAATTGTTATTAGATGTTACTTATTTAAGAAAATAATTTTATAAATGAATATTTCTGATGAATACAATCTAATTGTCTAACTTGACAAATACAACATTATTTGTAACTCACGTGTGTTTTCCTGTTCCACATAAAGATTGTATCCACAATAAATATTTTCTTAAATAAGTAATTTCTAACTAACTGTTAAATCTTAGATAATAATAGATTGATAAATAAATATTTTCTTCGTTTTATTCGTCTTCTATGTAGCTGCGTACCCATTTTTAATTCATCAAACTTGTAAATAATTAAAGGATATATGTATATAGCCTATCATAATACTATTTGAGCTATCCTTGTCATCCTGGCTGTATTAAATAGTTTTCATTTGTTTTTTTTTCTAAAATTAAAATTCCTTCTATAGATGAGTAGAGTAAAACGTTAAACATCTGTAAAAATACCAAAACATAAATTTGAATTGCACGAAAGTTTTTTTTGTATATGCTACTACTGTAAACGTGGATATTTTCGAGATCTGTTAATTACACGATTTCCTTTTGCAAACCATACGCGTGATTTTTTTTTTTTGCGATGACACACGACACACCCTACTGTGAGCAGTTAATTCTTTGCACAACGTTAAACTGTGGGACTGGTACGTTGGTGTAGTCATTCCACGAAAAACTAATCGCGTATTTAGTGTAAATTACCCCCACATGAATTTCCACGTTTACAGTATGAGCTTTTGTGAAACGGTCCCTTAGGCATCTAAGGTGATACGAAAGCTTTGTTACATATAAATCGTTATGCTCTTTCCTCCCCGTGGTCTCATGCTACCGAAATGTCTCGTACATATTTTTATTATTCATGGAGCCTCAGCAAATGCTAGTAAACGGTGCTCGTTTGTCAAACAATCATATCGAGACTTCTAAACAGTTTCAGAATTGTATTGAATCAGAGATTTGGTCGCATGAGACCACGGGTAGGAAAAGGCATAGTGATTCCGGACCGTGGTTTTACGACGATGTAGGGATTACAGATGTAGATATCATCTTTTTATACCGAATATCCATTACTAAATGAGTTTGAAATCAGACCTGACTGATGTTAATTATATGTTTAGGATCCCCGAACAAATTACTTTTCGGAATTTAAAAACTGAAAAGTGACCTATTTCAATTCAGGTGTGAAACCCCACGAAGCTAATCCAGGTCAAGTTTTCTCGCTGCGAGATTTGTTACCATATGCTACAGAATGTATGTATACATTCATTATATCATCTTGAATTACAATCATAAGACCCATTGATATGGTTGTTCATTTCTATCTACTTATTTTGCATCAGGTATTACATACAGAAAGTGCTGATGTTAGAAAAAATCGCAAATTGCATTCCCTGTGATATGTACAATGCTGTGTGTTCCACTTCAACCTGTGTAAATTGTTATGATGCAATGTCATGATAAAATGATCTATTTGATTTATGCCTAGATACCAAAAAGAGTAACCCTAGAGTTTACATTTTCGATCCGCTTGCCGTTTGAAGCTACTTTCCTTCTCTACACTAAGCATGATCCTGTCATTTGATGGTCATTTTCAATTTACTATGAAACTTGCATATACGATTGGCTTGCAGTTTCCTTCTCGACACATCATATTCAAATTTAAAACGCATGATTAAACTACATGTCTGACAATTTCAATATACATGTATATTGAAAATTTATTTAACAAATTAAAAATCAGTTTATTTTGTTATCTTGGGATTATTCAACAGTTCCAATTTAACCCAGTATTTAAAATGCATTTGTAGTTTCATTATTTCATATGCAAGCTTAAAATGAAAATATTATTACAAGTAATAAATTTTCAGAGAAAATTAATAAAATATTCAGATATGAACTGCAAAATAAGTTATTATTGAACATGTGTTAAATTGCTGTTGCTACAGCGTCAATTGAAACAAAGATAAGCCATTCCATTTTTAGACCAAAGTGATACAAAAAAATCTTACTTTCATTCCTGATATTGTCCAAGTGCAATACTGGTATACCGGTGTTACAGAGTGAGGCTTCCCCCATAGCCAGACTTTCCCCCGGTGGTCCTACTCTAGAGTGAGTCTCCCCCCGGCGGTCCTGCTCTAGAGTGAGACTTCCCTCGGGAGAAGTCTCACTCTAGAGCAAGACTTCCCCCGGGGAAGTTTCGTTCCAGAGCTGAACTGTCCCCTGGGGAAGTTTCACTCTATAACTAGTTATAAAGTCAGGCTTCCCCCATAGAGAGACATCCCCCTGTGACCATACACTAAAGTCTTATTTCATTTATTGGTATCAATCAATCGTGAAATTTAAGTCATTATTCAACTGATCATGTATAGCGGATTGACATTATTGTTTGCAGTCATTTGCATAACGTAGAAAGAAATGCCATTGCATGTATCTATATTGAACCCCATCTTTTGAAACTTAGAGAAATAATGCACAACTAACTAATTTTGCTTAAAATAATTAAGAAACGTCAGTGTGTCGGTTTTAGTGAAAATACCAAATGATACAAGACTGGAAATATAATAAGTGGATATGTAAATTTGAGATTATTTTATCATACTCAGGGATTTAAGATTTCAAGATAGATGGACACAAAGCTAGAATATTTTCGCTTATTGAGCTTAATTTTCACCTTTTTATACAAAAAATAAAGGTTTCACAATTTTTGCCAACTTATCCTGCCTCAATACCTTATAATTTTATTAGGTTTTTATTTAAGAAACAAGGTAACCATAATGATGTCGATTATTATGTTTTTCGTAAGAATTGTAGCATTCATTAAATCAAGTATATAACTAAAATAACCATTCAAAGATTTTTACTCTTGCGTAACCTACCGCCAGTTTAGTCTGGGGATGAAACAACTGATAAAGCGATGTTTTGTTGATTTTGTTAGGGGATTATATTTGCATATATCTTACCACACGAAAGGACGACATAGAACAAGAATGGATTACATCCCAGTGCCCCTAAAAAGCATACAGGCTGTCATTTTGATTAAAAAACATAACACACGATTAGACCTAAACTTTTATTTAAAAAAGTGAAATGATATATCGGGCTGTAGAAAATTTTATCATATCATGCATATACTGCCTAAAATTAATGGACTTTGCCGACGATTCATATGCCTTGCATTCATGTAAGAATATCCAATGTTAACTCGTGTATTGTTCACATGCGATTTCCTTTCACAAATTGCGATATTATAACAAGTTTTTTTGCAACCCAGGATTTATCAAGAACATTTGTATACAAAGCATAGGCGTCGGAAGCAAATTGAAAGTGGGGGGGCTAAACCAACTTAAAACACACACACACCAGAAGTGGGGGGCTAAACCAACTTAAAACACATAAGCCCCAATTTTCAACACCTATGACTATTTTTGTAAAAAAAAGTGGGGGGGCTAAGCCCCCCCTAGCCCCCCGGCTCCGACGCCTATGCAAAGTTTTCATTTTGACAGCTTGTATGCCTTTAAGAATTGTGTTTCATATGCATTAAGTTCGAAAACGTTTGAAGAGGGGCGCCCATATAATATGAGAAGATTCTCTAAAGAATAGGATAGTCGACCGCAGTTAAGGGAGAAGTCTCACTCAAAACTGACTCTAGAGTAATGGGGGAAGCTTACTCTAGAGTAGGATCCCCGGGGGAGTCTGGTTATAGGGGAAGTCTCACTCTATAATGGGGGAGGCTTACTATAGAGTAGGATCGCCAGAGGGGGAAGTCTGGCTATAGGGGAAGTAGCACTCTATAACACCGGTGGTCAGCGTTGAAAGTCAACATACCATATACAAATAATATATCGGGCTCTCTCTCTCTCTCTCTCTCTCTCTCTCTCTCTCTCTCTCTCTCTCTCTCTCTATATATATATATATATATATATATATATAGTATATATATATATATCCAAGCATAAAAATAATTGAAAAAGCATAATTATAGAATTGGATGCAATGATGAACAACAACTACTCTCAGATGTTTTGTATGCCGCACATTTTCAGTATACATAAATGCATATTCTTCATTATTATTAAGTATTATCTGATAGTTGTTCTGGTTTATGATATCGAACTGTTGGGATTTGTATGAAAGTATTATAAGTATTTTGTAGTTTTGTGTTTATAGTATTATAGAAATACTAGGGAATATAATTTTAGAATTACATTCGCGAAAGTTATATTTGATTGTCAGTTGCTATATGTTTGTAATGGAGATTTCCTCATGTATTGCTATTAACAATATGGTTTTAACGATTCAATCAGGTAATCCTTTTCCCAATAATAACACTAGTTAATGTTAAATGGAGAGAATCGTGAATATATCATTAAATATGTGATTCATGTTTCAAAACATTATTTTTCAACGTCTTTTAAAATACTCCAGATATTCTTCAAGGAAACAAGTGCAATGACCTTAGAGCACTATTTGCGGAAAGGTCAGTCAGCTTCCCTGCTGACTTTTTCAAAGGGTAGAGTAAATATCCTTCCAAGGCCACACAGCCCCTGGTAAAAGAAAATAATTCATATATACATGTATATGACGCATGAGCTAGATTTGGACGGTTATATTAAATGATAATATACTTTTTTGCAGATAAGTGAGCAGATATTCTGGTATATGTAGTAACAACTTTAACAGCAGGAACAACGAAATTCGGAGTCCATTCCACTCACAACATGCATGTGATGTACTGTTACGACTCAGTTATAAGGAGGGCAGAATTTACTATGTTTTTCACAATGCTTTGTCCATGCATACTAAATTTCGTATTTTGAAAGGTCTTTTTGGATGACTAATGGATTTCAAAACAACCTCACAAATAGTTAAAATATTTTAGCATGCGTGGTATTATTTTGACACAAAATAGATGTAGGGATTTCTGCTTCATGTGAAAGATATTTTGATGGGTATTCTCAGCTAGTTGTCCCAACCTTTGTTTACTTGTGTTTCAGTAGAAGTAATCAGCAGGCCGTAGGAGATATATAATTCAATCTGCATATAATGTATATTTTACTGTACAACCATTGGTTATGACATCCAAACAATAAGGAATTGTATAATTTTAGTATTTTTGTTATATTAAAACTTTAAACATATATTAATATTTAAACTTATCTATAACTATTGTTATAGATAAGTTTAAATTAATAATTATATAAACTTTTAATATAACATTTTATTGCCCTCCCGACACCCCAAATGATATATTCCTAGGCCCCGAATCCATACAATGATCTATTACACTGCAACAGTAAGTCCAATTTAAAGATCAAATATGAAAACGCCTTATATTAATATTTTTGTACAGGTATCAATCAACCAAAGAAAATACGCCTGTAAAATTTCATCTAATTCAGAATATTTAATTTTTAAAAACTTAAGATAATTATCAACAATATGAACAATTTCCAACAAAAAGAATTAACTTTATATTTTTTAAAGAATTGACAAGTTAAGATATCAATTAGGAAAGGAGGGATGTAGGGATGATGCAATTATCGTCTTTATCTATATTCACACCCATTTCACTGTCTAAATTGATGTATATTATGTATTATTTTTTTAATGAACTTGCACTTTAACTGCAGAAATAAACATCATACATGGATTTCAAATACCTGAAATATATTAATGAAACGGCTTAAAAGGAAATATGTTTTAAATATAATACTATCAAATTTTTAATAATTCATCTGACTTAAAATAATTTCCACAACTAAAAAATAAAACGAAATGTTTAAAGTATCTAAGTAAAAATTGACATTCTTTGATCTCTAAATGACTTGTTGTTACAGAGCTCTTAATTATTGTGATAACTATATTTTGAAATTCTATTTATTTTGTTATGTATATAGTAACACCCATATAGAAGTTTTCTCCTCTCATTCATCATCTGTAGAATTTATATGTCAGTTGGGTTATATCAGTGATTTTCAGCTTTCATTTCTATTCCACATCATGACGCTTTCATCTGAAAAAGTTATTTTTTTCAAATACTCGGATAGTTGTGCATTTATATATTTTTTCTGAGTGAAATAAAACATGTAAATAATCCACGTGTCACATCTTTACTTTAGAGACTTCCTCATCCACGCAATGTGTACGAAACTACGTGTGTACGAGACTGAATGTATCATAAAGTTTTACTTTCAGCAGAGTTGATTACAATTGAAATCTCTGTTACTATTGAAAGACAGTTTAATTTCTGTTAGCAAAAATTCACACTAACCCAGACATTCTGTTGTAAAATTATTGAAAACTTGGGCACTATAATTCATGCCGACTCCATTTTGTACAGAAACTGACCTAAAAGGTGATGATCAAGTGATGCAACAGTAATACTACACCGTCATGAGTGGAAATAGCAACACCATACATATTCAATCTCATTCTTATGACTTTCAGATGAAATCAAAATTTATACTGCAGTTGTAATATCTAATATTTACATACCGACTGTTATTTCCTTCACTGCAAGTATACAGACTGGTTGCATTTATATTCAATTCTTGACACAGATGAACCTCCCCATCGAAAAGTCAGTTATACAGGATATGCTTACTCCTCCATGGTACCTGATCCCACCTCTTGGTTTCCAGAGGTCCTGGACATTCTATTGATTTATGCTTTGGTAACTCAGATTTTATATATATTATATAGAATGAATTTCGTATTCAGCGGACTAGATTTAAAGATAAACTTTTTATAGATCTTAACGTGCTGAACATTTTTACTTCTTTCACTTTCTCTCTATCCATTATACTCTTCAAGATAATGTTAAAAAACATCCAAAAAACACGAAAAATTCACAAAAGGGGAAATAACTCACATAAGGGTCGATCCGACAATTTCCACCAAAATGAAAAAGTTGTAGATTTTTGCAAGCCACTCACTTTTAAGGTAATGGTTTTTTTTTTCTCTAGCTTTCAAAATTTTGCAGCACTACACATTGAAATTGTTTTTCAAATAAAGAGGTGTGCTTTCAGAGCGCATGATACGTCCATCTACCTCAATGAGGTATTTTCTAATACATTTGAAATGAAATATGAGACTTTTAATACCAAGTTACATGATCAGTTTTCGATATAAAATCAGTCAGATCTCCAATCTGCATCGTAAAATTTCTTTCAAAAGTTTGACAGAAAATTATAAATCCACTTGGTTTGTTTATACAAATCACAAGGAAGAATCTTTGATTTAAACTATGGTGACCTACACTTTTTTAATTATCAAACTTCAATTTTCTTCTTTTTTTTTTTTGGGGGGGGGGGGGATATTCTTTCACTTAGATTTGTTCATATGGCATACTAGAGATATAAGTGATGTATAAATTTTATGTCTCGAACATTTATTCTTACTAAAATGATATCCATATTAACTTGTGATCAGACAAAAAGACTTCATTAGTGCCACTTTCCACACAAATATCAAATCAATATGTAGAGGCATTGCAAAGAAAAGGTGCAGAAAGGGATATTTTTAAAATTTTTACCAAGTCAAAGGGCCATAACTCTGCACAAAATCATCTGACCGGAACCAAATTTGAACTTCATCTGTAAATCATCTAGATACAACCAAACATCAACTCACTATGTTGAAGCATTACAAAGAAAAACTGTGAAAACTTATTTTTTTTAAATATTATGTATTTCCAAGGACCAATCACCAACAGAAAATCAGAATTTAATCAAAATCAAAAGGGAACCTGCATTTATGGTAAGAAACAAACTACCAAAAATTCAGTGTGAACGATGTACGGATGGACAACGGTATACCATAATACATCCCGTCAAAATTGACGGGCGTATAAAAATGAAAAACGATCCTTAAATGTATACAATTTATTCACTGCTATAATGATAAAGTAAATGTTGAGCTGGAGTATTTAAATTTTTGAGGCATCGATCCCAAAACACAGAACAATAACAAAATAATCATTCATTCAGATTTTATTTTCACAATTTGTAGTTTTTTTTTTTCATATATACAAATATTATTTACATACCTAAGTACAAATGAAAATGTACAAACATCTATAGTATAGGAAAAAATATTTGCAAATGACAGTATTTGTACATTTTTCAAAAATAAATAATTTTATCTGTAACATAAACTGGACGGAGAAGACTTCACATACATGCATGACCAGTAAAAGGAGTCATTTAAATTCAACCACAATCAAAATTTAACATTTTTTTTTACAAAAAGAGAATGTTTAGATAAATAGCATAAAATAAGCAATAGTCTACTTACAGAATGGGATTTGATATGAACTGTAATAATAACAATCAGATATCTACAAATGCAATGTTTATTCAGAAATATACAGTTTATCATTAAAAATCAAAATACAAGTCCAAAAAAAAAAAAGTCTGCTGAAAGGTCATCACAAGCACATTGAAAACAAAGACTATAAATGAAAAAATTCTTGTATGTATTGGTAAATAATCTTACACAGAGAAATAGAATCTTCACCTGTATATAGCTTGTTCATAAAAAAAACAGAAAGAATGATAACTGAATAAATCCAAAGTCTAAAATGTGTTGAGAAAAAAGCTAATATGTTGAAATTGTTACACATTCCCTCACAAAAATTGTGACATAACAAGTATTTGCAAACAATATTAAGCTATTAGGATGCTTGCAGTTCAGACATGCAAAATGAATGTTCACAAAAGCTGCATTATTTGGTTTGTATCCATATTAACAGTCACATGTCCACACACATAACAACAATAACAATGAACAACACACAGCTTCCAACAAATGCCAAAGTGATGTATGTATGTTGGAGTTAGTGTTTACTTTTTTGCATCATTTATTCCTCGGGTTTGACAATGGTATATCAATATACTAAACTTGTGTTCTTCCGATTCCCCATTACTTCACTTAGTCTAAGGAAGGGGTACTAAGTTTTCTTTGGCCCATTTCTTCATGGTTCGAACAATGTATTCTACTTGTGCATTACTTGTGTTGCGAAGCATGTTGATTACATCTCGTAATGTGTCCCTACAATTGATAGAAGTCTGAATACAACAACAAATCATGCAAAAACATACAAGATATTCTCGGTTACAACAAAATACTCATAGATGGAACAAAAAATCCCAAATACATAGGAATATTGGTTCCAACATACATTACCACACCAGGACTGGACACGTAAAAGTCCTCTGGATTTAAGGATCACTTCCCACACTTTCTGCTTCATGAATATATTACATTTAAGTCATAATGTAAATCTCATCTGCTGACAAATTTTCTTTGTTTAAAAGTAATCTAAACTTTCAGAATTTTATTGACGTGTGATTGGTTTATTATGAATATATTTTCAGGGCATTAATTCTGTAGATTTGCTCAAAATATATCTAGCTTTCTTCTTCAGAAATATTGTATTCCCATGTTTTTATTTCCCCTTTTCATCCTCATAATATCCTAAAATAATACTATTTGTATTATTTCTATAATCTACATAAATATGACTCCCTCCTCATATCTTGTAACAATAAAGGTAGGAAAAAATATCAAAATATGTAATAAGTAAGTTATTCTCTATCTATATCTGTCTGGTGCTAACCATGGCCATATAAAACTGATATGATTAATGAAGATTTGAACAATACAACAAACAAAGGAAAAAGGCAACAAAACCCCATGCATGTTTTAAAAAAAAGTACATTATAAAACTATGGGGAGGAAGAACAAGCATTTGTTCCTTGTTTGAAGAATGACAGTAGACTGATTGTCCTTAACTCATTAAATACACTTTACTCTTTCAACCCTCATTATATTTCTATTTTACTCTTTTCTATTGTATTCGAAAAGTCCATTACAGTCTGTGGGGTTGAAAGGGTTAGATATAATAATATTAAATGATACAATGGCAAAGCATGTGATAAAATGGGGGTGAACATGATAAAATGTGAATTTTGGTAGCAGATTTGAAAAACTGCCGTGTCAGCATTTACAATAATTTTACATGGCACTGATGTAGATATGATTAACTAATAATAAGTCTGGAGCCAGTTGTTACGTATTTATTGATACTGCCCGACCCTCAGCTGATTAATAGATTTTTAGGGACCTGGCAATGAAAGTATTATATATTCAAGTGGGAGAAGTTTTGTTAGTAGGTATATTTCTATGAATGCTTTAGTGAATGCACCTGAAATGTTAATGCAAGACAAACATTTATACATTACAAAGGCACAAGAACCACCACCATGAATGAAATGCAGAAATTTTCCAATGTTTGTGTTCTTAACAAATTGCTAAAATAAGACAGATAGCTATATTGAGGACACAATACGATATATAAATATTCATAAAATAAAATATAAATGTAGAAATTACCAAGACGACATAATCATCAAAACACATCTTCAAGGGTTATGGGGGGGGAGTGGGGTCGGGTCGTGGGAGGGTGATATCGGGGTTTCGTGGGGTATAGGGGGGGGTGAGATGGGGGGGTGTCTGAGGGGCCTTGATGTGCGTGCGGTTGGGGTGGAGGTTGTGTGTGTCTTTGGATGGGGTCGGTTGGGGAGTGTTTGGTCGGTGGGTGGTTAGTGTGGTTGTTGGATTTAGGGGTTTGTGGCTGTAGGGGTATGTGTAGCTGTGATGCTGGGCGTGGAGGGTTTCGGGTGCGGCGTAGTGACCGTTGGGGGTGTTTGGATGTGCGTGGGGGTGTAGGGGTGTGAGGGGTGTGTTTAAACGGGTGATTGGGTTTGGTGTGTGTTGTAAGAGGTGTGGTAGGGGTCGTCTCGCTGGGGGGCTTGTGGAGGTGGACTGTGGTTTTGTAGGGTGGTGTAGGTTGGTGGGGTGGGGGGGGTGTTGTTGGGGTGGAGAGGGTTGTTGGTCTGTTGGGTGGTGTGGTGGGGTGGGGTTTAGTTTGGGGTCGTGGGGTTGGGGTGTGAGTGAAGAGGTTGTGGGTTGGGTGTGGGTGGCGGGTCGGTGGGTGTCGTGCGGGCGGGTATGGTTGTGTGGGCGGGATGTGCGGGGGGTGATGTGTGCGTGGTTGGTGGGGGTGATCGAGGTATACGGTGGGGTAGGGTGGGGGGGTGTGGTGGGTTTGGGGTGTGGGCGCGTGTGGTTGTTGTTGGGTTGTGAGTTACTTGAGGGAGTGTGGTGAGGAGACACACTCTACCCCACCAACCAATGACACCCCCCCCCCCCGGTATGGATTGGTTTTGGCGTGGTGCGTTGGTATTAGGGGTTTGGTGTGTGGTGAGGTGGGGTGGGTTGTAGCGGTTGTCTTGTTTCAAGGTAAGAGGGCGCGTGGGGTGCGTTTGGGGGTGTACATGGGGTGGGTTGTGCTGAGGGGTTGTGTGGGGGGTGCCTCTGTGCGAGGTTTGGGTTTGGGTGTGTGGGATGGTTCTTAGGTAGGTTGATAGGGTGGAGGACGTGGTGACTGGATTGAGGAGGTGAACGGTGGCGTTGGGTCAATGGTGGTGGTTTGTACACATATCGTGTGGTGGGGTGGAGGTTGGGGGTGGGGTGGTGTGTAGTAGGTGGTGGGGGTAAGTGAGGTTGGTAAGGTGGGGTTTAGGTAGTTGGCAATTGTGAGATCTTGGGGGGGTGGGGTGTTAATTGAGTCAGTGTGCGTTGGGTGGGTTAGGATATTTCGGTGTGAGGGGGTGTATGGGGGCAGATGTGCGGTGGTGGGTGTGTGGGATGGTGTTGCGCGGTTTAGTGTAAGAGTGTGATGTATGGTATGTGGAAGTGGAGGGGTTGTTGGTAGTGTACTGGGCGGCGAGCATGTAATGTAGGTGATGAGGGAGGTAGGGTGGGGGGTGGTTTGAGGGGTCGAGCGGTTGGAGGGGGTAGTTAGGGGGGTGGTGGGGTTGTGGGTGGGTGGAGCGGGTGTTGTGGTTAGGTGGGGGGTGTTTGGTGGTTAGTGGGAGGTGTATGGTGGTGGGGGGGGTGGGTGGAGGGTGGGGTTGTTGGGAGTGGCGGGTAAGGGGTTGTTTGGGAGGGTGGCGGTGTTGGATCGGGAGGTGCGTTGTGGGTTTGTGGGTTAGTTGGTTGAGTCCGGTTTGATAGGATCGGGTGGGGGGTGGGATCTCGGTGAGTTGTGTGGGTATAAAGTGATTGGGGGGTGTGGGGGGGTGGGTTTTTATGGGTGGTTGAAAGGTCGGTACGTGAGGGGGGATGCTGTGGGGGGGTTAGTGGGGGGTGGTTGTTGGTGGCGTGGGGGTGGGTTGTGGGTGTTCGTGTAGCGGGTGTGGCTGTGGGTGTGATGGTAGTAAAGGAGGGGGGTGGGGATTGGGGTGTGTGTATGTTCATGAGGGGTGGTTTTGGGTGGGGGGGTGTTGGGGTGTGGTGTGGGATGGTAGTGGGTGGTGGTACAAGGAACCGGAGGTGGGGTGATGTCAGTGTGATGGGTGTCGGGGGTGGGTGGGTAGGGAGGGTCTGGTATCCATGTTTTTAGGGGTGGTGTGGTGGTGGTGGTGGGGTTATTTGGTTTCGGGGGTTCGGTGCCGGGTGGGTGGGGTGGCGTCGGGTCAAGGAGCGTCGGGGGTGGGCGGTTGTGTGTGTTATTGGTAGTTGTGTCAGGGGTGGGTTCGGTGTGGGTATGTGGTCTATGTTCTGGTTTGTGGGCTTTGAGGAAGACGGGAGGGTTAGGTGGGGAGGGGGTTTTGTTATGAGGTGGTGTTGGTAGGGGGTTCGTGCGTAAAGGATAGTTATGCGGTGTATGCGGATAGGGGGTCGGTATGTGTTGGGGACGATGTGTGGAATGGAGGGTGTTGGTCGTGCTGTGGGGGGTGGTCTGGTGGGTAGTGGTGTGTTGTGGTAGGGGGGGGCTGTGTGGGGTGGAGGTGGGGGTGGTGGGGTTGGTGTAGGTGGTGTGGGGGGGGTGAGTTTTCTGGTCGGGGTAGGGTGTGGGGGTTGGGGGGTCGCTAACGGGTTGAGTTTGAGGTTGGAGTGGGGTGGGTGTGTGGTCGAGTGGCAGTAAGGGTTTTGGGGGGGGTGGAACGGATCGTGTGTGGGCGTTGGTGGTGGGTTTTGGGTGTGTGTACTGTGGGGAGTGGCGTGGGAAGCGTTAGGAGTGGGAAGGTTGGTGGTGTCGTGGAGGTGTGGGGGGGGTAGACGATGGTCGGGGGGTGATTGGGATGTTGACTGTGGGGGTTGGGGTTGGGCGGGGGGGGGGGGGGGTTAGCGTGCCGAAGGTAGGTTGGGGTTTTGTTGGGGTAGGCGGAGTGTGGTCGGAGTGGGGGATGGTGTTAGGGTTATTAGGGTGTGTTGGGGGTGTAAGGGGGGTTATTGGGGTGGGTTTGTGGGGTCGGTGGGGGTGAATGGTGGAGTGGTTTCGGTGGTGTGTAGGTGTGGTAGGGGTGGTGGGGTGGGGTTGGTGTGGGGAGGTGGTAAGTGTGGGGTAAGTTTGTCGGTTGGTGAAGATAGGTGGGTTGGGTGGTTTCGGTTGGTGGTGGTTGGCTATAGTGTGGTTATTGTGAGGGGTGTAGGGTTGTCGAGTCCGACTGGGTGGTTTTGACGAGCGGGGTGTGAGTTAGTCGTTTTGTGTTGTAGGAAGGGTCAGTAGGGTGGGGGCTGGGAAGTGTTGGTCGGTAGGGTGGGGGTACGTGGTGTATGTGTGGTAGGTAAGTCTGGGGTGGGTGGGGTGGGTGTGGTGTGGGGTGTGGGGTGGAGTTTCTTTTGGGGGGGGTTCGGCGGGTTGGGAGGTGGGGGGGGGGTAAGTATGTGTAGTGGGTAGGGGGTTCTGGGGAATGGCGTGTGGTTGGGTGGTAGGTTGTTTGTTGCGGATTGAGTTGCGTTAGTGGGTGGGGTTGAAATGGGTGGGGGGGCGTGTTGCTTATGAGTTCGGTTTTGGGTGAGTGGTTTATTGAGTAGTATAGGGGAGGTGGGCGGGGGTGTTGAGGGGTATACTACGGGGGGTGGTTGGTCGGGTATCGGCGGGTAAAGGTGAGGCGTGGGGAGAGTAGTAGTAGGTGGGGTGTTTGGTTTGGGTTGCAGTTGTGGTCGAGGTTGGTTCGCGTAGTGGTCTATTTGGAGGTGGTGTAGATGGGAGGGTGAGTGGAGGGGTCTCTGAGGTTTAGGTAGGGGGGTAGGGGTGTGGGGGGAGGTCGGGGAGTAGTCGAGGGGGTGGGGGTTGGTGTCGGGGGAAGGGGGTGGGGGGATGGTGGTGTTCGTATTGAGCAGGTTGGGGGGTGTATTGGGGGTGTGTAGTAGGTTGTTTGGGTTCAAGTAGCAAGGAGGTGAATGTGTGGTGAGGGTGGAGGTGGTGGTGTGAGGTTCGTTAAGATATAGGTTGTGAGGGAGGGGCGGACGTGGTGTGGGTATGGAGTTCTGGTTGCGTAGTGTGGGGGGGTGAGTTAGTAGTTGTGGTATGGTGGTTGGGTGATGGGTGGGGGTTGGGTGAGGGGGGGTTGTATGTTAGTGGGGTTCGGGGGATCGGAATGGGTGGATTGTGGTGTGGTGTAGGTAAGATGTAGGGTAGTGTGATGCGTCATCGTGTTTTTTGGGGTGGTGGGGTGTGGTGGTAGGTGTAGGTGGGTGGCTCAGGTTGGTGGGAGGGCGGGGTGGCAAGTGAGAAGGTCTGTGTGGGTTGTGTGCTTCGGATTGGTATAGGGTATGAGGTGTGTGGGGGTCAGGGGGGGTTTTGTAAGGGGTTGGGTTGAGTTGGGTGTGCAGGTTTAGGTGGTGAGTTTGGTGGGGGTTATTTGTCGTCGGGTCGTGGTTAGGTGGGGGTGGTGGGGGTTCGGGGGGGTACGAGTGGATGGTGGTGGGTATTGGTAAGGGTGGGGGGGTGGGGGGTGTGAGGGGGGAGGGTGGTAGCTTGGGTGCGTCGCTTATGATGTGGTGAGTGTGGGGTGGGGGGTCCGGTTGTTTGGGTGCTAGAGGTAGTCCAGGTTGGGTGGGGGTGAGGTTTTGTTTAAGGGTGCATGGGGTACCTGATGGGTGGGGTGTTTTGGTGGAGGGGTGCTGGATGGTGGGTGGATCGTGGGTGAGTGGGGTGTTTGCTGTGCGTGGGTGGTCGGGGTGTGTCTGTTGGAGGGTTTAGGGGGTAGGTTGGGTGTGTGGGAGGGGGGGTGTTGGTTGTGTGGGTGATCGGTATTGTGGTGCGTGGGGGTGAGTTGTGTGTGGCAAGGGTTGTTGGTTCGGGTGGTGGGTGGGTGGGTGGAAGTCGGAGTGGGTGCTGGGCGTGGGGTGGTTGGGGGACTGTGTCGACTCGGTGGTGATGGTTTGGGGTCGCGGTTGGTGTGGGGGGTGGGGGGTGTTTGGGGGGGGGTGGTTGTTTGTTAGTCGGTAGGGTCGGTGTGGGGTTGGTTTTACGTTCTAGAAGATGTGTGGGTATGTGTTAAATGGGGTGGGAGTTAGGGGGTGCCTTAGGGGTTTCGGGTCGTGGGTGGGGGGGATGCTTTTTTAGGGGGGGGTTGGTTAGGGTGGCTGTGGTTGTGGTGATGTTGTGGGGGGGATTGATGTGTGGGTTGGGTGGGTGGTTGTATAGTGTGGTAGTGGGGTCTGGGGCGTGAGGGGTGGGGGTTTTCTGTGTTGTAAGGGTTGGGTGTGGGGTGTGGTGGGCATGTTGGGGGTGTCTGTAGGGTTGGGGTGGGGGGTGTGGGTTATGGAGTGGCATGGTGGGTGGTTGTTGAGCGGGCGGGGGGGTTCGGGGGGGTGTGGTCGTTGGGTGTTTTTGGGGTTGTGGTGGGCGGTCCTAGAGTAGTAGGTGGGTGTGGGGTTCTGGGTGTAGGGATGGGGTAGGTGCACCGTTATGAGTTAAGGTCGAGGTGGTGGATGTGAGGGTGGGGTGGGGTCGGTGTGGATGGTGCGGGTATTGGGTGTTGGTGGTTGTGTTTTGGATTGAGTTGGGGTGCGGTGGGGTGTGCGTGGTAAGGTTGAAGGTGTTCTGGTGGGCATGTGTCGCAGTGTGAGGTAGGTTGGTGTATGGGGGGGGTACCGGCGTGTTGTGGTAAGTAGTGCGGAGGGTTGGAGGTGGGGGTGTATTAGGTGTGTTGGAGGATGGTACGGGTGGGTGGGGGGTTTTAGTATAGGGTAATCGGGTTTGTGATCTTAGGGTCGTGGGTAGCTGGAGGGGGTTGGGGTTGGTAATAGGTGATGGTTGGTTTAGATTGGCGGTGGTGGTGGAGGGGGTAGGGGGTGATGGTCATATATAGGTTTGGTGTTTGTTGGTGGTGTCGGGGGGGGTTGTGGAAGTGTTTGGTGTTGTGGTGTTGAGGGGGTGGGTGTTGTCTAGAGTGTGGTTGTAGGGGGGTGCGGGTTGTTCGTGTGAGCGGGGCGTCTGTGGGTTGTGGGTCAGGGCGGTGGGGGAGGGAGAGGTGGTGGTAGGGGGTGGGGTTAGTGTATGGTTGAGGGTTTGGGGTGGTGCTGGCGGGGGTTGGGTGCGTGTGGGTGATGTGTGGTGAGTGTGGGTTGGGTCGCACACATAGTAATGATTTTTGTGTGCGTTGGTTGATTATGGGGGTAGGTTTGGTGGGTTAGGTAGGGAGTGGTGTCGACCTTGAGGAGCAGGGGGTGGTATTGGTTGTAGGGGGGGAAGAGGGTTGGTGGGGTGTTTGTGGGGGGGGTGTGAGGTGTGAATGCAGTATGAGGGGGTCGGAGGTTGGGTGGTTTGAAGGAGGTAAGGGGTGGGTGTTTGGGTTCGGGAGTGCTGAGGGGTGGTGTGCGTGGTATTTGTGGGTTTGTCGGTGGGGGGGGTGTGGGGCGGGTTCGTGAGGTGCTGGGTGGGTTGCGGGGTTTGAGTGATGGCGGAGGGTGGCGCTGGTGGTGGGGGGTTGTGTGTGGGGTGTCGGGGGTGGTGCGTGCATATGGGTTGGCTTGTGTGGGGGTGAGGTTGGGGTGGCGGGGTGGGGTGGGGTGGGTTGGGGTGGGTGGGGTGTGGGTTAGTTTGGGCGGGTTGGCGCGGTTGTTAGGTAGTGGGTGTGACATGGTTTGTGAGGAGGGTGGTGGGGAAGGTGGGTGGGGGTGTGTGGGTTGTACGTAGGGGTGTGGGGGTTTGGAATGGGTTGGGGAGTGGGGTGAAGGTGGGGTGGTGTGGTTGGGGGTCACTGGGGTAGAGTAGAGGTAGAGTGGTTAGTTTTCTGGTTGGGGGTGGGTTGTATGTGTTGGTTGTCTGTTTTTGTATCTCTGGTTTCTGGGTAGTGGCGGGTATGTGTGTGGAGAGGGGTTGTTGCAGTGGTGGGTGTTGGGGGTAAGGGTGGGGGTATGTAGTTTGTCGGTAGGATGAGGGGGTCTTTTAAGTGTGGTGCTGGTAGGTTGGTGGGTCTGGGAAAAGATGAATTAGTAAGCAGGTACGTTGGAGGGTGGGGTGGTGGCTGCTGCAGGTGTGGGTAGGGTTGGGGGGGTAGGTGGGGTGGTTGGGTGGGGGTTGTCTGGTGTGATGGTGGTGTGGGGGTGGGGTTTGGGGTGGGGGGGTGGTGAGGAGGGTGGGGTGGGTGTGCTGTGGTGGTTGGGCAAGTAAGGGGGTATGTGGTGGTGTAGTTTGGTATGTGGTGTTGTTGGGTGCGGGCGTGGGTACGGGTGTGGGGTTGGTCTGTTATTGTGGTAGTGTAGTAAGGTTGGGGTGGTGGGTTGGGTTCTTTTATTCGTTGGGGTTTTTAGGTGTGGTTGGGGAGTGGGGTGGTTGGTAAGGTGGGTGGTGGGTCGGGTGGGTTGGGGTCTTGAGTTTGTTGGTGTAATGTAGTTGTGTATGGTGGCTGGGGATGTTGGTACGTATAGGGTGGATTAGGTTATGTTTTGGGTGTTAGGAAGGGGTGGTGTCTAGTTTAGTTTGGGTCAAGGTTTGTTATCGTATTGTTGGGTTGGCTTGGGGATGGGGTGTGGTGGTCGGGTGGGTGTGATAGGGGTGGTGGTTGGGTATGTGTAAGTGGGGCGTCTGGTGAGGGTTAGTGGTTGTTGGTTGTCAGATTGGGGGGTGTGTTGTGGTGGGCTCGGGTTAGCGTAGTTTATGGGTGGGAGTGGGTGTGTGGGTGTGATGGCTTGTGGGGGGGGTTCGGGGTTGGGGGTGTGGGTAGTGGAATTGTGTGGGTGTAGGGTGTTTGGGCGAGGTGGTTATTATAGCAAGGGGTGACCGCTTGGTTTGTGTCGGTTGTGAGGGGTGATGGTTGGAACGGTGGGTGGTGTGTTTACGGGTGTTGTATTATTTAGTGGGGTCTGGGTACGAGTCGGTGGGGGTGAGGTGTGGGTGTCAGGGTAACGTAGGATTGGGCCGTGTGTGTGGGGGGGGGAGGGAGGATTGTGTGTGGAGGGCACAATTTCGGGGTTGGGTGCGTGGGGGGGGGGGGTGTGGTTAGATGGGGGTGGGGTGTGTGTAGTGGGGTTGGGTAGGGTGGTGGGTAACGCTTTCGCAGGGGTGGGGTATGGTTGCGTTCGCGGGGGCAGGGGTGGTAGTTGTGAGGGAGTGTGGGGGGTTGGGGGACGTTGTAGAGTAACGGTGTTGTGTTCTTTGGTAGGACGGTGTTTGTAGCAGGGGGTGGTGGGGTTTGACGGGGGGGGGGGGTGTACGTGGGGGGGGGGTAGTAGAGCGTGGGTTGGTTGAGGTTGGGTGGATGAGGGGGGGGTGGAGTTGTGGTAGTAGGGGTGGTGGGATTGGGTTGGGTTGTGGTGGGGGGGGCGTCACGGGTGGGTGGGTAGGGTGGTGGTTTGGTGGACGGTTGGGGGGGTGGAGCGGGTGGTATGGTGTGGTGGTTGGGGTGTTGTGACATGGGAGGAGTGGTGTGGCGTGGTGGTAATGAGCTGGGGTGGAGGTGCATCGTGTAGTGAGTGTGATGGGGAGAGTTGTGCTTGGTCGGTGTTTAGTTGGGTAGGGGGGGGTGTGTAGCGAGTTTGAGGGGGGGTGTGGGGTGTGTTGGTGGTAGATCTGTAGGGTGTGTAGGGTGTGTACGGGGCGGTTGGTTTGGGTTGGGTCATGTGTGGGGTGGGAGGTGCTTGGGATTGGTGGTGTGGGGGAAGGGTAGAGGGGGGTGTAGAGATGAGGGTGGGATGTTTGTGTTGGGGTGTGGGGGTTTGGTGAAAGGTGGGTTGGTGTTAGGTGTGGCGGGTGATGTGTGCGGTGGGATAGTGCGTTGAGGTGTGGTAGTCTATAGTGGGTTTGTGGTTTGGGGTGGTGGGTGGGTCGGATGTGGGGGCCGGGGGTTGTTGGTGTTGGTGGGGTGGTATGTGAATGTCTGGGTGTCGGGGGGTTGGTTGGGTTTGTGTTCTGTTGTTTGTTCCAACGGTTGGTCTTTAGGGTCGTGGTCACGGAGGGGGGGTGGGGGTGGGGTTCTTGTGAGGGGGGGTGGTGTTGGTTAGGTGGGTGGGTGTTGGGTGTGGTGGTGGTGGTGTTTAGGTCTGTTAGGTGGGTCGTTTGGTGGGGTAGGGGTGTGTGGGGGGGGGGTTTGGAGGGGGGGTTGGGGCTTGGGTGGGTTGGAGACGGGGTTGTTTGTCTGGGTTGTTGGGTGGTGGGAAGCTGGTGGGTCGAGGGGTGGCTGAGATGTAATGATATTAGTGGGAGGTGGGTTGGATCGGTGGTGGGTGGGGGAGGCGGGTAGGGGGTGGGGGTGGGAAGGTTGATGTTGTAGGTGGCTTTGGGTTGGGTGGGGGTTTAGGTGGTGGAGTGGGGGAGTGGTGGGGGCGGGGTTTGGGGAGGTGGTAGTTGATTTGGGATACTCCAGCACTCATTCTAGCGTATGGGTCGGTGGGATGGGTGTGGCGGGTTGAAAGGGTGTGGGTGGTGTGTGTGGAGGTGTGGTTGTGGGGGTGGTGGTTTGTGGGTGAGAGAGTATGGGGGGGTGGTGGTGTTGCGGTGGTGGCGCGGTGTGTGTGCGAAGGGGGTGTAGGGATTGCGTTTGGGAGTGGATGGTACGGTGGGTGTGGGTACGGGGCTGGTTGGGGAGTGGTGGTAGTTCTGGTTGTTGGGGTTGGGGGGTGCGGACATGGAAAGTGGCTGGGGTGGGTGGTTGGGTGTGGGGGTGTGAGTGGTAGGGGGTGTTTTGGTTGGTGCTGTGGTGGTAGGCGGTGTGAGGGTGATCGGTGCGAGGTGTGTTGGGTGGTGTGGGTTATGGGTTGGGTAGTGTGGAAGAGGGGGTGGGGTGGGTGGTGGGAAGGAGGCAGTCGAATTGTGGTGGCGGGGGTGGTGGGTGAGTGGTGGGGTGGTTTGGTGGTGCTTGTGTAGGGATGGGTTTGGTTGTAAGGTGGGATTGGAAGGGTTTGGTGGTATGGGCCGGTCTGGGAGGTCCAGTGACTGCATTGGGGAGTATCGGTAGAGTAGGTTAGCGAGGGGTGGGTTGTGTAGGTTGGGTGGTTTCCTCCAAAACATCCCTCCATCCCCTTTTGGGAGGGTGGTAGGTTTGTGGGGGTTGGTAGTGTCAATGGTTGGTGGACAGGTGTACTGAGGTCGTGAGTAGTGTGTGGTTTGACTGGGGGTTATGGTAGTGTGGTGGGAGGGTGGGGGTAGATTGTGGTATGTCGGGGGGGGTAGGTTGTGTAGGGTAGGTCGGGGGGGGTGTGGTGGCGTCGATATGTGAGTGGGGTGGGGAGTCGGTGGTTTGTGAGGGGGGTGTGGGGTTGGTTCAAGCTGGTGAGGGGGGTTGGTGATGTAGAGTGTCGTCTTATGTAGGGCGGGTTGGGTTGGGGGTGGGTGGGTGTTGGTGGTACTAAGGGTGGGGTGGAGGGTGTGCGGGTTGTGGTTAGGTTTTGGTGAGGGGAGGTGTGGTTGTTTGGTGTATGGTTCTACTGGGTGGGTAGTGTTGTTGAGTGGTGGGTTGGCGGGGGAGGGGTGAGGGGTGACGTGGTTAGTGTGGAGGGTGCTGAAGTTATGTGGTTTGTGTGGTGAGTGTGGGGTGTGTGGGGGGTGTTGGATGGGGTGATTTGGGGTGGGGTTTGTAGGTTGGTTTAGTTGGTTGGGGTCGGGGGGGTGTGTCGTGGCACGTTAGTGGGTATGTGATGGCACGGTTGATGGGTATGTGGGGCTGAGGGGTGTGGGGTGGGGGGTATGGGGGTGGTTGGTGATAGTGTTGTGGGGTGGTGGTGGGTGTGTGGGTGCGGTGGGGAGTCGGGGGTGTCGTGGTGGTGCTTGGGAGGTTGTTTGGGATGGGGTGTGTTATTTTGGGGGTGGGGTTGTGGAGGAATAAAAGAGTGGGTTGGGAGGCTGTGGGTTGAGGAGTCGTCAGCGTTGGGCGGTGGGGGAATACTTGGCGTACGGGTCCTGGCGTCGGTGGGTGGGGGATGGGTAGTGGATTGTTGGCAGGACCGTTGGCTGTGTGTGTATGAGGTGAGCGGGGAGAGGGTGCGATATTATACGGGGGATGTTGGTGTGTGTAGGTGTTGGATGTGGTTGGTGGGGAGAGGAAGGGGAGGTGTGGCTCGATGGGTGTAGACTGTGTTGTGGGTTGGTTGGGTTGTGAGGGTTGGTGATGTGTTCTGGGTTGCGGAGGAGGGGTGTGTGTTAGGTGGGGGGGTTAATTGCGGGTGGTAGGCGTGGTACACGGTCATGTTGTCGTGAGTGGGTAGGATGAGAGTGGTGGGGTGGGGGTTTGAGGAGTGATATGTGGGTGATGGGGTTGGTTGGCTAAGTGGGGGGTGGTTTATAGGGTGGTGGTGGTGGTGGGTTGTCGGTGGTGGTGGTGTTAGGGGGGAGGTGGGGATTTTTTGGTTGGTCGTAGGGTGGTGAGGTGTCTGTGAAGTGTGGAAGGGGTGAGTGGTGTGGGTTGGATCTAAGCTTTTGTGGATGGTTGTGGTTGGGTTGGTGGGTGATCGGTTGGGGTGTGGGGGAGGGGTTAGGTGTGATGCGGGTAGGGGTAGGCGGGGGAGGTGGGTAGGGGTTTGTATTTGGGGTTGGGGTTGAGGGGTGGTCGAGCGGAGGTGTTGATGTAGCGGGGTTTGAAGCGGTGGTTTTGTATAGTGGGGTGGTGGTCTGTCCAACCCACCCTGGGGTGGGTGTGGTTGAGTGATGGAGTTTCGTCGGATTAGGGGGATGTTCATAATTTTTCGTGTGATTGTGTATTAACTTTTTATATTATTTATTTTAATGTAATTATTTATTATTATACCATATTTAATTTCAAACTTTTTTTAGTTTAATTATTTATTTTTTTTTATTATATAACTTTAATTTTTTTATTATAGTATTTATTAGATTTAATTTTAAGTATATTTACAATTGTTATATTGTTAATATTTTTATTATTTTACTTTATTATATATAATTTTTTATTCAAAGTGGGAGAAGTTTTGTTAGTAGATATATTTCTATGAATGCTTTAGTGAATGTTGCACTGAAATGTTAATGCAAGACAATACATTTTATACATTACAACGGCACAAGAACCACCACCATGAATGGAAAATGCAGAAAGAAATTTTCCAATGTTAGTGTTCTTAACATAATTGCTAAAATAAGACAGATAGCTATATTGAGAACACAAAACGATATATAAATATTCATAAAATAAAATATAAATGTAGAAATTACCAAGACGACATAATCATCAAAACACATCTTCAAAAATTGAAGTAAATGGAAGTTAAAAATTGAATGATATGATTTTAAAAGTTATGATATTCAGTTTGTACTATATAAGTGACTATGAGAATGGATCCTGTGTGATTTGTCATTAAATTCCATGGTTTGTATGCTACCTTAACTCTCTCATCCCTAAAGGCATAATTGGAACTGCCCTAGTCATTGATTTATAGAAGATTTCATAGTTTCTGAGGAGTCAATGAGTATATATCATTTAAACTAAAACTGAAAGTTATACATATACACAACCATTTTTTTCAGCTATTATTAACTCATTGACACCTACACATTTGGACTGGTCTAATTAATTGATTTACAGTAGAGTCCATTGTTTTTTTAGGGTTGATGAGTGAATCATCTATTCAAAAAAATAGGATTTCTTGAATCAGCTGTGTTGGAATCTGTGATAATTATCACTTGTGAGGTCATCAATGGTAGTGAAAAAGTCACAGCACATTCAATAAAGTTCTGTGCTTGGCTTGTGACTTTTAAGAGAGATACAAATATGTGACTTCTGACATAGATACAAATATGCTGAGATGTATTAAACTCTTTTTAAAATGTTCTGTTATAAATGACATTTCATATGAAATATACACAAACTTCCTTTATATAATCATATTTCAAATGAATGTTTATATCAATACATGTATATAGTTTTACAAGAATTTTCTACAAAGTCGGTATGAATTTGAACCTCTGATGGCATAACAAAGAATTGTGACCAGTGTCAAGGCTGAAGATTCACTTTGTTGTCGCGAGCCCATTTTGTCATGGTTTGAATAACATATTCAACTTGAGGATTGCTAGTGTTTCTAAGCAACTGGATCACTTCCTGCAATTTGTCTCTGTTGAAAAAGGAATTGATATGATATGAAACACTGAAAGTGACATAAGACCATCACATCACAAATATAACTATCATCCACATCAAACTAATCCTACAGTAGGATGACAAAAGTGAGTATAATTTTTATTTTTCTCTATATATTTCATATAAAACCACATTTTGTCAGAACGCTATTATACAGTCATTTCTTGTTCAATTTCAATAAAATTTTCACAATCAACTGTTAATGTTTTGAAGTTTCTGTGTTTGTTTGATGTGAATTTCAATTGTTTCGTTTTTAAGAAAACTAAGGAGTTTTGCAGGATACAAAAATTTTAATATCTCTTTTCAATTCAATATGTGTAAATAGGGAATTATGACATATAGAATTAAATTTTCTGTTTAAATTCCAGAATCTTGAAAACATAAGATTTGAACATTATGAGCAAATACACAATGAAACTGTTAAATATTTTTAGTTTTATGGTAAAAGTTTTACCAAAATTGATTCAGATATAACTTAACATGAATGTCTTGAAAATTTGCAGATTTATATGAAACATGTAGAGAAAACTAAAAATTATACTCACTTTTGTCACTATACTGTACTGTACATGTACCTTTGCTTAACTTATCAATCCCTAAAGCCTCATTTGGCCACAGCCATTTCAAAGAATGGTATAATCTACTGTCATAATTCAGGAGTATATGATTTGAAATCAAGATTTTACAATGACTTTGTGTAATTTTATCTTGCTCACTCCTGAAAAAGGACAGTAGACAATTCTATTTATTGACTCGGGTGAGTCTAAATTAAGTATGTCCCTCATATGGAGTTCCAACATGAAGTAAGGCATAAATGCCATATCAAATGTTCATAATGGCAAGTTTTATTGAAATAAAAGTTTTTGTTCTTTTATTGAACTTGAAAGAATGGCTGTTATTTTCATTTCAGTGGAACAATCGGAAAACACTAAGTTATATTGTGCAAGACAATTGTCTGAATGTTAAGTTATTGAACAAACAAGTGGTCTACCGCAAAAAAAATTCCCATTTATAAAACCTCACCCTAATATTGATATGGCTTTTGCTATTCATTTTATAGCTGAAATTTGACTGTATTCAAGATCAAAATTCATATTTTCTCCCTAAAATTTCAAGTAACAATTCCAAATTTAATCTTTCAAGATAATATGTGATGTATCTGCTGAAAACAAATTACCAAAAAATCTTAACCAAAATTATTTTTGTAGATCCAATACATTAAAATAGATCAATTTTACTAGTAAAATCCCATATTTTCATAACATGTTAATGAAATTCATTATTCATTACCAAGGATATCTGCCCAAATGGAAGAGAAAAAACTTAGCATTCTTTATGATGAAAGGGATATTTCAACATTGACAAAAAGAAAAGTGTCAATTATTTTCCCAACAATTTTTCTTGATTTAGATTTGGCCCATGTACACCGTAAACTATATTGAATCAATCTTTGTGTACAAAACATCAAAAAGATGATTTTGTGGTGTCAACGACATTAGTCTGATTACAGAAAGATATGAGAGTAAGAAGGATCAAATATTAGTAATGTTATGTAACAGAAAAAATTAATTGGAGTTTGAAATGTTTAGAATTCTAAGTATACTTGATTGAGAATTGCTAACTGAGATTAAGGCTGGACATAAATAGTATGATAGTTTTTGCATATATCAAAAAAATTACTGATTATATAGCAAGGAAGAGGTCATCTGAAAATTATGTTTATGAATACATCCACACTGACCAAAATACAAGTAATACAGGTATTTACAAAGCAGATCTCTATTCCTAATGAACAGGACATCTGCATGACTGTAGTAGCTATGACATACGACTTGTCTTTTTTTACCCCATGTTTCAAACTAAGATAAAATGAAATGTGTAAGAGAGTGATAATGATACATCAGGCCATCTTATTTGTCATGGCTGATAAAAATAATTGAAAGAGAACAAACAGCTATACAAGACGTAGTTATAAGGTGTGTTCATATGAAAAGGTGCAATTAAGCCATCATCCAGCTCGTCTGCACAAAATGTTAACAATGGATGCTTATGTTGACTCTGGGCATAACACTTGGGGTAAGACAAAAGGTCACCTTGATACTTTGTGCAGGTGAGCTAACAATCGGTAAATCTTTTGTCTTACCTGTAGTTCATGTGATAATCACCAAAGCTTATAATTTGAAGAAATGAAGCAAAATATTATTCTAGCACAACCATGAAATACCTAAGGGCATTTCTCTCCAAAATATTGTTTAAATTTCGACCTCTCAAATAGCTGTTATTTTTTTCTTCAGTTTTTTACCTCCTAAAATAGCTCTTTTCTTAGAATTATAATTACAATCAGACACAGATGTAATTAAGCATATCAACAAATATAAATAATAATGAATTGATGATACAATAATTACTCCTATTTCAGTTTTGTTTATGGAATATAGATTTACTTAATACAAGTACTTTTTTCTTTAGTCATTCCTGTCCACTGAACATATTTCATACCTGTCAACATTAGGAAAGTCTTGAATTTTACCAATGCATTGTCTTTCTGATATATATGTGCGTACCAGTTGTGTCGAAATAAGTGAAAGGGGGAGGGTATGGGAGGAGGGGTCCCCCTTCGGAAATAACAAGAAAAATTTGTAATTTCAAACTTCAATATCTGCCATTTTATGCATCTAAAAGGGAATTATAGTCAATAATATTGATGATATATATATCACATTTCTTTAAATTTTCTAGTTGACTTTGAAATTTATAAGGAATAGATATAGACTTTATTTTGAAGTTTTGATACATGTAATATATACATGTATGCACACAGCTTAGGAGACTCAAAATGATGTTATGGTCATTGTGTTATTTTAGAATGTTTAAAATTTAGTATTTCGTAATTTGTTACAAAATTTTTTAAAATATACCAAATTCTGAATATTCTAATATAACAGTTGGATTTGGAATGCAGAAAATAAATAACTAGACTTACCTGGAAGAAATATAATTTCAGTTTGATTGGATTATATATTTGGAAGTATGATATTTTTTTAAGTCAAAGGCTTGATTGATTGATTTATTTTTTTTTTTTTTTTTGAGATTTGAACATTTATTACCAAAATATTGGCATACCCAAATATTTATTTGAAGGTTTTTATCTTCATATTGTACCTTTTTCATTAATTGATAAGATAAAACAACAAATGATGACTGAATAGTTCACCCCCCCAAAAAAGAAAATGAGATTTGATAGGGAAAAATCAAATCTGCTTTTAAAAAAGAAAAAAAAAGATTATTGAGGTTATATAAATGTGTTTACTGTCATTACTGACATTTTATTAAATTCAATTCAATGTGTTACAAGAAGATATTATCATCTTTGTATAAAATATTATGTAAATGAAATAAAACACCGTTCTTGTATTAATCATCACAAATTTAAGATACATGTAGATCTATAACATTGTATAGTATGAGGAGTGCAGACGTCATAGAAGACACCACGATCTCGCTTCGATATTTTAAAATAAAATCATTGAGGATTGATACAGAAGCTGTATGAAATTAATATAATGTCAATGTTGTTAATCTTTGATAACTGTATATAGGACAGAACATATGGATAGTGATTATAGGTGTGGATGTTTAGTCTTTAGATATACAGGTAATCAATATGTATACTAGGTACCTGTCCACAGTACAGGTCATTGTGTAATTACCGTCGACACACGTCCGATAATGACACCTCTGTATGGTCTAATGACATTAATTAATAAACAGGGTTATTAGTCCTTGTTCTTCATGACGGATTTGGAAGATATAGGGGACTTACATAACCTAGAATAGATGTCTTAATACTTCAATGATATGGAGGCGCCAGAAATTTCAAGCTATTTTTTTGTCGCCAATTAATAGACTGAAAATTACGATTTGAGACATTTAACCCTGACAAAAACGTCTACCGATCGCCAGAAAATGGACAAGAAGTGGTAGAAATATAGGGAAATATCGGTTGAAAATTACAAAAATCGGTAGATTTTTTCACGACAGTAGACAAGTGGTAGATAAATACAAAAATCGGTAGACTACCGCCGAAATCGATAGACTGGACAGGTATGATATTTCCAAGCTGCTTTCTCATCTTGTAACACAAAGAAATTGTCGTGAAAACAATAGCACCATCATTGTAATAATGATGAAGGGGAATCTTTTGTATAGCTGCTTGTTCTCAACAGTGTTGAAATAATGAGGTCAGTATTTATTCAGATATCATATACACCCATTAATATACCAGTAGTGTAAAATAGGCCACATTAAAAATGGACTTGGATTGAAAATATTTCAGTAATTAATTGGTTTTGTTATACTACTCGCCTTTCAGATGCATGTACAGATTATCTATAGTTACTTGAAAAGTCTTCAAGGTTACAAATGTTGGAATTTCTTTTTGTCAGAAATTTAATACTTAGAAGTGGAGGTGACCAATGCACAAAATAAGAAAACAAGCAGTTTCCTGATTGGATAAACCATTTTCTACCTCTCAAAATGTATCTACATATTCTATGGAAAAACCACTGAATATCATGTCTTAAAACAGAATATAAAAATTCAAGTGTACACTTTTGGATGTACTCTGATCATTACTAAGGATTAGTATGTAATGCCAAAGAATGAGCGAATGAAAGCCTCATTCTGGTTGTTCACCACAGTAATGGCAGAGGATAATAAATGTGAGTTGCAGATTATCTTATTGTCATATTACATTTACTACAGACGCTTATATACTTATAACAGTTATGAACTTTAGAGTGGATGAATATGGTGTAGTCTTGCTGGAAATCCAATATTGACCCTGGCTGTCAATATCAAACCATGTTCATCCACTTGAAAGTCCATATATGTATAATAATGTATGCTTAGCAGGTATTGTGATCTATATATATGGCAAAAAGAAAATATACTGTGATTTTCTGACGTCATGTCCACATCTATGCAACTTCCTATTGATGAAAATGAAACCATAATCAATAGATTCATATACAGCATAGGGAATTATCCATGCCTTTCACAGAAAACACTTAACTCGCTTTTTTTTTTAAAAATTGAAGTGTTTTATGCCACACTCAACAATATTTCAGTTATGAGGTGGCTGCCAGTTTTAATGGAGGAGGAAAGAACTCAATTATAATGTACCCAGTAAGAAACCACCGGCCTTCCACAAGTAAACTGGCAAATTTTCTCACAAAAAGCTTAGGTTCCAGTGGGGCTTGAACCAGTGCTGACCAGAAATGAGAGACTTCATGATTCAAAGTGTGATGCTGTAACCACATGTCCATAGAGGAACCACTTAATCCATGCAATACCTACCAGTGTAAAAGAAATAAAAATTTCCGTATGATAGGCAGGGTGGGATAGGTAAGAAATGATAATAGAATCTAACACTACAAACCTTGGTTCATGCCCTGCTATAATCATTTGGAACACACCCACACAGGCTCCTCTCTTTCCTTCCCAGTACTCAGGATTTGGATCCAATCGTTCCAAAACATCAAATGCTTTTGCTGCATAATAGAACTGTCCCATCTATTGAAAATGAAAAGAATACAACTTCAGGTAATAAAATATTATAATGATAAGTAACAGTACAAGCTGCTGTATCAGCCATATATTTACAATAGTTTAATGAATAAAACTGAAATGAAATGGTAACAAAATTATTTATTCTGAAACTTGATAATGTTTGTCATAAACTGACACTCTGTATCAACAAATTCATTTATAGTAAGAGAGGTATAAAAACTCAAAGACATGTAAAGGTTCAACTCACCTTATAACAGTCATTGGCAATTAACTGCAAAAGACTAAATGATTCCCCTGAAGTTTCCATCTTTAAGTACAATTCCCATGCAAGCCTAGACTTCCTGTTCATTATGTCTGAAATGGGAAGATGAAAAATATGTTATACAGTGAAAATATACTACTCTTCTAATAGAATTTTTTTTATACATGAATTTATCAAATTCTAAGATTTTCATTCCGTCTACAAATCCACTACTAGTCTTTCCAGATTTTGTAGACAAAAGAGCACCTCCAAGAGATTTACAGGCTGATTACATTTTTTCATTCTCTCCTATGATATTTTCATTTATGCATATAAAATGACGATTTTATATTGTGACCTGATGGATATGATCACAGATGAAATATTTTGCCAAAACACACTGAGTCACTCAATTGAAGACTAAAAACAGATAAAAAATGACAAGGTTCACCTCACTCCAACAAGTTTTACATTCCCCAATTTATCCAACCTCCACTAATCTTCTTTAACCATAGTATTGTAAGTAGATAATAACCACCCCCAAAAATAATACATAGTAAATCAATAACTGAAGACAGGAACTTTTACCACCCCCAAAATAATACACAGTAAATAAATATTAACTGGAGACATGAGCTTTCACCAACCCCAAAATAATACACAGTAAATAAATATTAACTGGAGACAGGAGCTTTTACCACCACCAAAATAATACACAGTAAATAAATATTAACTGAAGACAGGAACTTTTACCACCCCAAAATAATACACAGTAAATAAATAACTGAAGACAGGAGCTTTTACCACCCCAAAATAATACACAGTAAATAAATATTAAATGAAGACAGGAGCTTTTACCACCCCCAAAATAATACACAGTAAATAAATATTAACTGAAGACAGCTTTTACCACCCCCAAAATAATACACAGTAAATAAATAACTGAAGACAGGAGCTTTTACCACCCCCAAAATAATACACAGTAAATAAATATTAACTGAAGACAGCTTTTACCACCCCCAAAATAATACACAGTAAATAAATATTAACCGAATACAGCTTTTACCACCCCCAAAATAATACACAGTAAATAAATATTAACTGAAGACAGCTTTTACCACCCCCAAAATAATACACAGTAAATAAATATTAACCGAATACAGGAACTTTTACCACCCCCAAAATAATACACAGTAAATAAATATTAACCGAAGACAGGAGCTTTTACCACCCCCAAAATAATACACAGTAAATAAATAACTGAAGACAGGAGCTTTTACCACCCCAAAATAATACACAGTAAATAAATATTAACTGAAGACAGCTTTTACCACCCCAAAATAATACACAGTAAATAAATAACTGAAGACAGGAGCTTTTACCACCCCAAAATAATACACAGTAAATAAATAACTGAAGACAGGAGCTTTTACCACCCCAAAATAATACACAGTAAATAAATAACTGAAGAAAGCTTTTACCACCCCCAAAATAATACACAGTAAATAAATATTAACTGAAGACAGCTTTTACCACCCCAAAATAATACACAGTAATTAAATAACTGAAGACAGGAGCTTTTACCACCCTAAAATAATACACAGTAAATAAATATAAACTGAAGACAGGAACTTTTACTCACAACATCTAGCCAGCCAGCTTAAATAAGTGTAATCATTCTTCATTTTATCACTCTGAATCAGTAAAAACACCTAAGAAAAACGAAAACAAAGGTCAAATTAGATAATATCACACTAAATGCATTCCAGTGTGATTTTGCTGATGGAAAAAAAACTTTCCTTTCCTTAAATATTGAAATTAAAAAAAAATATTTGCAAAGTAAAATCCAAAACATCTATTAAACCAGACAATTGTTTTTTACGTTATTTCAGATTTCTAACACAGAAAAAAGTATTTCCATAAAAAGCGTGTATACCTCTTCTGCTTCTTTAAAGTTGCCAACAGCGGCCTTAGCCTGAGCGTAATTAAAGTTGAAACTATCATCATTGTAAAAATAGCTCTGCAATATAAATCACAAAAAGAAATAAGATAATGGATCAATTGAAGAAATGCCCGTCAGAGGATTTATTTATCAATCATCTATCAATTATACAATCAATGGGGAATTTATTTCTGACAGTAAACATAGTATATTTGGGAAAGATAAGTAAAAGAAGCATAACATTTAGTGGAACTGGACCTTATTTGATTTATTAGCTGTAATGACAACAAAATTAGATGTTTTATAGATAACCATTCACCTGAAATAAGTCTAAAAATATCAACTTTGATTCATGGCATAACCAGGTGATCTATTTATTCTAAACATCAAAAACTTTAACTTAATCAACATCAAATAATCAGCTAGTTTTAAGTTTTAGGAATACATTACTATCATCCTATTTAATAGTAAAATATGTTCCTACATGGCAATTGTTCTCTCTCTTTCTCTCTCTCTCTCTCTCTCTCTCTTTCTCTCTCTAAAAAAAAACCAGAGAGAGAGAGAGAGAGAGATTTAGTGAATTCAAAATTCCTCTGACATTTTAAAGAACCTGAAACAAGAGACAACACTGAAAATGTAATTTAGAAAAATATTAATTTTACATACCTTAATAGAATTGAGATAAATGAGTACATCTTCAAATTGTTTCAAGAGGAAAAAACAAGAAGACATACACTGACGACCTGGTATGGTATCTGAAACGTGTAGATATAGTGCATAAATATACACATAAGTATAGATATAGTACAATTTCTATATTTGGACATTCAGACACCTACAACTTGTTTACTTTATCCCAAAGTCTATAATTCATTGGCTTAGGTTTTATGGTAATTCTCAGACATTTGGATACATTAATAAGAGATTATAGCCTCAAAGATTGTTTTTTACAAATTATATTTGTTCCATCTCATTACAATATAGCATTTTATACACAGCAAATATGATTTTTGAACATTCATTTTGTTAAAAAGATATCCCAGAATTTTGTAGATTGTAGTATAATAAAATCTGACTACACCCGTTCAATGGTAATTTCTTTGTATGTTTCAAATATTTCAAGCATTCTTGAAAGATTGATTCGATTTGGATTACATATATTAAACAAGAATTTCAATCCAACCAGACTTCTTATTTCATCTCATGTTACATGTTTTTTATGACATACAAACTTGACAACATCAAGCATTTATCACATATATCAGTATAAGTGTAGGTCACCCATACATACCACATTCACTAGCAGAACCACCCACCAACTGGAAATACTGCTGGGCTATCTTGAGATGTTCTCTCTGAAAATAATATTAAAATGAAATATGAAATATGCTGCACTTTTATGCATGAATGTTTAAAAAAATTCTAGGTCTTAATGTAAAGCCCCTGTCACACATTGATGATTTACCCAGGATATGCCCGATGTATAACAAATTTGGTTAATATGCTGGCATATGTCTGGTAAGTTTTAAGTAAGTTTTGCATAAGCTAACAACACGCCAAGATCGTCGAAAACTCTTGTGCATGCACAAAACTTTTCCATGTATACCAGTGTATGAGCCATACACTTCGCATATGCTGGAGTAAGTTGTAGGTACGTTTAAGGTACATTATACGATCGTTAACACACTTTCCTATATATTACTTGTAAATGGCCATTGTTTCCTAAATTACAGCGACAGTTTGACATATTGCCAATGTTATGTAAATATTGGATAAATTTTTCATACATGAACTGACATCAGTTTCATATCATTACTACAATCAGAGGAAAGTTTAAGAAAATGGACTGTACAAATTCACTGGCTTAAATCTGTCCTTTATAAGTATTACATATATGTTAACTATCCATAGACAGATATAAAAATCTGAAGGCTTATGTTCCAAAATGAAACCCTTTGTTCAAAGATATATGAAACTATTGACATGAAACATGTCACTGTTTACAAATGGTTAATTCAATGATGCTCCTATTCTATTGTTAAAACATAAACACTTCTTATCTTTGATAACACGAAGAAGAGGATTTCTTTCAAAACAAAGACTGAACTTACAGATCCTTGTTCTTGTCCAAGTGCTGCATTCACAACACCTTTGAGGATATACTCTTGTGGTGTTGTAGGTTCTAAATCTTTGATGAGGTTGTAAGCCTCAGCTACATCGTCTGTATGCAGAAATACAACATATTAATGTAAAATTCTTCTGTACATAAACTGACACACACAGTTGAAATCAGGTTCAAAACAAGAAACTTATTTTCAATAGTTTGTTGATTTGAGCAAACATCCATATTCAATAAATGGGGGACATGATCATAATTTGGAATACACTTTTACAATATATTGTATTAATGTATCATATTCATGTATGTAATTCACATAAACCAAGTCAAACTTTTCCTGTAAATTAGTTGCTATTTTGGCGTGTCAGTTTGTTTCTTTTTTTGGAATTTTGGAAAAAAGGGGAACCACATCTTTAATTGCTTTTTATATTTATAAATATTTATTTGGCTTTGACTGAGAACCATCCTAATTTCATATATACTGTATGATACTGTATATTATATTTATAACAATAATAATATTTTATCTGTATTACCTTGTTTAAGATAATAAATTACAAGATTAAGTCTGGCTTCAGGTAGAACATCGATCAAGGGAGGTAACACTTGTAATGATCCTTCTCCTCCTCTGAACACAACCTAAAACATAACAAAATGTTTTCTAATTAAAGTACATATATACATTTCCAAAATCTTAGCAACAAATAATAATGTAACTTCTAATTCCTGGACTGCTTATTAATTTTTTTTTAAAATGATTTTTCAATCAATACAAAACTTTATTTCAATTATCATAAAATCTTATCGCTTGAGATGTATAGTTTGCCATACAGTAACTCATTTCTCTTCAGGTTTTACAACCAAAATTTCCACATCAACATAATCAATGCTAGTTTATGATATGCTTCAACACATTCTATCATGTTTATTTTATGAAAAGACTGAAATTCATAAAACATTACACTATCTCTGAACAGTTAAAACATTGTCAAGATTCAGTCAAAATCCATCCAAAATATTTGATGACATACGAATATCAATTATGTGTACATACCAAATTATGTTTGACGAGATCTCTTGCAAAAACAAATGAAGGTGATGACATTTCCTGTAAACTTTTCAATTCCGCCTGGAACAGAAACAAGAGTGTATGAAAATTTTTACATCTAATTTATGGAAGATACTTGCTTTGCCTTTTTCTGGTTTTTATAGACAAGAAAGAAAAATGTTAAAATGAAAACAAACAATAATTAGTGTACCTGATTTGTAACACAAAAAATATAAACCTAAAGCTTCAATTCTACTTTGAAGTTTTAACCTTTTCTTACCTCAGCGGCCTTGCCATTGTAAAGTCGGAAGTGATTGCAGGCTTTCAGATTTAGTGCTATAGCACTGTCTGGATATTGTTGTAAGTAAACAGCTAACACCTCCTACAAAACAAAAGTACCAGTATATCTTACAAAGTGATTATACATAAACATCATAAATGATAGCAGAAAGTCAAAACAAAACAAAATCTGTGAATAATTGTGATTAAATATTTGAAATAAGAATATGAAGAAGATTCATTTTTAAATATTTACATATCTCACAGCAATCTCCCATAGATTCAGTGTTAATCTAGACTGCATTTATAACAGCTATAAATGAAGTTCCTCATGTGACGTCAGACGATGATGTGATTTCATTCATATAATGATGTCACAACAATATATTTCATTCAAAAAACTTTATACTTCACTGTTATATGCCTTCTACTTCATTGTTCCATCAGAGTGAGACTGATCATGTATTAGGCAAAATATTCAATTCCCATTATTTAGTTTTTTAGTTTTAACTATGATATGTAAATATAATAAATGAACGCTTGTCAGATTGCATTTATTGTCAAGATGGATGCCGTTTGGGTGACAGATCAATATTCACGGTGCTCTAGTGGGTGCCATTTTATTTATCTGTCACCCAAATAGTATCCATATTGACAATAAATGCACTCTGACAAGTGTTCATCCGTTAAATAAACAAGATGTGATTTAGAAACACTTGCTCCAGATTAAAGTCATTCATGAAGACTTTAAAAGTCCCATAACTCTGGAAAATATTGCCAATAATCATTCTCATTGATATAAAACAACATTCTTTATCTGGTAAAACTTGGGAATGAAACTCAAGTTACTACGAGTACTAGATGGGAACCAAAATGTTGCAAAAAGACATATCGGCAAACTGGGAAAACAGACAAGTACAACATTAACCTGACTTTCAATCTATGGAGGCTCATAAATAACAATGTTTTACAATATAGTAAAGGAAAAAGATGTCACACTCACCAATGAACAATGTAAAATGTCAGACTCACTGATGAACAATGTAAAATGTCAGACTCACTGATGAACAATGTAAAATGTCAGACTCACTGATGAACAACAAAAAAATGTCACTGACTCACATATGAATAATGTTAGATACTTACCTGTGATACATCATAGTAGTCTAACTTGTAATAGCAGAGAGCCACATACACATTCAGAGCTAGGAAGTCTCTGCAAATAAAAACAATACACCAGTATGTTATTGAATAATATAGTCTGCTTGTACAGTCAGACAGCACAACTCTTTATGCTGGAGCCAAATTAGATCAAAGTGCTGAGTTTCATGTCAATATATAGTATAGTTCAGGAGTCTGATCACTGTTGAAATTGGAACCAATTGAAAATCCAGTTGAAAAAAACAAAAACTGTTTCAGGTTGTCAATTTTTGTACAAATGTTATTGTATATGCAATAACTGAACAGACAGACCATATATAATACTCAAATTTCCACAGATATGACAGCTGATAATCTTAGACTAAAGTAATATTTGGCACTGATAACACCATTTAAATTCTAAATTCTTCAAAAGCTAAGACAGTTATCTTTTTACAGTGGTTACTCTTAGATGGATTTGACTATGCATTTAGATTTATTATTTGGCTGTGTATTATACCACTTTCCCTTTAGAAAATCTATTTAAAATTGGAGCACAACTGATGAAATCTAATTGACAGAAACGATTGTTTTGAGCATTGTACTCTGGTATTATATTTATAATATCTATCAACCAGGGGATGAAAGACCTTTCAGGCCACATAGATCTCATCCATGTTTACTAAAAACTAAAAAAAAAGCCTTGACACAGGTATTCACAACTTGTGTTACCCTAGAGGTGCAATTCTAGGAGAATTGGTCAGCGTTTTTGAAAAGAAAAGAAAAGTGTTCAAAAATCCATGCATGGCTGCCTAAAATAAGAATTCCCAACAGATAAACTGTGACTTTGCTTAATTTAACCAGCGCTATGACGTCCCACTCATACCTGTGAGGAAGGGGGAGATTTTGAGTGTGTGTGTTTGCTTCCTTCTGGAGTGGTTGTATTTCCAATATGCCACTACACATGTACAATCTAACAAAAGTATTAAACTGCACATTTACCCTCCATCAAAGCATAGAGCTGCGTGGATAGGAAATTAAAACTCATCTATGAAAATTTGACCAGAGACCTCCATATTGAAGATGTGGTGCTATAACAACTGAGCTACTCTATCCAACCATGACCTAATAAAGAGGCACAATAAATTAAGATGATTTAGACAAAGTTGGGCCAATCTATCACTTATGATTTTATTCAGAGAAACACAAAATCGTACCTGTTATCCAGGAGTATTCTCTTGTAGATATCTATAGCTTCTTGATAATGACTTCTAAGATAGTGTATAGATGCTAAAGACAACTGATCTTCTATTACATCTTGTAAATTCTGATGGTATCCCATGAGTCTTTTCTCATCACCAAATTTGTGGGATAAATGAAATAACAGTCTGTTTTGTAATCTACTTTTTGGAGCTAAAATGAAGAGATAAAAACTAATTCTATAGCAAGACATTTAAAAACTATCATGGTAAGAGTACATTGGTTTAACTCAACAAACCCTGAAAAGTAATGGACTCTTCTGTAAATCAATGATTTAGATCAACCCAAATGTGTCTTAATGGGTGAACACAACATAATTCAATGTACTTTATGGGGACAGAATTTCATGTGAAAGTTAATCAGTAACACCCAAAAAAAAAAAAAAAACAATGTATGTATGTAGAGTACAAGTAAATGGATTAACACAGGTCCTCTGAGAATACCTTCCTTCAAATTTTATATAAGTTACATATAGTACTGTAACATTGCTAACAACAATGACCCAAATGAAACTTATTGGTAATCTGAGTTCCCATCATAAACATTTTACCTCAAAGTAATGAGGTGGTATACTCTTTTCTATTGTTTTAGACCAGTCTATTATGGCCTGTAGGGTTGAACAGGTTTATGTGAAAAACCTTTGTTGCAGGGGTTGTGAAATTCAGAAATTTTACCCTGAGCAACCCCAGAGGAGCTAGGTACCAAATTTACAGAAAACTGGTGTATTGGTTTTGAGACAAATTTTACAATCATACAATTCATGCACAAAGATAGACATCAACAGATCGTAATACGTCATTGGAGTGACCCATGCAAAGTCATACACTTCAATTCAGATCAGTGAAAAACTAGTACAATTATCTCCCTATCATAAACTGTTTTACTTGATGATTACTTTTTCCTGTCAACCGACCAGAATTACTTTTCATGCTGAAGCCATAGAGATGAAACTGATGTTCACAAAATGCGACAAAATTAACTATCTGTAATATGACTAGTGATGAAGAGATAGTGACAATTAGTCAAGTGTCTTGTGGTTTGATCACAATAAATTTTCAGCCTGACAATATGTCTGGCTGACTTGCTAATAGGTGAAAGTTGTCAATGTCATAATTTCATCTTGATGTTGATAGTTTTCAACATCAAGATGAAATTATGACATTGACAACTTTCACCTATTAGCAAGTCAGCCAGACATATTGTCAGAGATTATATAAAATATAGATTTACAATGTTAGAACCAAACAACAAATAAAGGCTAAGAAATATAAATCATTATTCTTTCATCATATCTACTGGCCAATATGTAATTTTTTATTGACCTTATGACATTACAAAAAAATGTACCTTTATAAAAATTGTAAGGGGAGATAATTCAGTATTGTATGCATAGCAATAGATGTTCATTACAACATAAAATTGATAGAACACAGTGCATGTAGGTGTTTTTGTTACACAAATCAAATGTGCGAAATATCATATCAATTACAACAATAAAAAAGAAGCACCATGACATACCATTTGACAAGACAGAATAGTCATATCAACACAATGTACACACCTACACGATATAAACTAGTAACCCATTTCAACCCAAATAAATAAATACCTGTATGCAAGGCCAAGTGACAAGGTAACATTATATTGTGTATGTAGAGTACTTTTAAGAGGAACAAACTTTATCATCAAATGTATATCTATCATTTCTGTCAATATTGAAATGAAAAGTGAAAAGTCAAAATGCTGAATTCATTTGATATAAATGTACAGAATATTGTAAACAACATCAATGATGGACAAGTGGATCAAGATACCAGCTTGATTTATGAAGTAAATGACAATATTTAATTAGGATTAAGAGGGTTTCTTTCCAATGGAAATTTTTTGGAAATGTTTGGCTAGTCTACACTGAGCATAATTACAAACTGAAAAAGCAATTACATAAAATGATTTTACAGTAATTGATTTACATGAAAATTACGGTACTATTGCCCACTCTAGACAAATTCAAAAGCTTTTTCATCTCACAATATCTTTGTGGTAAATTATACTGAAATGAAAATGTAGGTAGTGATTCAACCTTTTGTATCTATTAGTTTTGATGTCCTCAGCAAATACGTGTGAATAATGGTAAGATATTTTGTAAAAATTTCATTTTGCTTATTAAAACTCTTCAAAACTGTCATATAATCACCATCCAGCTAAGAAAGTTAGGAAAAACGAAAACCCATGGATAAAGAGGCATGAATTTTTCTTAAGCTGTAGTCTTATCCTTTTTATAAATCATTTTAAAGATATGCATTATATTTGCATTACAGCATTTTATCAAAACATGTCTATAATACCTACAAGAAAATGTGATTCTTAAAAATATGAGTTCTTTGTGACAATATTGAAAATAAATTTAAATTTATCTGTTATTGGAATAAGAAGCTTGCTGCTGCTATAGCAAATTTTATTCTCTTTAAAAAAATATTCAGTAATTTGATTTGTTTTGTCTATTGTTCTTTCAATGAAATAGGCTTGAAATAACTTGTACACTTAATGTATCAGTAAACTCAAACTTAACTATAGACACAAAGGGTCTTGAGACCCAGGCAAGGAGTGTAGATCCTCAAGGCATTAAAATCAAACTTTGATTTTGTGTTAGATTATTTTTCTCCATGAGTAAAATTTTAAATATAGTCGCACTGTTTTATAAATATATATAGATCGGCAATAAATTGATCTTTCTTCACAAAGATTTTCTAGCATTTTTTAGCATGATACTACACAAACTTAAGTCAATAGAATGGCTTATGGGTGGAAATGAATAAAGCTTGCCATCTACAACAGCCCACAGTTTGTAAATGTATTGAACAGAGAATTACTAGAGACAACTGTCTCAGATACATTAATATAATGAAAAAATAATAATTTGTATAGATGATTAATACACCACTGTTTTCTAGATATTTTTGTGAGCAGGTCTAGGAAATCAATTTCTTTGTTTCCCTTTAGTCTAGAAATATATAATAATTAAAGGGAAATTTCTGATAATCAATAACCTGTAAATCCATAATGACTGGTTGCAATAAAAGTCAAATGATGACTAGGGTAATCCCAAATTGAATCTATTACAAAGTGAACAGTCTGTCATACTTTGAACTACCTTTAAAAGATATCAAGTACTCAAAGTACAATTGTGTATATACTATCTAGTAAGTACATTTCAAGTTCTATATAACATCTGAATTTCTTAGAACAAGTCTAACCTATTCCGTTGACTTAAAAGAAAGCCTAAACATGTAATATTTGTCCCCAGTTGCTATGTACTGTATATGATTACATTTATATTTTTATACATGCATTATATATACACACATCAAAATAGTTGACAAACCAAAAAAAGTTTATCTATAAACTGGCTAGGATATCATCTAAAGAAAAATCTAAAAGCTGCAATTTATTGAAACAAAGTGCCACAATTGTATCAAGTGTACAATAATGATTCCATTTGCATTCAACACCTCATGAATCGGTCGGTTGAATGTATAACTTTGTATACACAAAATGAAAGTATGTAAGCTATCATCTATTGAGATTTGAAATACTTCATATCTTGGAATTGTTGACTTTGATTTACAGTACATGGTAAAATGAATTTCCAAAACAATGAACTAAGTATTCCTGAGAATGAAGGCCTAAAATATCAAGGAGGATGTAGTTAAAAATATTCAAAACCAGAGATGTTTCAATAAAGATATATTTTATCATTTGTCAACGATAATGTTTTTTACAAAATCGGCAACAATGTCTATAGATATGTTCCATGCTCAAAGAGCATGTTTTAATACATATGTGCATTTGTATATCAATCATATACCCTGACAGACAAAGCCATGATTAGGGAAGAAAGAAACAAAAATAGATAACAAAAATAAAATTGCATGTTGAAACTAAATTTCATTTTTTGTTTTCAAAAACAGAATTTCAGAAAAATGAATGAATCCATATCTTTGGGTTTTCATTACACTGCTACTATACTCACAATTCATGTCAAATGGTTCATGGTCTAGGTGGAAACAGAAATATTTGTTAAGAAACATACATCTCTACATCACTCTTACGACATGACTGTTTACTCTGAGCAAACTGTCATGATAATCACAGCAACATCCACGTGCAACCACCAGTGTACACGTCAATCTTGATATCGTATTTGTTTATAAGTCTTAGACTCATCAAGTACATGTAATTATTAAAGAATTAAGAGAATACAGCACAAGTAATTCTTATTTTAGATATAATACAATGTTTCAAGTCCATTCTCATGACTTGCTACTCTATTACTAGCAATTAAAACCTCAGATCTCTCATTGCTCCGCTTTTCTGATGTCCAGTAGAGTACCTAACAAAAATCGCTATGGGGTCACATGTAAGTGACAACTCATGGGTGTGCCATGTTCGACCAATGAAAATACAACTTAGAAAGATCTTGAGATAGAACTCAACTGTGAAATAAAGAAGCAGTCAGTCGGCAGAATCCCTTTACCATTTGATAAACTATCAATGTCACATACGTCACATTTTCATTCATCGAACATGTAACACCTACCATTGGCTAAACTTAAAACAAAGCTTTTCCCCATGTGGGCCTGGGTGTTCAGATTTATGCGCCTATGTAAAATTGTGTTCCCCCACAAATACTGACATGAAAGCTTATTTTTGACAGTTATTTTTTATTTTTGGAATCACAGATATTCTTAAATCAGATCTATATCACATTGAATTTTACCCTGTCCAAAGCTGGGGATGTGAATGAAATAAAATAAAAAACTTTAATATAGTTTAAAAACATACTAAATTCTATTCGATAACTGATCTAAGCAAAAATTCATCTCTATGCTAAAGCAGATACATGCAAATAATGTATGCAAAATTATTTTCAAATTACCTAAATAAATAACAGCCTCAATTTGCATCTGAACATTATAAGTTCATAATCTAAATAACAAGTAATTACCTCTCTGAGCCGCAGAATCTGCTTCTGGGTACATTCCTAGGAAGAAGTAACAACAAGCCAAGTTTACCCATACATCTGGATGACAACCATCTTTTCTTGTCATTCTTTCAAATTCCTGCAGTTCAAGTTATATAAAACAGCATCCATTAAAAAATGAAGAAATCCTTTTGAGTGCAATGTTTGAGTACCTTACACAGCTAAACAAATGTACCTTTCTTACATTACTAAAAGCATGGATTCCTTCAGTGATTTTTATATATTTTAATCAAGTTGTAACATTACTTGAATTGAATAAATACATCAAATCACCACATGTACATCTGGTAGTAACTGTTCCTAGTTTACATTATTTTAAAGTTCAACAAGATTTGATAGGAAGAAATTGACATAAAAAAGACAAACCTCCATAGCTCTCTTATAATCTCCTAAATGAAAAGCACAGTAGGCAATCCACATATCAGCCTCATCATTGCCTTTCCCACTATTTCTGTTGAACTGAAAGAAATGTAATACATTTTGTCAAGACAGAGATATAAATAAAAACGGAAAACTTGTTATAGCAATATTATACACTTGTACATGTAAGTGAAAAACAAAACAATCAGCTAAGTTGTCAACTGAGTACTATATTAAGAATAACTTTAGATGACATTAGGGTGAAAACATACATATGGCAATGCTACTAAGTTTGTTGTACACTTAATATATAATTTAATTTATATTACAGTTTAAATTTTCAAATTTAAAAAAAAATCTTGTGAAGTGACATGATGAACTAACATAACAATATAATCAATGGTGAGAAAATAAATACTGGGTCTGGCACTATAAACCTTGATAATATACTCAAGTCTGCGAATATTCTCAACTTGGCCTGCTCAGCCAACTAGATTTCAGGATTAGCCAAAGTTTAGTAAAGTTTTTAGACTTAACCCTTTCACCACCAAGTAACTTAATGGTATGCTCTTTTCTATTGTATCAGACCAGTCTATTATGGTCTGTGGGGTTGAAAGGGTTAAGTAATTCTCAAGTTTTCTTGTGCCAGGTACCATAGGATGCCTTATAAATAAATTATCTCAAGATTTATCTTTACATACTTCTTTATGCATTAAAGTATCTAATGTAATACAGTGAAACATATATATTATGACCTCCTAAGGGACACAAGAAAATCTTTATAGGGAGGAGGTCTTTATATAGATGTTGATTTGTACATAAATGGTACTACAGAGGACAGCAAAAAATTGTCATTGTGACCACATGGTCTATACACACAGTTGGTCGTTTTACTGTATACCTCTAGTAAAGTTATAGCTCCAGTGTAATCTCGGAGTCCCAGGAAATCTTCAACTTTTGGCAATTTCTTCTTCTTTTTATTCTCTTTTGCTGGTGTAGTAGAGCCAGGCCCAATGGCCGGCTTTGCTCTTGAGAGCATCTACAAAAATAAGCATGGGATTAAAGATAAAACCTGTGTATTTCATCAACACAGAAAATCAATGTTATATGAATGAAAGGTATTCTATGTCAAAAGAGAAATTCTTCCATATCCACTTCCCCTTTCCTTTTTTCCAATGAATTTATAAACTAAAGTTGTCACTCAACAAATAGAAGTAGAGGATGTCAATTAGTAATGGCAAAATGATTCTATACTTAACATTACTAGATATGTGGCAATATATTACAATGCTGATTTTTTATTTGAAGATCTACGTAACAATATGAATATTCAACAATCTATACATGCATGTAATGAATTTAAATATCTGAATTTTATCTTTAAAGTTGAAGCATCACAAGCACTGAAGCAGATGGTTTAAGTCTACATGCTACTTAATCGGATCTTTTTTTTTTTTAAACATACATCAAGTTTCCTCACAATAAGCTCATAATTAGAAGGCCTGGGCCTTTTGATTTGGGAATTTTAACAACATTTTATTGAAATTGGGAAATCTAAAAATACACAAAACTATGTGAAAATATAAGAATCTCTATAAATTCACTGTCATTTATTTTGGCTCTGTATGATAGGGTGGAAAATACATGAGAAATGAATATTTGTATAATTGATATCAAGGTCTTGTATTACAGTAAAGGGCTCGACATTACCATTTGTCCGTGTCCAAGTAAAAATCAGCTTGGACAAGTAGATATAATCAGCAATATTTATAATTTGGTATTTCAAATCTCAACTAAATTTATGTTTATTCATTTAATGTCTAATTCAAAACTGAAGCTTAATTACTCGGATAAACATTGTGGTAGTTTTATCTTCCTATGCATAAACATAGACAGATGTTGAATGTAGAGTCATGAGGTTTTCAAAAAGTAATCACTAAAACCCTTGTCACCTATGATAAATTTTGAATAACTTTTGGGGCTGCAGTGACACCGATTTGATTTCAAAAAAAAATAAATAAATAAATAAAAAATAAATGATGAAAGACAAGTTGAAAATGAGAGCATTTTAAAAACATTCTGCAGTCAATCAATCTCCCAAGACCAAGCTTCCAACAATAAGGTTTTGTTTATTTATTTAAGGCTAACAGTATAATATAAAAAGTGGCAAATTCTTAATGTTATCTAAGTGTGTGAATACACATAATTATTTTCTTCTCTTTTTTGTAAAATCTGTATCACTGTTGCCATCATTTTTTAACTTTTTATTAAAAACATATATTTTTTAATTCTATGAAATATCTTTGCAAATTAAGTGGACTTGTGATTTGGACAAGTATAAAAAAATGAGACAAGTGAAAAAAAATCCTTAATGTAGAGTCCTACAGTAGGAATAACAAAGAGAATCATCAGTCCAAAGTGAAGGTAAATATTCTGATATTAAATCTGAATTACTGACATTTCTATGCTGAAGGAACTCCTGCATATATAGGCCTACTTTATTTGGGGTGGGATTGTTAAGTTTTTTCGGGTCAGATTTTTTTGTTTCGTTTTTTGGGTTATTTCTGTTCAGTTCATCTTACAACTGACTCTCGAGCTCCAAGTGCAACCACAGAAGTATAAACATAATCTAGAATACATGTCAGTCGACTGGCACATATTTCTGACCCAAATACTAGACCTTGTGGTGCAACACAGTTAAATGTAGGTTCTAGTTCATATCTCTACCTTACACTCTATTGTGAAATTATATCTGTGCACAGCATTGCAGAAGTTACCTTTCTAACAAGCTATTGATCAATGATATTACAATACATTGTAATTTGCTTATATGGAACACTTGTGTCCAAAAATATTTCCATCTCTATTTAGATTGTAAGAGAAATATGCTATATTATTTTGTTTAATTCACTAACAAATTTTACTCTTGACATCTTGTTTCATCTTTACATCTATGGAATTACATTTTGGAAAAAAATATTTACGAGAGGGTATAGAATACCACAGCTGAGGTTCATGGATCAACTGTCAAAAACTTGGCCTTTCTGATTCTGCAGTACAGTAGAGTAAATCTGTATATGTGTAGACAGAGTAAACGCTCTCATGTTATATATGAAAGAGTTGCCTACTGTTGATTATGCATGTTTGTCATCGGGTTCTGGTTTGAAATGCAAATAATCCCACAAGAAAGTAACTTGAATAAGTCAAGCCCTCCTCTGTTTCTGATTCCCCTTCTTTTGAGGAATGAAGTGATCATAGTGAGCAAAATAAAATAACTGTTTAACAACACAAAAGAATCGCTTCATATTTGCTGCCATTTACAATTTATACAGATAAAACTAAGCACCTAACAGGACAATATTATGAAATAGATGCAAGTTATTCAGAGGCTGTATAGGCTATATCATCATATCAATGTTCAAATTCTATTTGTATTTATCATTTATAGATTATTCTATACTCTGATAAAGAATATTAAGTTTGTTTAATCAAGAATATTGGTGTCTGTTTCAAGTACATAGCATGTCGTTTGGGTCATTAGAAGGACCTTTCTGAATAATATTTTTTAACCTAACCAAAATCTGGAATATATGAACCGAGAACAGCGGTTCATCGTTTTTTAACCGCCAATGATTACCGGTACATTTACTTTATGAATTTTGTGAAAATAACTAATTGAACAAGTTCTTTTTTATCTGTAATCAAGTACCATAAATATACCATGTTGGTCTCCATTTAGATGCATCCAAGATATCTGCATCTGATGAATCTTATCTTTCTTTTATAGTTAGTAGATTCATGTTGAAAATGAGAGAGTACTAGACATGCATAATGTTTGTAGTAGATTGCAAATTTTGGTGGAGGTGAATTATGGCTGAAACGCTACATGTTGTTTAAAATCACCAGACATGTGTAAGAGAGACAAATACTGCTTCTGCTTGGAATCAAACCTAGGACCCTTGGTTTATGAGTCTGTTGCTCTACAAATTGAGCTAAAGGAGAAACCCCACTAGATCAAGCTAGTGGGACACCACATAACTAACACTGCCACATTGAATGGGCATCCCGACTCTTTAAGAGGTATCGATAGCTATCAGCTGTGGGTGATTCAAGGATAATCGTGTGGGCATCATTGTAACAGAGACAAATACGGGCAGCACGATTTACCCCCTTAAACACCCAATAAGACCCCAAAACATAAAAAAATTACCCAAAAGCACATAAAATGGCCCCCAAAACACACAAAAACATTTAAAACATAGCAATTTTAGCAATCTTATTATAATATGATGAATATTTTTTATGACTGTAGATGTTTTTGACTTTGATAATGCTGTTTTATCCAATTTCATTATGTATTTCTGAAACCATAATATAGTCAGCATGACATTTTAAAATGTACCAGAATGTTACTTATATGGAACGGTAAAGACGTTTAATACATATGTAATCATCATTTTTCACATTACATAGAACTTTTATAATATAAATTTGACATAAAATATGAAAAATATTTCAGGAATCGTGAAAGCAAATGATTGAAGAAGACCGATTTTGCTCTTCATTTTACTAAATGACAGTGTCCGTAAGTTCCATGAGAAGTGATAAATGTTAATTTTTTTGTAATTTCTAGCTGTCTATGAAATATTTATACAGAAGAAAATGCATTTAAAATGGTAATTGATGCAAACTTATTTCGATTTGATTGTTTTGGGGTGTTTTTTGGGGGTGTGTGTTTTTGGGTAGTTTTTGTTTTTTGGGTAAATCGTGCCACCGGACAAATACTGCCTCTCCTTGGAATTGAACCTAGGAATCTATTGATCGAGGTAAAGGGGAAACCCCATGAGCTCAAGCTAATTGGAAGACCATATAACTAACACTGCCACACATGTCTAGCTACAGAATAAATGATAACTAACTGCATTTTTAAGTTATTCTAATTCAAATAAGCAACACAATACACGAATAATTCAATGAAACGATCATAAATGAGTGACGTCCGAGATAAAACAAACATTTCGCCAATGAGACATCACATGTATGAATTCATTTTTAGACATGATTCTTAAAATATATACTGATAAAGAATCCCCTACTGGGATATTTTGCATCAATTAACGGTAAATATCGACTTTGTTTTGAAAATAGTTTAATGGCAATGCAGCAACTGACCAAGTCAAAAACATCTTGAATAATACTTTTCATATTATTTGCCAGAAATGCACATCAATATATAAGAGTTAGTCAAGCATTAAATATTTCTATGTTTAAAGTTTTGCATACAAAATCACTTTTTGACATTGTTATTACCATCTTGAAAAACTTTTTTCAACGATCTTTGCTTGTTACTAATGAAAAGCGTCCTCGTTGCACAGTAAAGTTTGGAATGTTGATAACTGGCGCATGCGTATACTGAACTTAAAATTCCTTGGTTTACAAAACGTTTGATTGTAACGAAAAGCTCAATAAATAGTTTCAAGCTTAATTTTGATAGATTAATTAAAGGAAATATGGAATAACGATCCCGAAATGATTTACCGGTAAAAGTCTGAAAAGATGGGTTGATAATGAGGGATCCTGGGGCACATAAATTAACAGAAAAATGAAATAAACATTAGATGATAAAATATGTATAGGATCGAAATTTAAAAAAAAATCAATGCATATTTTTTTTAGAATATTTGTTTTCTTTTGTTGACCTTTTATTGTTTATAGAGGATAGTGTATTTTATAATCATAATTTAGTCATTAGTGCATCTTAGATTTATCCAACAGATAGTTGAATTGTTATATTATATTTGTGTTCATTGTATGTTTCAGACCTCCATCATTTTAGATGAATAATGTTATTATCTGAAAATAGTATCGACCTACTTATCTATGATGGAGGTACAGTAATGCCTATAACGGACGGATTCCATAACTGAGAGACCACTAGATCAACATCATCACCAGCAGAAGATCAACAACACCAGCATGATGCCAGTGGTAAAATGTCCGATCCCCGACTGCAACTTCGAGACAGCAGATCTTGACGCAGCTATTGTGACAGCGCTTCTGACGACCCATGCGCTTGTGCACACTACAACTCCCGCAAGTACTGCAAGCTGTAACAAGGTAGAAAAAGTCAAACGACCTACCATCTCACCAGCTGTACAAGTGAGGACTGGTCATACTTCCTATCACGATGGGAAGACTATGTTGAAGCTACCAAAATCAAGGACAAAGAATTGGTAATCCAACTGTTAGAGTGCTGTGATGAAGCTTTGCGCAGAGACCTTACAAGATCACTGCTCCCTAACAGAAATATCTCAAGAAGATGTTCTAACAGCTATGAGAATTCTGGCAGTGCGTGAGGAAAAAATACAATGGTGGCTCGGGTTACACTGAACAATATGACACAAGACCGTGAAGAAACTGTGCGTTCATTTGGTGCTCGACTTCGTGGACAAGCTGGAGTATGCAAATTCCTAATACCGTGCCCCAAATGTAGCCATGAAGTCAACTACACAGATGCAATCCTACGTGATGTACTTATTCGTGGACTCAATGACTTGACATTCAGCTGGACCTCCTTGGGGACAGAAATCAGAGCATGACTCTTGAACAAACTTTTCAGTTCGTTGAAGCCAAGGAATCTGGCAAACGCTCTGCATCCAAACTACTTGATTCCCAAGGGGCCGAAGCAGCTAGCAGCACATATCGTCGCAACAGAAATGCTGCACGTGTCTTAACCAAGAAAACTGAAAAACGAGAGACAGCATGCACTTATTGTGTCACGGTGCCAGAGCAACTCTCCAACTTCGCAAAAAAGTGTCCGGCATACGATCAGATCTGCAACAACTGCGGAAAAATGAACCACTTTGAAGCTGTGTGCAGAGGCAAACAAAAAGTGACGGACACTAAGACTGAACATGAAAGTGCTGTATTTGACTACCTCTGTGTTGCAACCAGTTATGACAAAAACTATGACAGACATGTTGTTCATCTAGACCATCACCTGTACAATCAGCTATCAGACACCTGGGTGCGCCAGTCATCACAGCCTCAACCTTTCATTCAAGTGACTGCTCGTGTTGATCCCAAAGACTATGACCACTTTGGCATAGACTCAAAGATCACACCAAAGCCAAAGACACTACCATCACTGCTATGGCTGACACAGGCTGCCAAAGTTGCCTAGCTGGTATCAAAGTGCTTCATCGACTCGGCATCTCAGAGAAACACTTAATTCCGTGACAATGAAGATGCATGCTGCTAACAATGTCGGCATAAGAATTCTCGGAGCAGCTATTCTCCGCATGGGCAAAGGAACCAGAGGGGAAACCTATGAAACACCCCAAGTTGTGTATGTGACTGACAAATCTGACAAAATGTTTCTAAGCAAAGAAGCATGTGCAGCACTTGGCATGATTACACAGAACTTCCCAACCATCGGTGAATCACAGAGCTACAATCAAGCAGCAATGACCACTATCAGCCAAGGTGTGGTTCCCCCCCATGTTCACAGGAAGATAAGAGCAACTCTGCACCGCAAGTCCAATCAGAATCAACATTTCTCAAGACTCTATGTTCACCTCATGTAAAGACAATGACAAGTGTAAATGCCCAAAACGTGAATCACCACCCCCTCCACCGTCGGCTCTGCCATTTCCTGCAACTGAAGCTAACCGAGAGAAACTTCAACAGTACATATTAGACAGGTACAAATCCAGCACCTTCAATACATGTCAGCATCAACCTCTTCCTCATATGGCAGGCCCACCGATGCGGCTCATGGTCGACCCTAAAGCTACACCTGTCGCGCATCACACACCTGTCCCAGTACCACTACATTGGCAGGATGAAGTGAAAGCAGGCCTAGATCAGGATGTTCAACTTGGCGTCATCGAGCCAGTCCCAGTTGGAGAACCGGTAACTTGGTGTCACCGTATGGTGGTTTCTGCAAAGAAGAATGGCACCCCGCGTCGAACTGTAGACTTCCAAGCACTCAATGCTCATGCAGTGAGGGAGACCCATCACACTCAGTCCGTCCCCATTTCATCAGGCTCGCTCCGTCCCACGCCACACTAAAAAGACTGTCTTTGATGCCTGGAATGGATATCACAGTGTACCCATCAGAGAAGAGGACAAACATCTCATCACCTTCATCACACCGTGGGGCAGGTACAGATATAAAACTGCACCTCAAGGATACATAGCCTCTGGGGATGGCTATACCGGCCGCTTCGATGAAATTGTCGCCGACATTCCTGACAAAACAAAGTGCATTGACGATGCCCTTCTTTGGTCAAACAGTATCCAGAACAGTTTTTTTCAATCCTGTAACTGGTTGGAAACCTGTGGAAAGAACGGTATTATCTTGAACCCGGATAAATTCATCTTTGCTCATGACACTGTAGAGTTCGCTGGCTTTGAAATTACTCCAGACAGCGTGCGACCATGTAGTCGCTATCTTGAAGCAATCTTAGACTTTCCTTCACCGAAGAACATTACGGACATGAAAATGGTTTGGCCTCGTAAACCAGGTATCATACGCCTTCAGCATGACTGACAGGATGCAAGCATTCAGACAACTGTTGAAACCTGGGACTCCATTCAACTGGAACGACACACGGGAACGTCTTTTTCAAGAATCGAAAGCAGTCATCATCAGTGAAATTGAACATGGTGTCCAGATATTCGACAAACACAAACCAACTTGTCTAGCTACAGACTGGTCGAAGAATGGCATTGGATTCTGGCTGTTCCAAAAACACTGCACATGCATCAAAACTATGCCCTTCTGTTGCCGAGACGGGTGGAAGATAACTCTTGTTGGTAGCAGGTTCACCAGCCCCACAGAATCCCAGATACGCACCTGTTGAAGGTGAAGCCCTTTGCAGTTGCTGACGCCTTGGAGAAAGCAAGATACTTTGTTCTGGGATGTGACAATTTGATCATCGCAGTAGACCACAAGCCCTTGATCAAGCTTTTTGGGGACAGATCGCTGGAAGACATCCCCAATTCAAGACTTCGCAATCTGAAAGAAAAGACTCTAAGGTACAAGTTCACAATGCTACACGTGCCTGGGGCCAAACACCGTGCTGCTGATACCGTATCTCGCCACCCAGTTGGAAAGCCTGACAACATGGTTCTCATTGATGACATAGCTTCTGTTGATAGCTACAACCAGCGTGAGGTGTCACAAACCATCCCCAACACTGCAGCACAAAGCCTCGAATGTTATGACTGGAGTGCTACACACAACCTCGCAATGTGGTGAAGCCATATTCTACTCATCAGCCTTGTCTTCAGTCACATCATTGCAGTGTATCTCCTGGGACAAGATTAGAACTGCAACAGCCAGCGACGAGGACATGTTCAAGCTAGTTCAGCAAATTGAAAGTGAATGTCGGACATCCGAAATGATCTGCCGCCTTCCTTGAGAGAATACCATCAGTACCGCAACTACCTTTCCACTGTTGATGGTGTCATTATATACAAAGACAGGATAGTGGTGCCACCGTCACTGAGAAAAGATGTGCTTACAGCGTTGCACTCTGCACATCAAAGCATTTCATCCATGTCAAGAGCAGAAACATCCGTGTTTTGGCCTGGTATAAGCAATGACATCACCAAACTCAGAAACTCTTGCAATCATTGCAAACCGAAATGCTCCATCTCAACCAAGTGCGCCACACAACGCCACCCATTCACCCCTTGTATCCATTTCAGTGTGTATGTGCGGACTTCTTTCACTACAAAGGCGGTAATTACCTGGTGATTGTTGATAGATACTCAAACTGGCCCATCGTCGAAAGGGCACACAGTGGTGCCTCTGGCCTCATTGACTGCTTACGGCGTACATTCGTCACATTTGGAATAGCAGATGAGTTATCCTCAGATGGCGGTCCAGAGTTCACAGCTTCAACAACCAGAGATTTCCTTAAGACCTGGAGTGTACATCATAGGCTCTCATCTGTAGCTTTTCCACATAGCAATTGTAGAGCAGAAGTTGGAGTGAAGACCGTGAAACGCATGATTACAGACAACACTGGACCAAATGGTGAACTAGACACCGACGCCTTTCAGCGTGCCATGTTGCAGTATCGAAACACTCCGGACAAAGACACAAAATTATCTCCAGCAATGTGTGTCTTTGGGCGGACGATCCGAGACTTCATCCCAATCTTGCCTGGCCGCTACAAACCTCATGAGACGTGGAATGACACACTTACTCTGAGAGAGGAAGCTTTACGCAACCGACACATGAAAACTGCCGAACGCTTAGCTGAACATACAAAGCGGCTGCCACCTCTCATAGTAGGAGACAAGGTCAGGATCCAAAATCAAACTGGCCCTTGTCCAAGAAAATGGGACAAAACTGGAACTGTCATTGAAAGTTCACCAATATGACCAGTATGTTGTACGCATGGACGGATCAGGCAGAGTGACACTACACAACAGGAAGTTCCTACGAAAGTACATGCCGGTGCATTCACCTCCTCGAAAACATACCATTGACCAAGACTTGAGATATTACTTCAAAGGAGGAGATATTAACCCACCTACACCAGTGAGTGGGATACCAATAACCCCAGCCGTTCCATGTCAGCCTGGCACAGACTTGAGACTGCAGAACAGTGAGCATGCACCAGCTTCACCAACTGAGCAGGGTAGCTCACCTCATATCACACAGCCTAAACCACCAATGCCATCAGTCGTGGACAGACCACCACCAGTGAATGACAGTCAACCTCTCACGCCTGCGTCTACCAGGCCACCTCCCACACCTCCATCCACGGTAGCAACTACACCGAAAATGAGCGTGACACCTAAAGGCTCAGAACAACCCTCCTTCGACCAGATTCCAAGACGCTCCAGTCGCCCACGACAAGAACCAAAATGGCTCAGTGATTACGAGCATTGAACTGGGCAGAACAATCCCCGAACCAAAGTGCAGTCTACCCAATGATGGCTCATAACTGTTTCTACGTTTTCTGTTTTATGTACAACATTTTTATTCATATTTTATTTCATTCTCCCATATGATTTGAGGTCATAGTGTAAAGACAGTATAAAGCCACTATCTAGTAATATGTGCTTTGAAAAGAACATCATCCTATCTGTAATCATCACCAATAACACACAAATGACTCGGGGAGGGATAGAGGATAGTGTATTTTATAATCATAATTTAGTCATTAGTGCATCTTAGATTTATCCAACAGATAGTTGAATTGTTATATTATATTTGTGTTCATTGTATGTTTCAGACCTCCATCATTTTAGATGAATAAAGTTATTATCTGAAAATAGTATCGGCCTACTTATCTAGTTTATGTCCCAACATTTTTTCTTATGTGTATCAATACATCGCCAGGTATTTTAAACTTGTGCTACGGACTTGTGTTCCTTAAAATGCCACTGCTGTCATGAGACTAAATATTTGTAATCCAATCTTTGAGGACCAACGACTGCTGACTTCTGATGCGAGTCCATAGTAAAGAAAGAGTTAACAGTCTAACGTATGACCTGATCCCTGGAATCGAACTTCAGATCTTCTACTGGTCATCGTCAGAGGAAGGCAGAAATATTTCTATAACTTAAGAATTATCATTCATTGCAGTGCTTTATGATCTATGATGGTTTGCGAGTAGTTATAGAATATAATGTTGAATGATCCTACGGTGGTATATGGGCCGATTGTTTACTACATGATAAAACAAGCTATATTGAGAAAACAAAATATAAGTTCGTTTTCTCAATATATTTTTTTTCACCATATAAAACGTTAGCTTGGGAAACCAAAAATAAGTTTGTTTTCTCAAGCTAATTTTTCGCCAGATAAGAAATTATCAGGGGAAAACAAAATATTATGGTAGTTTGTTTTCCCCGATAATTTTTCACTAGATATTTTTATGATTATTTTCAGTTGATTGTGTGTAACCGAGGCTAATACTGCCTCTGATGGGACTTAAACTAGGACCCCAAATTTATAAGTCTGGTGCTAAAACAATCAATTATTTAAATGGGACACACAATTAGCTCAAGAAACTCATTAGTGCGAGCACCATTCATATCAGTCTCTGCCATCAAAAGAGCCATCTTCACTCATCATATATGTAACCTAATGTGTTTGACAAATGCTACCAAAAGCCAAGTAATTTGTGAAGATTTTAACATGTTTGATAGTTTACTTGCAGAAGCTTGGTGGTCTTTTCCCAGTTATATCATAGTCAAGTTCTCTTTTCCATCATTTAAAAAATGGTTGCCACTATATACCACAAAAAATTTATGAGTGTTCAGTGTAAAATACAAAATAAATAATAAAACAAAGATTTTAAAGACCCATAACTCTGGGAAATATTGCAAGATGTTGGTCATAACTGAACTCACCTGATATTTTATAAATAGCAACTAAAGTAATTTGATAGAAACAAAAGTGATTCAAACAGACAGACAATGTCTCATGAGGCATAAACATACCAGAGGAACCAGTCTTGAGGGACCACTCCCATGAAGGTACATCTATCTATCTGGACCACTCCCATGAAAGAACATCTGTCTAGAGTGCTCTCCCATGAAAGAACATCTGCCTAGAGAGACCACTCCCATGAAAGAACATCTGTCTAGAGAGACTGCTCTCATGAAAGATTATCTGTCTAGAGACCTCTTTCATAAAAAAAACATTTGTCTAGAGACCTCTCTTATGAAAGAACATCTGTCTAGAGAGACCTCTCATGAAAGAACACATGTCTAGAGAGACCACTCCCACAAAAGAACATCTGTCTAGAGACCTTTCTCATTAAAGAACATCTGTCTAGAGAGACCACTCTCATTAAAGAACATCTGTCTAGTAAGACCTCTCTAATTAAAGAACATATGTCTAGATATACCACTCTCAAGAAAAAAACATCTGTTTAGACAGACTTCTCTCATTAAAGAACATGTCTAGAGAGACCACTCCCATGAAAGAACTTGTCTAGATATACCTCTCTCATGAAAGAACATCTGTCCAGACAGACCTCTCTCATTAAAGAACATCTGTCTAGATATACCACTCTCATGAAAAAACATCAATCTAGACAGACCTCTCTCATTAATAAACATCTGTCTAGAGAGACTTCTCTCATTCAAGAACATCTGTCTAGATATACCACTCTCATGAAAAAAACATGTCTAGAGAGTCCACTCCCATGAAAGAACATCTGTCTAGAGAGACCTTTCTCATGAAAGAACATCTGTCTAGAGAGACTTCTCTCATTAAAGAACATCTGTCTAGAGAGATCTCTCTCATTAAAGAACATCTGTCTAGAGAGACCTTTCTCATGAAAGAACATCTGTCTAGAGAGATCTCTCTCGTTAAAGAACATGTCTAGAGAGACTTCTCTCATTAAAGAACATCTGTCTAGAGAGACTTCTCTCATTAATAAACATCTGTCTAGATATACCACTCTCATGAAAAAACATGTCTAGAGAGACCACTCCCATGAAAAAACATTTGTCTAGAGAGACCTTTCTCATGAAAGAGCATCTGTCTAGTGAGACCACTCTCATGAAAGAACATGTCTAGAGAGACCTCATTCCAATCAAAGTACTGAAATGGGTTGTTATTTATGCAAAATAGCCATGGGATTCAAACTACTGTTATCTAACATAAATGAAATGAAAATAAATCAAATCAACTTAGATCTAAAAACAAAAATACTTCAATTTCCAGCCTCTGAATAAATTAAAAATTAACATTCTTAATTTTATTTGTTGTATCTTCCGCACTAACTTCAAACAGAATATATTGTCTGTTGTGCATTAACACTCATTTCAAAATAAAACGTAAGCATTTATGAAACCTACTTAAATTTAATCCAAACATGACACTGTGAACAGGTAAAATAATTTTTTCCATAGCGAAAAAAAAAGCTAAAACAACAAAACAACGTTCTCTATCTTTTATTAATTAATATAAATAACTGTATGGGGTGAAAAAGACAGTTTACCCAATGTTAATTGTTAAGGAAATAATTGTTCACAAACATAAATGGGGCTGAAGTCCCGATGAAATGATCCATCACCAATTTCATGGAGTTTCGGCAATGGATAAAACTTTGTTTTTGTTGGAGACATCGTTTCTGTTTGAACACCATTATGAACAGACTGATTTCACAATTAGTTTAGGTTTATACATCCCAATCTTATTGTGATTATCTTCAAAAGTTGTGATATTTGCTGTGTAAATACCCGACAATGGACATGGTGATTTTCCCCAACTTCCACGGAAACAAGATCAGGAAATTGTAACCCTCAATGTTCGAGTTACCTCCCTTTGCGATATCAATACACACAGTATGTAAGTGACCGTCTGCTGAAAGTGAGCAGTCGCTGGTTATGTAAGGCATGTGATCACCATATAGGGTGTATAAATAAAGGAAATATGCACAGGGAATCTTGTTAAGGCAGCTTATGTATAGCGATAAGTCGACAAACTAGTTACTTTGATAGTTTTCAAAATGGACAGGAACTTATTCATAATGAATTTCAGAGACAATTTGCATAACAAGCACCTCCTACCCCATGCTATACCCTTTATTCTGCTATTACTTTCATTTTTCCATGGTCTAGAAAACATACATATTCTTGAGAGTTCAATAGAAATTGATTTAGCTTCATGTTGGTATCAGCGATATGTAATTATTTCTATTTACAATTGCTGTACGCTTGTAGCTGTCAATATCAATATGATGAATGGCGAAGTAATACTGCAGTTTTTCAAGGCAGGCTCAACATCACTGGAATCTTATATAGTGGAATTCCATATTTATGAATAGATCAATGATGTTTTGTTGAACCTAACTACAAATCATATTGTATAATTTCGAAAAGCAGAAGCAGTTAGAATTATGTGGTATTTCATTTAATGATTATTCAAACTAGATTTAATTTCATTTACACCAAAATATTTGACTTTTCTGTAAAAGTTGATAGCTTGAGTTGGACTATATATTACAATTGCAACCTCCATGGCCTCTTCACTGCTAACAGGATAACCCTCGATGAAAAGTCGTAGTAAACTCATAATAGGTTGATATTACATAACAACCCATAAAAATCATGCAGTTAAACAACCCTCCAAACAAAATCTCCTGTTTTGAAAGATCACATTTCAGTGGCAGAAGGGTTGGTCTTTCAGGACAGGTATAATTGTATCTGTATCCATAGTTCTATATAATGATAAAGCAGCATACCTGTCATACTTTATTTATTATATATTAGATTTAATATTTAGAAGATTATAACTACAATGTATATAACAATTTACTGTAGTTATGCAAAAGCGGCTTCAAATTTTTATGGACAAACAAATTTTATAATGGATTATAAAATAATAAATGAATTCAAATATGATTTGAAGATGTCCAAGGAATATGTCTCAGATTTGACCTTGATATAAAATCGGGTATAATGAATCTAATATTGTAATAATAATAATACATTTTTCGTCACCTATGATGATGTTAAAAATACAGAATGCATTGTTAAGATACAGTAACTTAGGATATTTTCATTAAATTTCTGAATCAAACAGTTTGTAGATAAATGCATAAATTCTTGAATGTAAGATATAATAGGGTTTTAGTTGTATCACAAAACCTGAAAAATTTTAGTTTTAATTGTTGAATTTCTGTGAAAAAGTTAACATGAACATGTATCTGAAAATTCCAAACAAAATCCAAGTGGTAGAAATTTATTTAGATGGTCTTCACCTTGTAAAAAAATAGATTCAACATTGATATGTCAATCAATCTCATTTGGAATTTCTGTATTGCAACACTGGTAAATAATTTTTAGAAAAAATGCATTCGTATATTTCAATAATAATTTAATTATCTAGAAATGTCATATATTGCTAATCATACCTTAAACATTTCTGACATTCACATAATCCTTCAAAGAAAGATCAATTTCATAAAATTTTAAAAATGTTTTGTCTCTAATAATTCCAGACACTCTCTCGGATAGTTTAACTGAAATAAACAATAGTTCACGCTAGTATTTAAAACTAGAATTAAAATTGACATAAAACTGAGATGGTGGTCACAGCAATAATATTTTAATTAGCCTAGTAATTAACTCTTCCAATGCTACAGACCATAATAGAGTGGATCTAAGAAAATAGAAAAAAAACACAAAATTTAAATACTTAGGGTTGGACTCTCTCAGAATTATTCTGCACTTGTGGGCAACAATTCAGTTTTTTATTGATGACCATTTGCACATTAGATATTGAATAAATTCTGGTAAATGTAAATATAACTTCATTGTACAAAACAATAAAACATTTATTGTTTATAAAACTGGTACGTGGCCATAGCATACTAAATTCAATGTATTTCAAAATGATCTTTGAATCATAGCTGACCAAATACTTATTAAAATAAATAAAAAATGTAAACAATTAATCCATTGGTCAACTTGTTAGCTTATTTCAATAGCTTTGATTGGCACTGGCATGAGCAAGCATGCTTATAGCGGACAATGCCTCAGCATCAACTTGATCTGACCCTGAACCACATTCTACTTCATATTCCACTGTTGGGTATCCATACACCACTGTGGTGGGATGCTCATCATCTCCATCAGGTCTGGTGGTGATGGCATAAATAGTATTTCCAACTTGGACTTCTGATTCCATTGTAGAAACTGGTGGCACTTCATTAATAGCATAAAATTCATTTTCAACTGGACCAATTAAAATAGTCTCAGGGTTCAGATTACTGTCTTGGATTTGAGCTTGGGATTCATTCTGCAGTGCCTGAGATTTTGTTTTTGAAGATTGGTGATCATTGCAATCCACGGATGACACTGACGATCCATCAATTGTATAGAATTCATTATTAACTGTACTGATTAAAATTGTCTGTGTAGTTTGTTCAAGATCCTGAATTTGAGTCTGGGGTCTGGTTTCTAACTTTTGAGTTTTTGCTTTACCAGGATTTTTATCCTGATATTCAATCCTAGAAGTTGGAGGTATGTTTTGTACCATGTAGTAATCATCTTTCATTGGGTTGATTATTTTTCCTGTAGTTGAATTGTTTTCCTGTGTCTGACGGTCAGTTTTTGGTGATCTAATTTTTCTTGCTGCCCGGCTATTATTTGCTGCAGATGAATGTTGAACCAAATGAGAAGTCAAATACTCTTTCCTGAAGAAACTCTTGCCACACACATCACACGTATGATACCGTATCCCTTGGTGATATGACATTTCGTGACGCTTCAAGCTACCTACAAATATAATACAAAATATGAAAATCATTATATATTTATTAGGGTTTAACATTCACATAAATCTCATGGAAATAATGTCTGGTCAGCTATGGCACCCAGCTTCTTTTTATTCTTAATAAAGAAACCTTATCACTTAGGCAATGAGGTTGAAACCTTTAAGGCTTATTTTAAGAAGTATCAAATGATGTAACAAGAGACCAATGAACCTTAATGCTCACCTGAAAAATATATACTGTACTCTTGTTATAGTGATCAAAATGTATTACTAAGTCCTAGTACATATACATTTATTTTGCTTTGGACTGAAATGTCATTATTTCATTGGATATAAGGGGCACATGACTGTCCTCCATGGTTCTGTGGACGGTCAGTAAAAAAAATAACGACAATGATGGATGATACAATTCACAATTCTGTGAATAGTGGCAATTGAAGACATTTACTAAATTCGAATATGGTCCTGGACAAAATAAAAGAGTTATTAGGATATCAGGTAAAACCTTGCCTTTCGCTGACTTGATCAACCTGACAAATTCCTGTGCACGGTCAGTAACAAACCTTATAACTAATAGTATGAAGTTGACTTCATCCCATGTGTTTTATATAATGTTCATACATCAATGTAATCTAGAAATCATTTATAGTTTTGGAGAAAATCAGCATTTTCAAAACATAATCTTTTACCAAATGGCAAGATTGATGGTAATACTCTATGAAGAAAGAAATCAAGCACTTATATTAATCTCAAGCACTCTCAAGGTAAGTTTCTTAATCATTAAAAACACTACCAGTATCTTGTGAGGAAAAAGTGAAAAATTTATTGGAATAAAAAAATTGTTGATGTTGTACTGTTGGAGCTCTAGCCTATTAAGTGGTAGGCTTCTTATGAAAAAACCTGCTGGCAGTGTGTTTTCCAACTTTCCTTTGGGTAACAAGGTCTTGATAGCTTAAACATTCTCATTGAAAGTGCTTGTATATGCTATAAAAAGTACTGAAAGTGCTTGAATACGCTATGAAAAGTACTGAAAGTGCTTAAATACGCTATGAAAAGTACTGACAGTGCTTGAATATGCTATGAAAGTGCTTGAATACGCTATGAAAAGTACTGAAAGTGCTTGAATATGCTATGAAAAGTACTGACAGTGTTTGAATAAGCTATGAATAGTACTGAAAGTGCTTGAATATGCTATGAAAAGTACTGAAAGTGCTTGAATATGCTATGAAAAGTACTTACGTTTGGTGGTGAAAACTTTGTTGCATGGTTCACACTTGATAATTTCAATTTGTGCAGGATGTTTAAACTTCATGTGTCGTTCATATCTGTTAACAGTGGCAAATTCTCGGTCACATAGTTCACATTTGGTTTTTATAACGCGACCCATTTCATGAAGTTTCATGTGTGACCGCAGACCACAAGCTGTAGTAAAACCTTTACCGCAAATATTGCATCTGAGGGAAAAATAAGAATGTCAAAAGAATTGTAACTGAAGTAAATTTGTGTTTGGAAATGTACAATAAGAAGTCAATTATAAATAAATCCTGAACAACATTCTCTTTCCTGATAGATCTGTATAACCAATAAATGTGTTTGAGAAACATTTAATGGGCATTAGCTGTTTTAAAAAAAAATTACTTTGGAATCTCGCTATGTTGAAATCTGGTGAGACGATATTCTGGATATGTCAAAGTTGAATGGCTGGTCCTGAATTTTACGGATAGAACAAATTTTAATTAAAAATTTTGTTTATCTTGAATTCCGGATATCTGGAGGTAATAGGATGGTCCCAGGAATTCAGAGATAACAAGATTCCAATGTACATGCATTATGTTCATGATTGATGTAGAACAAGAAATATAAGTTAATATGAACCAAGGCATTGCCTTGAAGCGAGCACAGCTTTGTCATTGTAACATCATAATGTAACATTAAATACATCAGGTTAGGAAAACCACATGGTTTAGACTGATGCAGACAGTGTATGTAAAGCTCATTTTCTACCCCTTTTCCATAAAGTGCTTGCTTCGCTCGCTTAAAATCATGCTGAAATTGTTGTCCAAATTATAGGTAAGGCGTATTTGGCGGTGTTTCATTGGAACAATAAGATGTTGGTAAGCAGTCAAAATATATCTAGGCTGCTACTAACCCAGCTATACCGGGATCAGGCTGTCATATCTAGGCTGTTACTAATCCAGCTATTACAGGATCAGGCTGTCCAAAGCCCATTGTACTCAACCATGTGCATACTTAACCAATCAGAATAAACATTTATGTCAGCCATGTTTCTAGGAACCCGTATTTGGAGCCTCGTTTGCGATGTACTGGTTGAAACTTTTTGAAGCCCATAGTACAAACTGGGAGACCCTGACCATAAGAGGGTGCTGTAATTATTGGACTTGACTCAAGATTCAACATTTCTACAATAATATGTTCTGGGAAATAAGGTCAGGTCCACAGAATATACAGGAAATTAAGACTTTTTATGTCTGTGTATATCTTTTTTTGCAGATAATGCCAACACTCCCCCTTTTAATTAAGAGTATCTCCCTAAGAGCCATATCATCCATAAAGCCCCATAACTCTGGCATATATCACCAAAAGTCTCATGGTTATACTGTATAGTTGCTTTTATTCGCAGGGGATTTAATTTTGCTATATTGGCGGTCAGATAATATACCATGAAATTAAATACCTGTGAATAGAATACCTTATACTTATGAAGTATTAGAAGACAATACGTCAACAATCAAAATTCTAAAAGTTATTTCCTATCAAAATGTATTCATATATATAGTCAGATATCATATACAGGAATCACAAAATATTTATAAGCTTTACTTAAACTCATATTGCACTTCTTTTCTGGAAACAGTAAAGTGCAAAATTAAATACCCATGAATAAGTTACCTTTAAAAAATTGTGAAATTTTCTCCCCGTGAAATTAAAAAACTATACAGTAAAGCAACAATTCATTTGATTGAAAATTGATGAGAAAAACAAGTTTTTCTATATTGATAGCCAAATTGTTACAAACAGATTATCCAAAAACAGTATGCACCCTATCTTTGTTTCTGGGCATAAAAATCATGGGTATTTCTTTATGGCTGTGATGCATACTTCTTGTCTATGTAATGGAATATGATAAAGACTTTGAAAATGATATTTTTTAATGTCTAATCATGACCAATTTAGATTTAATCATGTTTAAACATAAAAACTACTGGTGTCATGAGAAATTGGATGCCATGACTTTAAGAGAATACATTGTACTTACAGAAAAGAGAAATGACCTAAATGCTTGCGTTTATGGATTCGCATAGAACTTAGTTGTTTGAATTTCTTATGACACGTGTCACACTCAAATGGCTTCACTCCTGTATGCTTGTACATGTGAGCTGAAAAAGATCACAAAAAAAAAAAGAAGAAAATTCATAAATGCCCGTGATGTTACGTATATGTAACAAAATTACATAAATACAAATAAACACAATAAGTTCAGCAAAATTATAACTGAGTATGAGAAAAAACATAAATTTTGATATGCATAATTCCTTTCTTGTTTGTTTAATATCCCAAAGAGACTTTTTTACAGAATGATGCTGGACATCAACCCATATATGATAATGTTTTCCTTATATGTAATATGTCGATCTTTTGATGTTTGACTATATCTTGCTAACCAAAGGAAATTTCAGCTTTCCAATAGATAACTCCATTAATTCGACAACTTTTTTTCTTTCTTTCTGTTAGGGAAGGATTTCTGTAGAGAATATCAAATATTAAAATAACTTCCACAGAACGTGACTTTGATGCATGATGCTGAACCAATATTAGCCAATCAAAACAAAGGATATGACAGGAATTAAATCATTATACAGACCAAGACATTTATCATTTTTCTCCGACTATGACATTAATCTTTTCACTTTAAAACAATAAAACTTGACTATAACCTTAAATTTAACATTTATTAAACCAATCTACAAAACTGTTGTTTTATGATTATTGATATTGAAATATATATTTACTTTGATATTTGGACTGTCCTCTAATGACCTGGCCACAGATCTCACATTTGAAGTAAATATTTCTTCGTGTAGTTTCATTCTTTTTACAGTTTTCTTCCTTCTTCATCACAGGTGTCTTGTAATTTTCAACACTCTGGGAGGCTGATAAATAATAAGAATTTGTCATCTAATATGTGAAAAATGAATACCTAAATTACTTCTTGGATTTCAAAATAGCAATAACAATATAAAAAGGACTAAATACACAGTAAATAAAGTAAAGGAGTGTTCATCTTTAAATCACCCGTTTCCACAACTGTCAACAGATTATGAAAGAGGAGTGAAATGGCAGATATGTGACCATAAAAATAGAAACACATCAGTAAAATGTAGAGGTAAAACAAAAATGTTTTACATAGCTTGAACAGTGGTCTTGATAATTAATCAGGGATTAAAAAACCTGCAAAAATAACATCAAAAATCATATTTTATTTTGTTTTGTTTTGTTTTATCATCGCATGTTCCACTACAAATTCCAATTATACGGAGAGATGTCACAAGCTATAGGTGAAGTGCCATAGATTTTTACCTGACCTACAGACTTATGTATTTCAAGTCTCATCTGACAGACCGGTCACTTTCTTTGTTCTTTTTCTTGGAGAAGGAAAAGCAGGTACCTTTTTTTTCTAAGTCTCAGGTATGACTTACCTTTTTTAGAATTTGTAGAATCTCTGATGCCTGTTTTATCTGGATTTTTTGATGCATTGTTCTCATTCATTTGTAGATGTTTTTCAAGTTCTAATCTTTCTTCTTCTGGTAAAATAGAGAGGACTGCTGAAGCGGTAACAGGATCAAGGGAGGTAAGTGATTTCATTGTAAGCTGTGGAGAAGTTACATCAGAGTTACTTGCTGCCTTGTATGATGTAATTTGAGGGGCAGATGTCTCCTGTTCAAGGGAGTTAACTGTGCTGGCAATGGCTGGACTTGATGATGCTACTATTTTCGATTGTTCAGATGGAGTTACAGTGTCTGATTTTGGAATACTATCTGTACCACTAGAATCACAAATTGTAGAAGCCTGTGACGAGTTTTCATCAGAATCATTTAAGACTGTATTTTTTGTTTTGGTGTTTGATATTTCCTCCTTTCTCATATTATCACTTGAGTTATTCTTAATAGTCCCTCTGCTATCTCTGAAATTTGGTTTTTCAAGCAGAATTTTCTTAAGAACAGAATTTTTCTTTACAGACTCCACAACACTGCCTCCATCACATGAATCATTTGTTGTGTTTGTTTGTTCAAGAACTTCTGTTCTGCTTCTTTGCACTTCATTTGATACATTAGGTAATTGTTTTGTGATTTTCTTACCACTCACACTTTCAGACTTAGGTGTCATTTTGTTTTTCTCAGTTTTGATTTCACAGTTGGTCCCTTTAGTATCAGCTGTATCCTGTGTTGTACAAACATTGGCTGATTCATCCTCATTTCCCCTTTTTTCTCCCTCCTTGAAAACAAAGTAGATTAATTAATACATTGTATTTTGTAACCAAAACTGATCAAGTAATCACCATAAATATAAGTTTCTGTGAAAATATCAATTATGTGACCACCTCACATTTAAAGCCATGAATATTTAGTCCCTTTGATTTTTCTAATAGATATTCATTAAGTCTGTACCCTCAATTAAGAGATCATGTCGCTCATCAGACCACTTTGATACAGTCAGGTGGTCTAAATAGCGAGGTTCCACTGTAAATGAATTTAATAATTGACCCTAAACACTACATTATGTGAAGGGGGCACCTTTAACAGTCCATTAATCTTACCAAAAATAAATAAAGGTTTATCAAAATGTTAAACACAGGATTATAAAAAATACAAAGCTTATCTAACAGCAACGATTTTACAAACCCCAAATGAGATCACAACATTGAAAATAGACTTATTCGAAACAGGGGAATCTTTTGTGTGCAAAATATACAAGAACAATCTAACAACTAAAGCATATCATGCACTGAGAATCTTACAACATATGTGTCATACAAGTATAGTTGATGTAGAATAAGGTAAACCTGACTTCAATCAATCTTCTTTACCACAGCTATGAAAAAAAACGAAGTCCAAAAAAGGTTTGATTTAAAGTTCTATTCTCAGTAAAATCTACTTGCTTTGTTTGTGAAATATTCTCTGAAAAATTTGACACTCTTTGCCAAAGAGGAATCTTGGGTTGTGGGCGTGTCACTGGCGTCATTCTCCATGTTACAGCACTTTCTGATGTAAGATGAAACACCGTCCCTCATTTTGTACCAAAAATACTGCTCACGTAGTCTTTCAAGTGTTTCTTTGTAACCCAAGTGTGTACCTGAAAGCAAATGAAGATATAATGTTTTTATAGCAGCTTTCTCATGACAGACTTTTGCCTGGTGACTATCAAAAGTCCAATACAATTTGAACTCTAAATTAAACAAGATATGGGATTCAAAGAATATCTTTTAATAACATTTTACCCAACATAATATTACTAGGTCGGCATTCATCGAAATTTTTTTTTATTCATTTGAGTTTATGTATGTATTTATTTTGGTAGACAGTAACAAGTTTTAAGTAATGTGTGTAAGATGTTCATGTTTAAAAGAAAAAAAATCAGGTTTTAAACATTGGATACAGGATATAAAACTAACCTGCCGGTAGTTCGTGAGCATTTTTGATAGCTTGTTTTCTGTGTCTCCATGTTACTTCTAAACATCTTTCTTTACTTGATTTATATTTCTTATAATACAACACCCCATTTTGCAACACAAAGTTATCAGCAATTTTGGATATTTTTGTTGTTATAACTCCACCAGTGTTCGCAGGGAATCTGCCTTTCTGGAGGAAAAACACGAGAAGGCTATAGTGTTCTTCTGCATACATTGCCGTTTGTTCCTGTTGAAGACATAAACTCCATTTATAAACAACAATTAAAAGTACTACACTGCATCAGATACTACCATATAATATAATTACCATATTCGACCCAATAAATGTCTGGAGGCTAACAAAATGGGAAAAACAGGGGTCAAAAACAGAGTCAAATTAACGTAAAACAGTTAATTCTTAATAAGGAATGGTGGTAAACTTGTTGTAGTTATTACTGAGGACACCTATTGACATTCTCCTGTTGCTGGGTTAAATTGTTAATAACATTTTTTGGTCCACATTTCCTTGTCAACTGGCTTGAAAAGATTCTTAAATGTGTTTAATTTTTTTTTATCAAAATAGCACATAGATATTAACTGATAAAAATTACTTCCTTATGTAAAAAAAAAAAAAAGAAGGAATTTTGTGTACAAATTTACTTTCTGAAAGATTGTCTTTCTGAGAGACAACAAATCACTCATACAGTATTTGTAACAGTATTTCTGATTGGTTGAGATTAAATTCTATTTGAAAAAAAAGGAGTTGGATTTGTTATCTTTGGTACAGATGATAAAAACATTGGTGTACGAGTCTTATATCAAGTTATTTGTTTGCATGTCTCAAGTCCTGAACAATCCAAGTACTGTGAGCATTATTTTGCATTGCATTACATCCACGAAAAAAATTAAATTAAATTGTGAAATTGTTGATTTAGTTTAACCTCTTTTTCATTTGGTTTGTCTGTCAGTTCTATACTCTCTGAAGTCGAAGAACAGCATTGTGGACAGGCCTGTATAAATGCAATACAGTCAATCATCAGACATTTCCATGTGTTATTCTTTAAGTATGAAAGCATCCCTCCTTTCTGTAAGTGCCTTCCTGTACCAAAACAGTCAATGAAAAACATAAATCCAACAAAATACCGTAAGTTTAAGAATACTAGATCAACAGAAGATCATGGATCTAAATGATTTAAAGAAAACAGGAGGCCCAATGAGCCTTAAACTACTTTAAAAGATTTATATCTGCATCAAATATGCCAAGTCTAGGTGTACAAATGACTTGAATATGGCCTGCACAGATGAAAAAGGGAAATAACTCTAAAATCTAAGGATGGTACAAGCACAACATTGTATGCAACACTTGTTTACCCAAGATGCATAAATGCTCCAAATATGGGAAGCCAAGGTATAGAAATGACTACCTGGACAAAAAAAGGAAGTAACTATAAAACTAGGAGTGGTAGGAGCACATATCTGGATGTAACACTCTGTTTACCAAAGATGTATAAGTGCACCAAATACAAGGAGCCTAATTGTGATGACTAGGGGGGAATACAAACAAAGGGGAATAACTGTAAATATATGGAGGGGGTAGGTGTGCAATATGTCTACTTATATAGCCCAAGTTAAAGTTTTTGTTCATGAACACCAAGGATTATTACATAAACTCTCAGGACATTTTGAACTGGATAAACAGGATAGCAGGATATTAATTAAACGTTCCCATCCACACGTTGCTTTCAAAATTGAATTTGAACTTAAATCCATATTTCTGTGAAATACTTTTTTCACAAGATTATAGCTAAACTGAACATATTATTTTTTTCAGAGAGACTTCTGAAAATGTAATATGCACAATTAGACCTCAAACTTCAAAGGCAACCCTCATATTAAATTTCAATAGATCCCTACAGTACTTCTTGTGAAATATAAATGGTAACAAACTTCCTTTGGTCAAAATCCAAAATGGCAGCCTGTCAGCCATGTTGGATTCTGATCTCTCTGAAAATGTAATATGCCCAACTATACCTCAAAGGGAAATTTCAAGTCAAATTTAAACAAGATCCCAACAGTACTTACTGAGAAATAGGGGTAACATACTGCCATTGTCAAAATCCAAGATGGCCACCTGTCGGCCATGTTGGATTCCAATCTCTCTGAAAATGTAAATTACACAACTAAACTTAAAGGGGAAGCTTTGTGCCAAATTTCACAGAGATCCCTTCAGTCCTTTCTGAGAAATAGTGGTAACAAACTTCCTTTCATCAAAATCCAAGATAGACGCTTGTCGGCCATGTTGGATTCCAATCTCTCTGAAAATGTAATATACACAACTAGACATCAAGAGGACCATCCTGTCAAATTTCAAGGAGATCCCTTAAGTCCTTTCTCCAAAGAAGCAGTAACAAACTCCCTTTGGTCGAAATCCAAGATGGCACATCTGTCGGCCATGTTGGATTCCGATCTCTCTAAAAATGTAATATGCACAACTAGAATTCAAAGGTAACCTTCATGTCACAATATGCACAACTAGAATTCAAAGGTAACCTTCATGTCAAATTTCAAGATCCCTTCTGAAAAATAGAGGTAAAAAACTTCCTTTGGTCAAATAAAATATTGCCTTCTGTTGGCCATGATGGATTCCGATCTCTCTAAAAATGTAATATGCACAACTAGACCTCAAGGGGAACCTTCATGTCAAATTTCAAGATTCCTTCTGTCCATTCTGAAAAATAGAGGTAAAAAACTTCCTTTGGTCAAATCAAATATTGCCTTCTGTTGGCCATGATGGATTCCAATCTCTCTAAAAATGTAATATGCACAACTAGACCTCAAGGGGAACCTTAATGTCAAATTTCAAGATCCCTTCTGAGAACTAGAGGTAAAAAACTTCCTTTGGTCAAATCAAATATTGCCTTCTGTTGGCCATGATGGATTCCGATCTCTCTAAAAATGTAATATGCACAACTAGACCTCAAGGGGAACCTTCATGTCAAATTTCATGGAGATCCCTTCTGACCTTTTTCGGAAGTAGTGGTAACAAATTTCCTTTGGTCAAAATCCAAGATGGTCCCTTGTCTGCCATATTGGATTCTGATCTCTCTGAAAATGCAATATGCACAACTAGACCTCAAGGGGAACCTTGATGTAAAAGTTCAAGGAGATCCCTTCAATACTTTCTGACAGCGGTAACAAGAATGGTTCAGGACGGACCACAGAAGTAGAGTGATTTGATGGTAGTCTAACAAATACACCGAAGGTTCTGATTGTAATGTTCACTTGGGGGTTAAATACAGCATTATGATTTGGTCAATTACAGGAGTCTCCAACAGAAATTTTGATCCAATTTGCAAATGTATAATGCTTACCATTTTCATCAACATGGGCCTTCTCCAACAACTGAAACCTTTCTTCCCAAGTCATTGTTACCTTCTTAAACCCCTCTGATGTTTTGTAGAATAATTTTCCATCTTTCACATCATATGACAATGTAGATTTCCTAATCACTCTTTTGAATGCTTCAGAACTTCCTCGAGGGTACTGTTTAGCTGTCTTGTACAGGTATATAGACTCGTAGTACTTATCTAAATCTGTCTGTAAGAAAATTATCTCCATGTACTAATTCTTTTTTATTTAGCAAAACTCTGTGTTTATTTTCAGTCCTGTTTTAAATGTCCAAACAAACTCATCTCACCTTTTTTCCTATAGTATTTCTTCAACTAATTTGAAAGCAAATTCTTTCTCATTTCTTCCCCAAAATCTGAGGGAAAGCATATAAACAGAAGATAGATTGAGAATATACTGTAAGAATCCATCACAAGTATGGTATCCATGTGGGATAGGGAATTACACCCAAGAGGTTGAATATTTCAGTCAGGGAAGGGGCTTGCTGATTATTTTTCTCCCATTATATATATTTTTTTACCCAACTTTTACTTAAATTCACAAATTCGTATAAAATCTTGAAATGTTAAAATTTCACTGTTAAGTGTTTTTTTTGTAACGATCATAATTTCAAAGTACATACTAAAAGTATGTACCTGAAAAATAAAGGGGATATTAAAGAAGGAGGGAGAAAAGAACATATTAAAACCTGCTTATTAGACCTAGGCTTATAGGATCACATGCTCATGTGAGAAAGGCAGATCTCAGAGGGCTTTCTCACACGGGCAGTTATAGGAGAGAGGTCTATCCTATCATTTATTGTATAAATCTTAGAGAGATTTTAAAATTCTCCTCAGCATCTGCAGGGGTTAACAGACCCTTTTAGGGACAGGGTCCTGTACCCTTTCAGTTGGGAATTTTATGTCGCAATGGGCTAAATTGGGAAAAAAATAACTGGTCATTTAATTTATAAAAATAAAGACTCATAACTAATAATTCATTTAGCTTCTCTTATTTAAATGACAACATGGCTTTCATATGAAGACTTTGAAGTGCAGTTCATACATGTACTTAATTCTCCTTTTTATTGTTTAATATTGAATGTGAAAACATGGTGAACAGAAATGCGAAATTTTTGTTGAAAATAGCAGATTTTTAATTGGGAATGGGTCCTTGATGATATTAATCCCTGATCTGGCATCTAGGCCTATGTATACCATAATATATATTATATACCCTATATTACTTTAAAAGAACACCTATCTTTATATATTTGTATAGGTCTACCAAGTACCAAATTTGGTACCCCAAATTACTATAAAATAACACTTATCTATATATCTGTATAGGTTTACCAAGTTTAAGTGGCACATTTGGGTTAAGTCAAAAACCCAAACAATACGGTCAACTTGCCAAAAATAGGTTGTACAGGTAAAACTTATTGCCTTTCATGGACTCATGCATTACCGATTCTCTAATACTTTTTGATGACAAATACCTTGTCATGATTTGATTTAGACCAGCTGTGTTTGTAAACATGTTCCAATTTACCTTGGTAGACCTATAGTTATATCTATCATATCTGTAATACAGTCATACATAGCTCATTGGTAATGATAAGATTATTTCCCCAGATGCACCAAATTTTGGGCTTCTTGGAGTCCCATGGACACAAGTCCCTTTTCATTTGCAAAGATTACACAGCTTCACATGGGGATAGTTCCTGCCAAAGTTTGGTTCAGTTTAAACAGTTGCTTCATTGGGCCATAGCAATCGCTCACTTGGCCCCAATAATTCAGCATTTTTCTGTTTACATACCATAGACGGAGAACTAAAATCCATCGAAACTCTGGCTCTTTTTCACCCTAATTAAAAATACAATTTTTAAAACCATGCATTGATTGAAAATTGTTCAGTGACAGTGTATAGAAGTATTTTATGATAGAAACAGTAAATTCGGAAATTCGTTGCAAGTGCACCTTCACTATGATTCTGCAGCTCTCCTCAAGCAATGTGCTTTTCTGCATGAAAAGAATCTTTCTTCTAGCTACAGGTAAATAAAATCACAAACATTTTGCTAAATTATGTACTTCTTTAATAAGCTGTATTTGATATTCTATTTAGTTTAATTAAGCAGTGTTGCATCAACAAGTAACTCTTGTACATTTTATTTCTGTAGGAATTTACAAATAAAATATTTAGCACTTGCAAAAATCTGTTTCAATAAAATATGAAAACAGTTTACAACTTTGAAAAATCAATACATTTATTCATATTAGTATGACCATAAAATCATGATCTATATGTACATGTATATATAAAATACATACATAAAATACAACCTAGAAACATGTGGTTAGTAATGGGAGGCTAAGTATCAGAACATTGAATAAGGTATGTGGATTGAGAAGGGTCAACAACTCAGGGTTCTGCTAAGGTAGTAAACTTCAAAACTGATGAAAATTTCTTAGCAGGTATTGCAGACCATAATGCCTGCTTCTATTCATTCCTTTCTCAGACTTATTGAGTTATTTTGTTTCCTGTAAAAATATCACACAGGGAATTTTACAGCTGGCCACATAGAATAACAAGAGACATTCACAGAAACTCAATGCTATAAAGTTAAGTTCAAGCAAACATAATCCTTACAATTTTATGAGCTGTCCAGTGTCCACCATGAGACAATCTACTTAACTACAGCATTGAAATAACAGGGTCGATTATGTCAAAATACAGAGCCATTCCTGCACTGGAAACATAGCATGTACTAAGAAATATACATGTATGTCATTCAAGTTTAAAGGGGCATTAGTTGTGTTTACCAAAATATTATTTCTATATTTTCTACTTTTACTACATGTACTTGATGTACAATAACAAATAAGAGCTATACACAGGCATAAAAAAAATCTTAAACTGCTATATATTTTGTGAAAATAAGGATAGGTCCAACAGTACAGTATTTAAAAACAAATAGTAAGGCTAAATTAATCAATTGCAATTGAGAAAGCCAAACCTGGGTTTCTCAAGCAATTTTCACAAAATATGTAGGGAATTAAAAATAAGCTGAATTTTTATGCCTGTGTATATGTCTTTATTGTTATTGTATATCAATCTAAGCAGCAAAAAGGGGGATTTTATTTTTTAAATAAACACAGTTAATGCCCCTTTAATTAGTGTGTGAATAACAGATGCAGGTAAATCTGAGCTGTATCTTCTTAACTGGAACCTGATGCAAGCACAATAGCATAAGAACTGTTCAACTTTGTTTGAGGTGAGCTAAATACAATGTACAAGAATCACTGTCATAAAAGTATGACAATAATAACTTATGTAATGCCAAGCTCGAGAGGAGAAATGTATTCATATATGATTCATACCAAAACAAAGAAGCTAAAAAAACAAAACAAAAAAAAACAAAAAAACAAACATAAATGTATGCATACATATTTATAATTTTATGTACATTAATTAATTTTTAGGTACCCATGACTTACTAGTACATGTATATAATGCTTTTCTGGTGTTTGAAAGACATGAACCTTGAAATTTGTTAACATTTATTGTTTACAACAAAGCTAATAAACAAAGACATGTGGCTCTCCTTAGTGCCAAAACTCATGATTATGAACATACTAATGGATATTAAGGATAAAACAAAAATCTTTATGTTTAAATGGTACTTTAAATAAAAAATGAGGGTCATTTGGAAATTTTGGGGTCAATGATGCTTTACGAGAAATTCATGGGCATATTCATGTATCATTACTTGTTTATATCATTATATAGTGGGGTGACAAAAGTTTTGGTGTTGGAGGCAAGTTATGTAATGTAGCCATAAAAAATGTACAATGTACTGGTTGAACTTTATAGAAAATAACAAATTTGAAACTAAATACCCTAACGACTCAGTTCAAGTTGGTTCAATTTGGCCCAGTGGTTTCAGAGGAGAAGATTTTTGAAAGTGAGTTAACGACGGATGGATGGACGACGGACGCAAAGTGATTGCAAAAGCTCACTAGGTGAGCTAATAAAAAATGAGGGTCATTTGGAAATTTTGGGGTCAATGATGCTTTATGAGAAATTCATGGGCATATTCATGTATCATTACTTGTTTATATCATTATATAGTGGGGTGACAAAAGTGAGTGGGTTTTCAAGTTTTTTTTGCTTGTTTTGATGTAAATTGCCATTGTTTAATTTTAAAGTACTGATGAGTTTTGCAGGATACAAAATTTCAATGTTTCTTCAATATTTATAAATAGGGAATTATGACTATAAAATTTAATTTTCTGTTAAAATTCCTGAATCCTGAAAACAGAAAATTGGAAAATCATGAGCTAATATGCTATGTAACTGTTAAAATTTTTTTTTTAAATTTTTTATTATGGTATAAGTTTAACCCAAAATTGATTTAGAAATGACTTAACATGAATGTTTTGAAAATTTGCAGATATGAAATATAACAGAAATCTAAAAATTATTCTCAGTTTTGTTATTTTACTGTATATGTTTGTGCTTATTCAGGTAAAATTATGACACATATCTGCAGTAGTAATACTGACTAAGTGCTAAACAATGAAAAGATTATCTTGCATCCACTATGACACAAGTGATTTATATTTAGGGGTCATTTGCAATCTTGTGACAATGACGCAGGATTTGTGTGCCAAGTAAAATCCTGCATATCCGACCAAACAGATTTAAAGAATTTCATAATCAATCAAATTCTTAATAAAAAAGTTCTGGCTTACCATTATCCTAAACTTAACTTTTTACTCACAGAATATAGCATAAATATCTCCATTAGCACAGACCTTTCAATAGTTTTGGTGTTGGAGGCAAGTTATGTAATGTAGCCATCAAAAATGTACAATGTACTGGTTGAACTTTATAGTGTGCAGACAGAAATCAGTGATTATTTTTCTGAATGGAAGAGAAAAAAAGCCGACAACTTGCAAGACTTTTGGTGAAAATAGTCAACAATATTTGTCTTTTGCTATTGAAAGGCCTGTTAATATAGCTTGTATGTGATAATGTACCAATTTATAAGACAGATGAATCGTGTGACGTTATCCATAGCTTTTAAAGCTATCAATTCATTTCATTAAGAAAACATAACTGAACATTTCCAAAACAACAAATGGAAGCCTTAAGCTTGTAAAATAATGTTATCATACACCCTGTTCTGTCTTCATGTATCATTTGTTTCATAAATCATAACAATATACCAAACCTTCAGACAGCTTAATACACAACTGTATAAAAATGAATGTGTGAATGAAAATATATACATCAGTTCATCCTTAGGAACACAGAGATAGAGAGATTCCAATACTACCGAAACCTTCAAAGACTTTATTCTGTGGGTGACATTTCATTTGTGTTAGCTGTATTACCTACCGTACAAAAATAGAAATATATATACAAAAAAACTTTGCTATTCAACTTTATACAGTCTGGGATAGAATCAGGGATAGAATCTGGGTGAGCGTATTTCCCCTGGAAGTCGCCCAGGTGGCGAGCACAAATTGCTGAAATGTCTGATGACACCAGAGTGTAGTTCAGTTTATTTGATATTCAGCATTTTATTCTGATATCAGGATGGATCTCCTATATATTGTAGGCCACTAAATGGCTACAAATATTTCAAATAATCTAAATTCATGCATTAAAAAGAACTTGTTTTACTTAAAAATCTTAACAGAAACTGCAGAGCTAGATTGTGGTGTCTTCTCTCCAATGTCCGTACTCCAATAAACACTATAGCAGGGGTTGTGCTGGGCTTCGCCAATGTCGCATATGGCTATTTTTTATTTCAACTGGCGACAAAAAATTGCTTCTGGTGCCATGGTTTTATGGAAGATTTAAGCCATCTAGGTTACATAGGTCATTCATATCATCCAAATGGTCATCAGAAACAGTTAGGTACATGATTGTATACTAATAGATAAAGTGATTAGATCTAACCTATAAACTTCCACACCAACAATCACTATCTACAGACATTCTGAAATTAAAAAAATCACTGGTCAACCAGACCAGTGAATAAAGGAATTCCAGTGGTCAAAGAAATTTTTTTAATGGTTTGTATATATACAAACTGAAAAGAAATGAAAAATTATTGGTCATTTGAACCAGTTATCAGAAAATTTCACCAGACTTTTGTCAAATTTACCAGTTTCCGGGTAAGACCAGTGAATTTCATAAACTCTGGTATCTGTATGTTTTGTCCACAAAGCAGACTTAAAATAGCAACATCATTAATGCTATGTTAAATTCTTGCAGCTTGTATATCAATCCTGAATCATTTTAATCAAAATATTTAAATGAGAAACATCAAAGTGAGATTGTGGTGTTTTCTACGATGTCCGCACTTCACACCATTAACCTATACAGTGTTATGGATGCATATTAAAATCATACTGATTTCAATTGAATCAATACAAAATTGATATTTTATTTCAATAACATAATATTTTAAACAAAGACACTAATATCTTAATGTAACTCATTGAATTTAATTAAATAAATTGACAGTAATGGCTGTTAACACATTTATATAACTTCAATAATTTTTTTTTTATTGACTTTGAATCTGGCTCCAAAAATTGGAAATTGGCGACAGATTTTGACAACTGGAGAAATTTTGGCGACACAAATTCTTCAACCTGCACAACCCCTGACTATAGTGTAATGAATACATCTTAAAAATTGTGATGATTTCAATTTAAAAATGATGTTTCATGGCAGTAACGATGTAGATTATTTTAAAAACAGTCAATAATATCATGTAATTGATTAAAATGAATTCATTAAATTTACAGCAAACTAATGGCATTTATAGCTTTTACATAAACACAATCATAATTTTTCAGAATTTTTAAATCTGGCTCCAAAACCGTTGACAGATATTGAAAAAACTAAATCTGATATTTTAATTACATTAAAAAATGCAAAGAAAAGATGTATATTTTGCCAATTTTTAACTTTTTAAATTCAACTACGGTAGTCCATTTATAGTCATTTATGGAATAATTCATTGTGTTTATTTTCTTCATTTCTATTTTTTTAAAATGTTGAAATTACTGTTACTATTCTTTACTTTGTGGAGAAAGACCATTATTTGAGGAAAACTCTTAGATTTTTTCTTCACACTTCATTAATTGTCGAAGATTTTCTGAACAGAAGTCTGAAACTATCTTAAAGTAAAAAAAAATCTGGGCCCCTGAAATTTGAGCTGGACTAATCAATTTTTAACCTTAGATGACTGACCCCTGCATAAAAAATGTGAAGCTCTATCCCTGTAGTACTGTTATTTTTTAAAATGACACTTCTTTTTTTCTAATATATATATATATATATACAAGTGTACATACATGTATATAGTTACATCAACAGTATTACCGTATAATACATGTACATATGCCAAACAGACATACTCAGTAAAGTGCAAATGATCATGATAACTGATTATGTGACTTTACAACATTATTAGTATTCTCAGGAGTTTGGATGCCAAAAAATTTGGGTTCATAACCAGATGTCTTTGGATCAAGTCTTGATGCCAGCTGATTATTTTCATTCTGATTTTGTAATGAATTACCCCAAATATGTATACTTGAAAGATCTCCTTTCTCATCCATGGAATGATCAGTTCTCTGATTACCTAATGAATTCTCCCATAATTCAGAAGTGGACAGTGTGCCTGCAGTCTGACTTGGCACACTGTCTTTCATTTGATTTAAGAAATTTTTCCTCTCCATATTAGTCCCACTACACATGGCTTCATGTGTGCTACTGTTTCCTGGTTGATTAATGGTGCTACATCCAGCTTGACTCAAATCTCCACTCCCCTCACACGTTTGATTCATAACACCATTTCCCCCAGCATCCTGGTTACTATCTGTACATGTTGACCGACTAACGACACCACTTCCCCCTGGAGCCTGACTTATAGCACCACTTCCTGCAGCTGGACTTATATCACCACCACTGGTTTGAACCACATCATTATTTTCATGTCTGGCCGATGAATCTGGTGGAATAGCACTTGATGCTTTGCTTGCTTCTTGAACTGATATACTGTCTGTCTGACTAAAGCTGGACTTTGCATCATCTTGGGTCTCTACCGTATCTTTTAAATGAGGATCTGATCCATCAGCAGTTGGTATTTTTAAAGTGGTCTCACTGACCTGCGCAAGCAAGGCACGAATGCTTGCTGGACTGATTAGTTCACTATACACAGCTTCATCATTGATGGTTTCTGAGCTAGGGTCATCAGATTTGTCTCCACCTCTTCCATGAACTGTTCTTAAATGCCGATTTAAATTTGTACAGAATGAAAACTGCAGGCCGCAATAGTGGCATGGATATTTTCCATCATAATGTGTTGCTTCATGTTGCTGGAATGCATTTTTACTATGAAAAATCTTTCCACACATAATACAAGTATACTGTTGTGCCACCCTGCAGTTATCCCGATGAGTCATGAAGGATTCCTTTGTCGAAAATGACAGCTTGCAGTGTGGACACTTAATATCATTCCCTTGGTGAGTGGCCAAGTGTTTGTTAAACAGAGAGCTTGAACCAGAGCATTTCCCACAAACAGGACATGGGTATTTTTGCTCATGCTCCTGTGCAATGTGAACCTTAAGTCCTGATTTTGTTGTATAATTTCTTTTACACTTCTCACAATTATACAATTCATTTTCATGAAAAGTCGTAATATGCTGTTTCAAGGCCATTTTCTGAGAGAACGTTTTCCCACAAACTCTGCAGTCAAAATTGTCTGACTTATTTTGGTGAACTTTTAATATGTGTCTTTTCAGATGCTGTTTTCTTTTGATGCATATCCCACACTCTGGGCATATGTTGACACTACTCTCATGGACCTCGTGCATTTCCCTCATGTGACGACGCAAGACGTCTGATCTGGACACTTCCTTGTGACACACATTGCACACATATTTCTTTGTTGGACTTTTAAGCTGTATGGTATCAACGATTCGTCTCTGCTTTTCCACAGCCTGAAAAATCCATAGGGGAAAGTCATCAGTAAAATATCTTCCATCTACCTCCAAATCAGCTGATTAGTAAAACGATCACATAACTGATACTCGTAAAGAATACACATTCTGAACACTGTTTCGCCCATATATCACAAATCCAAATGTTCTTCCCACAATTCACTTGTTTTTGTTAAATTGTCTTTGGAATATACATTAATTTTTTTCAGTCTTTGACACATATCATTTAAAAGTTTTCAAATCCACTAAATCTCCTTTCGAAAATTGTCAACTTGGAACTGTGCTGTACTGCAGTTAATTAACAACTCATCCAGTGTTGGACAATGTGCATTAAGAGTGCTTCATCTGTACCTTGCTAAATAAGTTAATTATTTTTAAAAGAAAATATTCAAAAAAATTTCCTCAAAATCAGACAAAAATATTAACTAAAATAACATATACAGAAATAGAAATTAAAACCATTCTACAAGTTGTTAAAATAAATAAGATTGTTTGATTAGACTTCGGGTTAGCTAGCCCAAACATCCTGCGCCTCCACACACAGGAATCCGTCGAACAAAATAACTTTAGTAGGTGGTTTTGTTTTTAATATTCAAAAGAATGATATAAAACTGAGGGGAAGATATAGGTTTATCAAATTTGCAAATATTTCACATTCTCCTGAACAATCTTAGGCCACTTTCAACAACCGGATAATCACTTATTTCTAACAATGAAGATATCCAAAGTCAAATTAAAACAAAGTGAGCATAAACTGCTTGCCACAAATTCATTATAAATCAGGAAAACCTAGAAAAATGTTTTTTAATAGATGTATAAAGACAATTTAAAAGGTAATAAAGGGGTTCAACAGTGCAGAAATCAGACATTTTGAGGTATTCTTTACATTAACACAGAATTTGAACTGACAATAATTCAAATATATGTGATTGCAGTAGGTTTCACTGTAACAGGAAACTAAAATTGTTTTTATATACAATTTTACATAAGATAAACGTATTTAGTAACCTCATACACAAAAATTGGAAATGTCAAAACTTCTGTTAACTGAGGGCAACATATCATACAAAAGTTGAAAGTAAATCTCATTTTTGTAAATATTTTGATACAGATTTATATCTTATAGGGGTATTAGCTGTGTTTAGCAAAAAAAAAATTATGTTGATTTTTCTACGTTTACTAATTGTACTTGATGTACTATAAGAAATAAGAATTATACAAAGGCATACAAAAACTTCAATTCCTACATATTTTGTGAAAATAAGGTCAGGTTGAGTGTGGTATTAATATGCAAATAGTAAGGTTGAGTAAATCAATGGCAACTAAAAAAGTGTCAAACCTGGGTTTCTAAAGCAATTTTTATAAAATATATAGGAGTTTAATAATTTTTTAAATTTCTTTTTTTTTATTGTATATCAATCAAAGTTGTAAAAAAGAGGGAGAGGGATTTTGAAGAAAAAAAAAACCCAAAACAACAGCTAATACCTCCTTAAGGATTTCAATGGAACTTTAATGTACATGACAAAGTACAAAAGAAGTATAAATATATATATATATATATATATGTAATAGTTCTACAAAGATAAAACGGCACATGTTTAGAAACGTAAGTCTAAATTTAGTGGTACATGTACTTACAACACAAGTAACTGGCTAGTTTACAGCACAAAAGTTTGAGCAACAAGTAATGCACCGAAACAGAGCAAGATACAATGTTTTACCTGTACACCCCCCTTTTTTTGGGGGGGGGGGGGGGGGGGGGGGGGGAAAATAGAGAATATTGTTGGTTTTTGACTCTATCTTGGTAGACCTATACAGGTGTATATGTGCCATACCAATTACTTAACTAAATATTTTCTTCACAAACTGAAAGTCACTTTATTTGTTCAATGAGGAAAATAGGTATTTTTATGCCTCTATCTTAGATTCTTAATCCTTAATGGACAAACGTATTTACATGACCAGAAACAGAAAAGTCCAGTCTCCCTCACGTTTTATTTTCCCCATCATATTTCCTCCCATTCGGAACCCCACTAGTTATCGTTCTTGATGCGAAACAACTATGGATCATCAAAGTGAAACTTGTTAATATTTCTTGGAAAATGTTGTTTTGAATAAAATATTCTTGAAACCTTAATGGTAGTTGTTATTTTTTGAGTTTTCATATCAGTATAATAAACAATTTATTGCCCTGGTTGTAGGGAGACATGAGATGTGTTTACCCAAGGCAAGTCATATTTCCCCTACGCCAGAGGGGAAATATGACTTGCCTTGGGTAAACACATCCTGATGTCTCCCTACAACCAGGGCAATAAATGTATATAATTCTCCCTCCCTCACACACACACACCAAAAATAAAGTCATTAACATCAGGTTTTGACAAAACATAACATTTGTACATTCAGGTGTTTTATAATAATGTATAATAATGTGTAAATAAAATTATATAATAATGGCAGAATCCTTGCCACACACCACTTTATATCTTAACAAATGCATGACTACAAATTTCCATGTGTTACCTCCAATCAGACAGGCACTGGACAAAGTAACCCTTATCTACTTAGTATTTAAAGCACAAGTGACAGAAAATAATCTGATGGTCTAAGATTGAAAATAAGATGAACAAGATAATGATAATAAATATGGTAAGAGTTACTGCCCCTTCTTGACATCACAATGATCAATACATTCAGATGTCCTAGGAATCTTGAAACATCTCATTTCTAGGACAAATATCAACAATAAACTAAATTATTTTTGTGACTAAAACTTACTTGTGAAAAAGGTCAACAAATAACTAGACTAAATGTAATATAAGTTTATTTGAAATTGATATATAAAATAGTTAACTTTTATGTATCCAGTTTTCCTGAATTGTAAATTTTGAAATAACCTTAGCATTACTCATTATTATATAGTCAGAATGAGTATTTCGTAAAATTAGTAGGTAAAGTATGACCAAGTCTTTGTATTTCATAAGAGCACCTTCAATATACATGTATATATTCATCAGGGGGAAATCTGCATAAGTTGAGTCAGTTGTGAATTCCAATTTATTCTCCAAATGGAATTGATCCATTTTCTCTTATCTGATACTATTAAATGTAAGGTTGAAGAGGAGTAAAGAGCATTTGATTTCTGGTGATTTTTGTTTTCACTACATAATCTTACTTTAGAACTACACTGTATAGTGCTCAATGAGCCTCAGTACACACACAGAAAGCCTTGTGATGCAAGTATCCAACAAAAAATAAATCTTCTTGTTTCAAATTTTAACTGAAACTAAGAACCTGCTTCCAAGTAATAGTGATTTATAACATATAGGATATTAATTATGTAAAATCTAGCCTACATATAAATATTGAGGAAGAACCCTAAATTATCAATAACCAGATTGAATTACTCTTTGACTTATCAAATATACACCTAGAATGAACTACAAATACATTATCAACTTACCTTTTCATTTTTACTTCCTGATGCATAGTTTACATTTTTTGTGTCGTCCTGTGATTTACTCTCCTTATCTTCCACTGGATTATCTTCATCATTAGAGTCTTGTGCAATAAGACGAATCCTTCTACTCCTCTTTCTTTTGGACGCCCCTGTAAGAACCTCCTTTGAAGCTGATGACGGCGGTGGCATGTCCTCCTCTATTTCTTTTTCTGTTATATCATCATCTGAGTCATCACATTTAAAAATATTTTCAACATTAAAAGTACTTTTTCTTTTCCGTCTGGAAGTTGCTACTGTTGTTTTGTTACTACTGTCTTGTTTTTTCCCTAAACTTGTCAGAGATGAAGTAAGGCAAAATGGTTTAGCTGCTTCAGAAAATTTTCCATACATATTGTAAGCCTCAGTAAGACATTCACGAGTTGAAGTCATCTGAGCTGATGTCAGATGTGGTTCTGCTGCGTGGAACATATTTGATGATACATCTTCATCTTTGTGAGATAATGATGGGGGAAGATTCAGTTCCCTGAAACCAACACAAAAATTAGAACATGTCAATCAAAGAATTTTAAAGAAAATTCACCTCAGTATATCAATGAATGCTAATTAACTTTATTGGCGACTGGTAATTGGGATTGTTTTTTATAATTAAGGATTTACTGTACAAATATCCAATATTTTGCCTTTAAGTTTTCTTTTGTTTTTTTTTTACAGTAGCATCAAAACACTCAAACAACTTGGAGCTAAATTAGAAATGAAATGACTGCAGAGGTATTTAGAACATAGGGCTATAATCCCTGTCCGTAATGAGGTAGTGAACATCTAAAGCTGAGTTCTAATTTACAGTTATAGTTCCACCTCTAGGTGAAGAGCCAGAAATTTTTACCTGTGCCAATGCAGAGAGTATTATTTCATGTGCCATGCATGTCATGACACAGAACTTTGTTTAAAAACTTCATCCAATAGACCTGCGACTGTCATTTCTTATGCCATATGCTTGGCAAAGAAGCAGTTACTACCCTTTTCTATTCTTAGGTATGACCCTGTGCCTAGAATCTTACGCTTGCGAGTCAAACACTCTACCATAAGACCATCACAGTCTAAATAATCAACATAATTACCTTCCATACGTAATATATGATGGGGTGTATTCACATGATTCTGCTCTAGAAATACGATGTGGCAGTAAAGCAAACTCCAGACAATATGGCCATTGATTATTGTTATCTGTGAAATGCTGTATGCTTCCTTTTATTTCTTCCCAAATAGGACCTGAAAAATGAAATCAATTTTACTTAAACACTGACTAAAATATGTAGGTCCCTGAACTACCCCAACACTACAATAAATGTTATATATAGACCTTTTTTTTTTTTTAACTTGATACAAGTTTATCACAATATTTTTGTTACCGACAAGCATGTAAGCCTTTTTCTACCCATTTTGGGAAACTGACATTGGCAACAAATTGGGAATTTTTAAATGTGAATTTGTATCAAATTGGAATCTCTTTCATTACAGTCATGGTCTGTATACCAAATTGGATTTTTTTTTCTTCATAAAATGTAATTTGCATTGTGATTGGGGTCAATGGAAACTATAGAAAAAGGCCTGGCATGTAACAGGAAGTATTATAGGTAAGTGTTGTTTTTTTTTAAACTGTTAGGAACTGCCATCTGATTAATACATTGAGATGTATTTGATGTAACTGCCATTGGCGACAAACTGGGAATTCTAAAGTGAATTTGTATTGAATTGGGAAGTTTGCATCCAAGTCATTGATTTAATCTTAATGTAATGGAATCTCTTTTTTAAATACCTTTTCCACTGTATAATCCATTTGCAATTAAGGTCATGATCTGTACACCAAATTGGGGATTTTTTCATTAAATTTGTAAAATAAATATGAAACTAAAGAAATAGGCCTGGCATGTAACAGGACGTATGGTGGGTAAGTGTTGTTTTCAAACTGTTTGGAATTGCAATCTGATTATTTTCCATACTATGATGTCGCCCAACTGATTATCAATTTTAAGAGGTTAACAATAGATTTGTTTGTGTGAATGGTGGTTTATGTTGTTACTCTTCCACTTATCAGATATACAGTGACAGCCAGTATGTAAATGGTAGCAGATGCCACCTGGTTACAATATATCTGGGACAGGGATTTTCCTACCTCCAAATTCTAGGTCCAGACTCCATTGATTTGAGAAAACATGCAACTTTTTTACTAAAAAAAATGAAATGTTTAATTTGAGGCATTTGTTTGAAAACACTTTATTTTGGATTTTGAAATGCCAAATTGGGAATTTAGGCATATTTTGGGGAAAATACAAGCCATTTTCATTTTGGGAAGGGTCCTGTAGCCAGAGCCAAAATAGGCCTAGGAAAATCCCTGTTGGAAAAGACCATCTGCCTTTAAAAAGTTAACTTATTAAAAAATCAGCTGAGGTTTCACACTGGAGACTCCATGATACAAAGTGTGATGTTCTAGTGTTCTAATTGGATAGCCCTCTATTTGCAATTAAACTAAACTGACCAGACACGAACAAAACTTATCCACACAGCCCAGTTGGGGACTTATAAACATTAACAACTTACAAGAAAAAGATGATGCCTGTTTATTCACATTAATCTGTAGATCTGCTTTCTGTAGAATATCTTCACGGGGATATATATCTTCCATAACTAATCCCTGACTAGCTTTAATTGTCAGAGTTTTCATGCTGCCAAATCTACAAGGGAAAGATTCAATTTTTATATTAGATTAATCATGTTGCCTCCGAGAGCTAATTATTGCTGAATGTTGGTCTTAATCAATTTCATGCTTGATCCCATTCATAAAAAGCATCATACCAAATTTGATGAAAGAAACTGTACTTTTTCATGGAATAGTACAAAAGGATAGAAAGACATGGAAGGACGCATAAAAACATGCATGATGCATGACTTTAATATCGAAACACATGCATTACATTTTAATAAGATTTATTCTTACTCTGTGTGTTATTCAAAAACAGTGCTTCATCTCAACACAAAGTTGACAACCCTAAACAATTTAATTTGTATTGGAAAAATGTTCCAACAAAGGCAATTTTTCTCCTGTGAAATAAGCTACTATCTAATTACATATATATCTACAGTTGTACAAATAAAAAAGGTACTTGGATAATGTGAACGAAGTGTATGCAAGATTTTGTTACAATTATATCGCATCAAATACCTGCAAACTAGGTTGAGAATTAGATGTGTTATAATGGATGGTGTAAGTGTATCCACTACATAGGCCTCAGGCCATTTGGAGAACACGTCCATAAAGACGACGATGTGGTACTTTGATTTATCGTAACTGAATGGTCCTATGACATTCATTTCAACCTGAAAAGATAAATAAAAGATTACTATTTTATAGTAACAAAGTTTGAGTTTGGCCCCATTCCCATTGCAAAATATATCTTTTTCTCCAATTAAGAATACATATTTCACAATTTAATTGTTTCGTTTTGGATGTACACATGTACAAGAAAAAAAATAATAAATAAACAACACCACTATCCCAGGTACACCGAGTTATAATCCACTAAGTGTATGAAACTGTTGTCAATCGTCTTAGTCAGATGTAATCTATCCCATAAATGCAATTATTGAGGAAAGCCCTTGTCCAGGGCTCTCAGTAGAGCAACTTTTGAATAGTCCCTGGGACCCCAGGGTCAAAAGTCTGGGGAGTCTCATCCAGAAAATGAAAAGTCCACTTATTCAAAGTTCATCACCAAAATCTATTTTTATGGTCGTCCCATCATTTATTTACCTATTTTATTCATATCTATTAGATTTAGATTCTATCAATAACTTGCAAATATTTTTTCCAATTCTTAATAAAAATATCAAATGTTGCATTCAAATTCATGATCAAATTTTTTTTAATCCATAACATCAAAATATTTTCAAGAGACAAGACTTGCTGATAAACTTGTTTTCTATGGTGATATAAGCGCCAAGCATTCATCGTGATTTGCTTTATCCATGGATGTGGCAAATGATATCAAACCCATTTTGTCTTCTTCATACCTGTCAACATTAGGAAATTTGTCTGGGGTAGAAAATGCGTATAACGGTCGAACTTTTTACAAATGTGTTGTCATTCTGATATATATGAGTGCACCAGTTGCATTGAAATAAGTGAAAGAGGAATGGTACCGGAGGGGGTGTCCCCCATCCGAAATAATAAGAAAAAATTGTAATTTCAAACTTCAATATCTGCCATTTTATGCATCTAAAAGAGAATTATTGTCAAAAATATTGATGATATATATATCACATTTCTTTTAATTTTCTAGTCGACTTTGAAATTTATAAGGAATAGATATAGGCTTTATTTTGAAGTTTTAATACATGCAATATATACATGTACACACAACATGGGAAACTCAAAATGATGTTATGGTCATTGTGTTATTTTAGAATGTTTAAAATTTAGTATTTCTTAATTTGTTATAACAAATTAAAAAATACACTTAATTCTGAATATTCTAATATAACAGTTGGATTTGGAATGCAGAAAATAAATAACTAGACTAACCTGGAAGAAATATAATCTCAGTTTGATTGCTAAATACTTGAAAGTATGATAAATCTTAAAGTCAAAGGCTTGATTTATTTATTTATTTATTTTTTGAGATTTGAACATTTATTACCAAAATATTTGCATACCCAAATATTTATCTGAAAGTTTTTATCTTCATATTGTACCTTTTTCATTAATTGATAAGATAAAACAACAAATGATGACTGAATAGTTCATTAAAAAATGAGATTTGATAAAGAAAAATCAAATCTACTTTTAAAAAGAAAAAAAAAAGGTATTGAGGTTATATAAATGTGTTTACTGTCATTACTGACATTTTATTAAATTCAATTCAATGTGTTACAAGAAGATATTATTATCTTTGTATAAAAATATTATGTAAATGAAATAAAACATCGTTTTTGTATTGAAATCATCACAAATTTAAGATACATGTATAACACTGTATAGTATGTGGAGTGCGGACATCATAGAAGACACCACGATCTTGCTTCGATATTTCTCAGCTATATTTTTAAAGTAAAATCATTGAGGATTGATGCAGAAGCTGCATGAAATTAATATAACATCAATGATGTTAATCTTTGATAATTGTATATAGGACAGAATATATGGATAGTGATTATAGGTGTGGATGTTTAGTCTTTAGATATACAGGTAATCAATCTGTATATTAGGTACCTGTCCACAGTACAGGTCATTGTGTAATAACCGTCGGCACACGTCCGATAATGACACCTCTGTATGGTCTAATAATATTAATTAATAAACAGGGTTATTAGTCCTTGTTCTTCATGACTATTTGGAAGATATAGGGGACTTATTTAACCTAGAACAGTTGTCTTAATACTTCAACGATATGGAGGCGCCAGAAATTTCAAGCTATTTTTTGTTGTCAATTAATAGACTGAAAATTATGATTTAGAAAATTTAATCTTGACAAAAATGTCTACTGATCGCCGGAAAATGGACAAGAAGCAGTAGAAATATAGGGAAATCGGTTGAAAATTAGAAAAATCGGTAGATTTTTTCTCGGCGGTAGACAAGCGGTAGATGAATAGAAAAATCGGTAGACTACCGCCAAAATCCGTAGACTTGACAGGTATGCTTCTTTCTGACTTATTTAAAAAGACATTGACATTTTAATTAGCTGTATGTTGTAATTGAATGAGTATAAGCGGCCCGATGTCATCGACTCTTCATTTGTGTGTTGAGACTTTCGGAGTTTCAAATCTAATTAAAGGATTATCAGCAATCATTGTCCACGGATGTTGATTGGGGAGATTAAATGATCTGCAGGTATGCTTAATTTGGCATATTTCTTCACCGTAATGCTCAACAATCAATATTATAAAACAGGTAAACTATACCCTACACATGTTTTCATAAATGGTAGCACAAGTAACTACCTGCGTATTGTTTTATGACCAGTGATTATGAGGACGCGCAGGTACTAGGACGTGTCAGTTAAGCAATCAACAAGCAATTATAGCATTGATTAAAAGGTTTGAAAGTCCAAGTCAAAATCTTAAGTGTCCTGCAGGACTCGGGGTTCTAAAAAATCTTGTGCGTCAAATATGCGTACCCTCGGATCACCGAGAGCCCAGTTGCCACTCGTCGCTGTAAGGCAGGGAGTCATGTATAGCCTGTGTGTTCAAGTTCTTTTTGAGTGGTCTGTATTTCCAGTGGCTTTTTAAATGCCACTACACTTGTACAATCCAATAAAGGTATCAAACTGCACATCCTAAACCATTTATCATACATCTAGGTACAGAGCTGTGTGGACAGAAGATAAAAACCCACCTCTGATAATCTGGCACAATCAGGGATCAAAGCAGGAGCCTTAATGTTGACTAGCGGGTGCTCTACCAACTCTAGCTAGCTACTCTGTTTGTTACAGTACAACTTGATGTACATTCTACATTTTGATCTAATGCACATTTGAACTTAGAATTTAAGAATAATAATGTACATCCAATATTCATTTTTAGGTTTTAAGCCTATTAGTAATTAATAATTTGCCTTTGTTTGATTTTCATTGAAATATTCTTGTTTGGTTTTGTTAATTGTGGATCTTGGTAAAAACAATGTATACACATTTCCAGAGCCAAATATCTAAATGCAGCAAGATACCCCCCAAATGATATCTGTGGCTTTTTAAACATTATGTTTATCAAAATCATTTTGAAAATACTAACATTGAACAACAAAGCATTTACGATATGATCATGAAAACATGACAGTACAGTTGTAATTTGGATATTCACCTATTCAGATTTGACAAAAACCTGGAGTTTTCGAACTTTGATTTGATACCAAGTTCACTACAGTCTTTTCTCTCTCATGAACACACACCACACAGCTAGTTCCAGCTTACAATTTCAAATCCTCTGGGGAATAATAATAATAAAGACTATCCTGTGGGGACGAGTCAATCTACTGATTACATATTACCAGAATAAAAAGGCATAGCAGGGGTCACCAATGATGAAAATTTTCGCTTGTCCTGCAGGACAAGAGGTATTTAAAGAGGTGTGAGCTGTCAAATTATTTTGATTTTTAATCTAGTTTTACAACTTGTACTTGATGTACAATAACAAATAACAAATAATATTTTTTGTGAAAGTAATGTCAGGTCCAGTGTATTCATATACAAATAGTAAGGTAGAGTTAATCAATTGCAATCGAAAAATTGCCCAACCTGGGTTTCTCAAGCAATTTTCACAAAATATATACGAAATGAAGAATTTTTATGCCCTTTTATATCTCTTTTTTGTTATTGTATATCAATCTAAGTAGAAAAAAAAATTAAAAAAGACAGCTAATGCCCTTTTAAATCTACTAGTCCGAATGCAAAAATGAGCTGTCTGAAAATCAAGTGTAATGAATTTTTGTCTCAACAATTTCATTTCTCCTTTCGGACAAGTGAGAAGTAACATCTACTTGTCCAAATGCAAAAATGGACTTGACCCTGACAACCGGACAAACCTTAATGCTGAACCCTGCATGGTGCAGATTTTAGAAGAATTTCCCTTCCGTATGGGATTACAGAAATTCTACTACTTATAATTTATAAAATCTTACAATTTCCCAAAATCGGTGTGGATCTTGCATTGAAAGCATCCATTCTGTTGTCATTGGTTTAGACTCTTCTGTGGAGGAAGAGGAGAAGTTTGAGCTGTCATCACCATCACCTGCATCAGAACATGCAGAACCTGAGAGGTTTCCGTCTGAAGAATTTCTATGTGAAGGTCGGTGAATCTGGCAGTAAGTACATTCACTAATGTAGTCTCGTACCATGGTAGATATTCCAACAAAGTAATATTTCTCACTTATTTTATTTGTCAACTTCTCCCTTCCAATATGGCATCCTGTCCCAAAACAAAAAACACACAATTAAGATAAGGTATCAAACAGAATCTTTATGGAATATATTATAAGTGTCCACTGTCCAGTAATTAGAATTGATGGGTGATATTTGCTTACAATCAGTGGATGAATACAAACACTACTAGTCAGTGCCCATGCAATTCTTGTCAATTGTTTTGAACTGGAGTGGCAGACACTCACATACTCAGGGTTTTCTCTAGAATTCCTAGTGAATTCATAGTGAATTCCTGAGACACTGAGATAAAGATTTGTAAGTCCAAAGTAAAATTTGTGAGTCCCAGATTGATATATTAAATTAGTATACATGTAACAGAGACAATAACTGCCTCTGCCTGGAATTAAACAGAGGACCCCTGGTATACAAGTATGGTGCTCTACTGAATGAGGTCAAGCTAGTAGATACATCAACCTGGGTTTCTCAAGCAGGGGAAAAATCCTACATACTTTCGCAGATTTTTTGTGTTTCAAAGACAAATTTGCCATTCTAATTACTGAAAAAAAAAGACAAAAATACACCATATAACTAACACTGCCACATACTAATATGGAATCAGATATAACAGCTATTTCAAATATAGACTTTCCTTTAAAGCTGAAATATACAAGTTTGAAACATTACTATAATTCATTATCATCAACACCCTTCTTAATTGTAAGACTCAAAATCAATTCAGTAAGATACAGAGACTCAACTCTATTCTTTTTGTGCATCCCCAAAATATTTTACGCATCAAAGACGTAGAAATAATATGTATGGGAAAACCCCACATACTTTCGCAGATTTTTTGTGTTTCAAAGACAAGATGCCATTCTAATTACTGAACAAAAAGACAAAAATAGTTTCTATGACAGACCAGAAAATATTAGGTGTAGGTTATTTTGATGCTTCAAACAATATGATAAAATCTGCATTTTTAGAAATAAACCAATATTCAATATGAGATATTAATTTATTCATCTTGATATAAGCTGTCGATACTTCCTTTTCAAGTGCCGAAAAGGTAAGTCAAAGTTTCTTGTACCTGTTATTTGCTAAATTTACTTGACTTCAAATAACATATTGGCGAGAATTGGTCACTAACCAGTAACCTCCCAGTCACAAAAGCTAGCTATGTGACTAGACAGTTAAAACTACCAATATCCATAACTAACACAAACGATTGACATTCACACTCTGCCTCTTTGGATCCGTCTAATACTAATGCTCGGAGTTAAATACCCACACATTTTCTGGTAGTGTAGCCTTCCACTAGACCTATAGAATACATCTCAAGAGGTGATCAAATTTGTACTTAATGCATTTTGAAATGCGTGACCTCATGATGTGTAAAACAGGTTTCAGAGAGCAGAACTTACTGTCAGTGTCATGCTGACAAGAATAAAGGAGAACAAGTTTATAAAGGGTTTAAAGGGGGAACAAGTTACAAGAAACAAAAGAAAACCTTTATCATCAACATGCAATTGAGCGACGATTGCCATTTGTTCTTGTTTCTCACGAATAACCAATCTCTCTGCAGTGATAGCATTGCCTTGATTATCTGAGTGACAAGATATATAATACAGTTTCTCGTCGATAATCTTAAAGGACTTCGCGCGCTTTCGTAAATTCCGCTTGGCATTTTCGTTTGTTCCAGGCAAATAGCGTCCAGTTTGCAAATAAACAAACAAATTGTTCGTGTCAATGTGGTGCTTGGTTGTTTTCTTGGGTGTATCTGCCATGTTTTCGGATTAAATTTTGCAACGCCAAGACTAAAGAGCAGCTAAAACGTTGTTTTCTGGAACAAATTCACTGGATACATTCTAGCTTCGCACCGCCATCTTGTGACGTGCGTGATAACTGCCCGGATATTTGGATCCGCCCTCGTTTTCGTTGATTGGTCACGGACTGTACAAATTCTAAGTCTTCATCTAGGCCTGTGCGTGTTGGTATCTCTTTTGTAAGTTTGCATAGGAAAATGTATACCGCACTGGTGTATACCAATAAACATATACCTGAATAAGTTTATAATATTTATAAATTTCCATATAATAATTGGATAAATAGATAGATAAATAATGAAAGAAATATAGATAGAAAGATAGATGTTGGTTTATTATAATTACAATAATATTATATATATATATATAGTAGTTAACAAGCCGGGTAAACAAAATTAGGAGCTCTTACAGTGTGATAAACATTTGAGTTCGGTAGGACAGTTCTAATTCAAAAAATAAATGCTAACAGTGTATACATAATATTATAAGATGTTCAAAATTTAAAACAGACTTACGATTCTTCATAATTTCAATAATAAAATAGTGTGGCATGTGTCGGTGGAGGAGAGTCTTTTTCTACCAGAACATCTGATCTCACCTCTCCATCTCCGATGTCCGTATGCAAACGTCAATCATGTGCACCGAGTTGTCCACACTTGACAAAATCATATCTATTACATATCATTCATACATTCGAATTCCATCCAAAACCAAGTGTGTCCGCCCCACATTTGTACCCGCATTCAAATGATACATTGTTTGTTGTGTATGTGTGTGTGTGTGTTGGGGGGGTTCTGCGCCACACTCACAGACAATTTTTCATTTATACAGTGGCGTTACTATTTTAATGTTGGAGAATAGAGAAAACATAATCAATAATCAACTAAACCAGCAAACTTCGCCAATAAGGTCACAGTGGCGTATCTAGAAAATATGTTCAAGAACGCTGCGTGGGGGGAGGCATAGTAGCTAGGCTACCCTGGTGACACAAATCATACAATAAAAACTATTGTACAGTTGTTATACAATCCATACCTCACCAGAGGCTGATTGGGGATTTTAAAGTTGGAGGGGACTTACGACTGAATATTTTCCGACGAGCAGAGCGAAGTTTAGGTTTGTTATTAATTTAGTTCCAACTCTTTATAGAAAATTAATGGGTTGACACCTATTTTGTGAACTTAAGGGGACATTTGTACTGTACATAATTACGCATTTTCGGGTTTTTCTTTGTTTTGTTTTGTTTTTTTCTTTTTGTTTTTTTGTTTTTTTTTTAATTTGGAACCCGTAGACGCATTTTTCTTCGTCCAATCCGCTAATGATGACACCGATAATCCTTCTGAATGGAAGGTTGATCAGCAAACACGACTAATCGGCTTTCGTAGATATACTTCCCTGCTTTTTTTTTTAGAAACAAATTACAAGATATGAGAGGCTATTAATATGTACCCTAGACCGAAATTCTGTCCCGATTTTAGGTTACAGTTTTTTGTAAAAAGTAACTTAGAATCGGGACAGAATTTCGGTCTAGTTAGCATCCAGACACCGAATTATGACATCTTTACAATTCCATTGTTAAGTTAACTTCAGCTGAAATAGGAGTGCAATTCAGCGACGGCTAGAGGATGTTAAGAATCATATATCGCTGTCGGAAGTATACACCCGGGATACATTTTGGAATTATCCAGTTCGGAAGTCCGATTAGGCATTCTTTAGCTCCCAGATCTATTTTAAAACCCCGTTTCGTTTATAACCGAAATGTTGCAGTCTTATTACTGTGATTTACCAAAAATTTCAGCAAACACAAATCTTACAATAGCAACGGATGAGGAGGTTAAGAACTTGTGCTCTCTCTCTCTCTCTCTCTCTCTCTCTCTCTCTCTCTCTCTCTCTCTCTCTCTCTCTCTCTCTCTCTCTCTCTCTCTCTCTCTCTCTCTCTCTCTCTCATTAGTGATGAAGAGATTTATAACTGCAGTGAAATATCAGTCTATATACCGTAAACATTGTGTTCAGGCTTCCGTAGTTTTACGCCATACTCAACATTTTCTCCAGTTCTATGGTAAAGACCACCTTTTAATGGTGGAGGAAAGAACCCGATTACAATGTAACCGGGAAGAGACCACTGATCTCCCACAAGGAAACTGGCAAACTTTCCCACAAATATCAGCTTGAATCTGCGCTGACCAGAAGTGAGACTTCATGGTTCAAAGAGCGATGTTCAAACCACTCGTCAATGATAAATGGTATATTTTATGACGTGATGGTAAACTGCATGGCCGTATCCGGATCCCATACTATTCCTTAGTCAATGGGGAAAAACCGTTAGTAATCCTTTATCGAATATCATACTTAACGTATGCTATCGTACTACAATGTATATTTTTTAAATCACAATCTTTAACAAGCAACGAGCTCATTGATGCCTGACTCCTTCATCCATGACACCTGATCCCATCTCCGGATCTTTCGGAGGTCAATGTATGTCCAATGTATACCATTTATGTATACTGTCTCCTGGACAAACTGACGGTAAATACTTTGGTATATGTACATTTATATTGGATAAGTCACCAGTTAAAATGAACTGCCACAAATGTTGATGTTTCTGGAGCCTTTGATGGAACCTGGCACAAAGGTTTGGTAAAAAATCAAAATGATACGGTGTTGAAAGAAATATTCTTAAATTAACTGTATAAAAATTATGAAAATTCAGGTGTCTGTACTTAACGTTTTTAAACAGGACATCCAGACGGACGGATCCAGGAATTTTCGAAGAGGGTGTAGTGTTTTTTTGGAAGGATTCCTCCCATTTTGTACAGACGAAAAATGGTGCACTCTTGTTTATTCCATGAAAATTGGGTATCAATGATTGTTAGGTTTTTGCTATCTTTATCAGAAAATAATTCAAGAATAGATGGTATAGCTTGAATTTTGATACTATGAAAATTTTGTTTTCAAATAAAACCAAATTCATACCTGTCGAGAAAATTTTGAAAGAAATTGAAAAAAAAACCAACCCAAATAAACTGGAGGCGTAGTCAAAACGCAATAAAATTCTAAACAATAAAACATAGTCTTGTCTAAAAACAAGACAATGACAACCTATAATTTATCCAAAACACAGAAAAGTAAAGACTGGGTCTCAGAACGCTACTAAAACGGGATAAACTCAGGTGTTCATGATCAACTGAGCAAGTGTAAACAACCCACTGTGGAAAAAAACTGCATTTGGGAAAAAAAAAAAAATGATAATAATAAAATTGCGTAAAAGTTGGGACAAACTTATCAATAATGTACTTTGTCTTTTTTTCAAATTGCGTTAGATTTTTGACTGGCTCAACCCAATTTGAAAACAAGAAATCAAATCATGCATCAGCGTCGGAAGCAAATTGAAAGTGTGGGGGGGGGGGGGCTAAACCAACTTAAAACGCATACACACGCCAGAACGTCTGGGGCTAAGCCCCAATTTTTAACACCTATGTCTATCTTTGCAAAAAAAGTGGGGGACTAAGCCCCCCTAGCCCCCCCCCGGGGGCACCGACTCTCCCTTGTCACTGCACAAATTTCTGGGTGTTAAAATAATTGTGAGGCAATATTTCATTAAGGGGTCAGGTTTTATGCATCTTTCAGAATTTTTGGGGCATTATTTTCTGTGTCCAGACGCGATAATAAAAGCAATCCGCTAATAATCAGATTGATTACCCTTTTCAAAAGAACAATGGATACTGAATTATGACCTAGTACTTTATTTGAATGTGTATTTGTGTATTTCTTAACAGATAAATTCGGAAGCTCGTTGAGGTATTCTCTAGCTTCCAGAAACAAAATCATTGTTTCCCCGTTATCTGGGATATGCTTCCCAGAAATGTTTAATTTTAAAAGCCAAGAAAATTAATTATCATATTGCGACTCATTTTCATCCATGTCAAATATTGCATAAAACTAACTAAAATAAATCCGAGTTTCAGCAAACACAAAGTCAAATGCATGAGCATGATCAGGGGGTCCACAAATATTTGAGTTTTAAAGGCTCTCGGAAGCCCTTTTTCTGAATTCCAGACTTGTTGATAATGTAAAAAAAAAAGTATGTGAAAAAGTGTCCCTGTTCCTACATCTATGAACTATGAAAGGGAAGTTGTGAAAATCGTGCGACTACTGTCTTCGTCACATGAATCGAAAAAAAATCGCAATTATTTTTATGTATCTACATCTCTCTGGAAGAAAGTAACACTGAGATATCGATTACACTTTGTCGTAATAAGATAAGATGAAGGTAAGGTGAAATCCGCGCGCAGCAGATCTTGACTTGATCGATTTAACATTTTAAACGTAACCTCTCAATCCCAGGCTCATTGCCAGACTTTATACCACAAACCGTGATATTTACAAACGTGATGGATGTGAAGAACGATGAAACCCTCGAGATAAAAATTGTTTGCCCACGCCGTTCGACCGCTACATGTGGGATCCAAAATAATGAGTTTGTAAATGATTCTGCGTCATTCCGGACCTCTGGCCCACTGTCTCATTAAATCTAGTACTAGTAAAAAAATATATATATCAAAATAGCATCGCCTCAAAATGAAAATTCAAAATTAGTGTTCTTTGTTTTCCTAAGGTTGCGAACTGCGTGTAGTTTTATACCTGTAAGGTTGGGTGCATTTCGATTTCCCTAACTACGGTCTTTTTGGCAAATTTTCAGGCTGCATGGTCCGAAATTTTATTTTCTTGTTGTTTGTTTGTTGTTTTTCGTTTATTTTGCAAGCACTCGTTAGTTTCTCGTACATTATGCCAAAATAATAGCGATTAAAAGAAATATAAATTGCTAAAATGAAATTCCATCAGTGAAATTATGTAGTATAGTACTGTCTGATGAACCTGATGGTTTTCGAAATTGATGTGTCTGTTACGAAAACATTTTTTATAGATCTAACCATTTTTTATTTATTTATTTATTTATTATCAACATAGAAACAATGTCGAGCACAGATGGTCAAAGGGAAAGAACTGTAAATTTTGCTATACGAATTACCTCCCTATGCTGTATTCGCAACTGTGTCTGATAATATGCGGTTAGTTTTACTCTTTCTGCCGGTTTGCGCATGCGTGGAACTCTTAATTTTCAGAAAAACCTTCAAAATGGCGCTTATGACGGATTTCAACAACATAGTTGCACAAAAATAGGTAAAATGCACTTTGATTTAAACGCTGTCGAAATGCTTTACGTGTGTCAATATCAAACTTTAGCTCAAGTAGACTGATGATAAGACATGACATTTTTTTCTGTCTTATTTCTGGAGATCTTGGCTTACGATTTTTCGTAAACAATGATGACTTGTTCCCCAAGTTTACAAAAATACACTGTTAGCGTGTTTATCGTTTCAAAATGAAATTCTTTAATATTTGTGAAGAGGGTTGCGCATTGGGACTGCATTGAAGTATTGTATAAAAGATAACTCAGTGATGGTTGTATCATCACAATTGTCAGCATTTCCTGTGTGTAGAAGCAATGTGATAAATTGGTTAATCATAAATTGGAATCATGCAAGATCGCGAGTTTATAACAGTAAGCAGGCCTAGCCTGACACTGAGAGACCAAGGGTCCATAGAATAACGGAAATGGCACTTATTCACCAAAGTGATGCTATAATACACCAAAATGACACCAGTATACACAATATTTTTTACATATTTGTATTTTTCATGATTAGTTTCATGGTAACCCGAAAGGACCAAAAGGACTATAATTTACCAAAAAGACCAAGGAATTACTGAAAAGACCACTTATGTTATGGAAAAGAACATTAAAAGTAACAATATTTAGTAATTTTTGGAAGATAAGGTCTAAATATACTCAAATATATATAAAATGTTGCATTATTTTGTACTTTTATTATTTAATTTGCTCAAATATCCCGGCTTAGTTTTCCACATGTCTGCTAATGCAATCTATGCCATATTCTTTTGTCTCCCACAGGTCATTCGGACTTGTGTAGAACCCAACATCAGTCAGTCTGAAAAAAATTTATAAGGTTAATCGATAAACCACAAGTATTACACAGCCTTGATGGAATCCCAATGATGCAGACACAGTCACTTTGACATGCAGTGCTCTACAACAATAAAAAATTCACTTTTCATGTGAACCAGTAGTTTTACTAGCTAGCCAGGAATTTTTAATATGTGTTTGTGTGTGTGTGTTGAGAACATTTTTCCGCATGATGAAGTGAAAGAAAACACATTTATTTTAAACTGTCTTGACTTTATCATATTCAAACCGTTATTAACGATGTTTATTCCATTTTTTCACGCTCAGGCCAGGAGTATTTATAAGCCTACATTTTTCATATTGTTATGACAAACTTAAATTTCTATTTTTTGAATTTTTAATGGCTGATAAGACGTATAAATAGTCTGCATTTTGACAGAATTTACAAAGCAAGTGTCTGTCTCCTCTTCGAGCACTAGCCACGACTCGGCACAAGTATTTCTTTAACCAAGATCTTTCAAACTCAAGCTAGTGTCTAATGATGAGGCAGAATGTTATCTTGAAATCGACATTGATTTAAAGAAAACGTCACCTTGTTCTGTTTAGAATGTTTCAAGTTGAAAGTCGTACAAATGTGACAGCACACAACGTGCTTTTTTGACAGTAATCAATGTGAGTCAGACGCTCTAATTTATCGAAACTGAATAGTCAAATGCATTGTTGTAAAGGGCGTACCAGACCATGATTGCGGTGATATAATTTCAGAATGAAAACAGAAAACTTTTGATTTCAAAAACGTTTCGTACTTTCTCTTGTACACATAAAATTCATGTACGCACCTAGCAATATGTATTTTTTACAGAAGTTGGTTTTAGATGTCATTGCTATGGTCACAAATAATTTATTACTTTTTAACTACAGCTGCAATGTTTGTAGACCTCTCCCTAACTGATTCCGTTTAGCTACATCACAATATTAAAGCTTCTTCGAGAGTGTCATCTACCGGACCTCATCATATGCCTATATACGGAATGTCAAATTTAGAGATGTTGATTGTATCTTTAAATTCTCAAAGCATATGTCGAAAAAATTGGCGATTGACATCACACTGCTGATAGACTTTTAGCAAACGGAATATAACTAAAAGTAAAATAAGGGTCAAGATATGTACTTATGGTCTCCAGCATTTTATTTCAGATAAAAATTTAATGTGACTTTTACTGTTTCTAAATGTCGACGCACCTGCTCAACTTTAAAAAAATAATAATGCAAAAAACTTAATAGTACCGGTATGTTAAACCATCAAACTGCTCATAAAATGTTATTGTTTATGTCCATCATATTTTTTAACAATAGGTTAAAAGTATATTATCCATGTGTTTCACACAAAAAAAATGGATATGGTCAAAATATGGAAAATCACCCCAGAGAAAAAATTCATCATAATTAAGTGAATACAACTATGAATATGATTATCTTTGAGTTAAAAAAAAAAATTAAGGCACTAGTTACCAGTAGGTGATATTTAATGTAAATTAAAAACTTTCTTTAATCATTGTTTATGTTTATAACGTATGGTTTATACAGATTTTCTACTACTCAACCAGACTAGTGGAAGCACAACTTTGACTAGTCCGCTGCAGAAGTTACTAGTCTCGAACTGGCGGACTAGTGCTATTTTCGAACCCTACCAATAAATCATAAATTGAATTTTTGTGTCCTAGCAAACCTAGATGTAGCAATTCAATATTATCAGTGAAGTTTAGAGTCGGTTAGAATGTAATCAATATACATTTAAATAGAAAAAAAATTGTTGTTACTCTCCCCAGTTTAAAATATTTGGAGCCAAATTAAAAATAATAAAAAAAGTTTATTAAGTTTTCATCTGATAACTGCCATTATTGTCAATTTATTAAATTCATTAAATGAATTATTTTGTACATGAAGTTTCGCATAATTGCTCTTTGAATTTATATATTTTTGTTATAACTTGTAGTGATTGAAAGTCATAGGAAACAAATTTCATGTAATCCTTTTAAAATGAAAAAATATAAAGGAAATGCATATCAAAAACTTGCACTTCTTTAAAAAAAATATTTATAGTAAAGTGTTGTTTAATGTTTGTCTTCCTTGACTGTGATTGTCACACCCCAATTGAACACCCGTTTACAAGAATTCAAATGGTAAAAAGCCAAGGTTTCCATGTAAATACTTTATTATTTGTGTCTGTTGTGTATTGTTTATAACATCTACCAATAATAAATATTTAAGTTAATGCTTGTCATTTTCTGAATTTTAACGCCCTTCCCAGAAAAAGCGTAAATAATTGCCAAGCAGGCTGATTTTTAACTATCATCATAAATATGTTACTTGCTATTCAAAAGCTAAAATAACTGCCCCAATAGAACATCAAATTCTATTTTGATTTGTTGAAAGTTGGTCATCATTCAGTTGAACAGCAACAGGGGCCCAATGGCACCAACAGCAGTCAAACTGAATAACCTAAATGACTAGTAAATCTAGCACTCTATTTCTCAAATTAAATTAACTTTTTTGAGTTGCTCAAAAGGTCTTTTAAAATTTGTATCAATTGAATTCTAAATATAAATTGATGAAGCAAGTTATGTACATGTATCTACTTTGATTCTCACAAAATGTTGAAAAATAAAACAGTAGACCTAAAAACAATATGCTAGAGAACGACTATATGGCAGAGCTGTAAAACAGCTGATATTTATGTTAAAATTACTTTTCACTCAGAAACTTGTTTACATACATTACACCCAAGTGTAATGATTTATAGCAATAAACTGAAATGGATTATATTTAACATGTATACGTTTTTCTAAATACTTTGAAAGATTTCAATAGATCTATCAATGTTTAATTAAAGGAAATTATAATTTACAGTGCAATGTAAGCCTAATATACATTTACAAAGCTAACCGGTGTTATGATTCGGTCGCCTCAATGTTCATGTCCAAATGAGGGACTTTCTCCCAAGTTTCAGTCATAGTGTTTTTTGTTTCAAATGGATAAATGTTTCTGGCTTAATAATGATATGAAATTTTGAATGAGGAAAATATACTTGTTTTAAATACAAGTGATCATTTTCTATTCGTTAGTTTTCAAAATCATCCTCTATTTCCTAGTCGCCGAAGTTTTCCTTTCAATAGTTGACCTTGTTCAAGAAGGAAATAAAAAAAAGAAGAGCAATATGGGCAAAATTAAAATCTGAATTTTCATTGGATGATAAAATTATTTTTTATGACGTAGGGATTATATCTATTTTAGTTCTAAAAATGCAGTGATGGGATTTCCCGATGCCACGAAGCTGAGAAACATTAGGTATTGACCGCATTTGTACTGAAATGCCGATTTATTTCATATAAAAAAAACAAATTTATAGTCAGTAAAAAAATTCATGCATGTATTTATTTAATTATTTGTTTAACTTGCCCACAGGTAATACAAGTTTGAAAATTGACTTTCCTGTTTCGAATATTGACTTGCCACGGGTGACGGGAGATGGGAATCCTGGAACACTGGTCTTGGGTCATTACTTAATATTGTAGGGGGGTGCTGGTTGGTGTGGCCTAATTTTGACCCAAATTATAACAAGCATAAAACAGACGAGCTGTATGGTCTGTCTTCACGACCAACTATTTTTGTATTGATATCATCACTGTTTTTAACATGCATCTATTAGTATCACACAATAGTTTATGGCATGTTGTATGAATGTCATTGAAGACAAGATTTCAAGATTTATTAAATCAGTCCCAACAGACCATCGCAGGTTATGCCACAAGTGATATGAATATACATGTACGCAGTAAAAATCATCATGAATGGATGCCAGTTACATAAAATGAAATGTGGAAAATCTAATAAAGACTTTTAAATAAAACAATATATGTTTGTTTCCAATTCTAATTGATGTCACGGGTTCTTTTTCTTCAAAATCAATTAAAATAAAATGTTAATTGTTTATTGTTTCTTTGTCTTTATATACATCCATTGCACTGTTTCTAAAAAACCTTTAGTAATTACAATGCAGTCATGCTGTCGCAGCTGGCAGTAACTGTATACAATGTATACATTGTGTTGCAGTAGTTAAAGGGTTAATACTTCATCCAATCAATGTTACTTGTGTTTTACTGTTACTTACAGTGATAGACTCCTGCTGAGTGTCTTAGCGTAAATGATAATTGTGTCTGATCAGTGTCACCTGTGTGTTAATCCCACGAGTATCTAAATGTAATCATCAAAGTGTTTTAAAGATACAGCCAGATAGTTTTGGGTACAGACGTTTGATACACAGAGTATGATAGACAGTTCGGTACACATTTGTGAGCAAGATGAGGGTGAAAATGAGAGAGTGATGAGTGAGATTTTGTATGAAATGGAGACAGATATATGAAAAAAATAAATGTGGAACAGTTATATGATTAGTCTTTATTTCAATTTCAAACAAAATTTGTGAACTTTCTGGTTCAGACTGACAGATTTTCATTCGGACTGACGGATTGTTTTAAGTCTGGCAGTCACAATGTCTGACAAGACTTTGAAGTTTTCAACAGCTCTGACATGTCCTGTAATGACATCTCTGTACGGTCTGATGTCATTAATTGATAAACAGGGTTATCAGTCCATGTTCCTGTTGATAATTTTTGATGATATAATTGACTTATGTAACCTGTATGGCTTAATACTTCATAATGATGAAAGCACCAGAAATATCATCAGAAGCTCTTTTTTTTTGTTGCCTGTTGAAATATTAAAATTCACATTTTGCGACATTGGCAATGACAAAAGTTTATTCTCATATAAATTGTGGCACAGTATAGAGGTATATCAACACAATTGAATTCTATACAAAGGGAAATTCAGTGTACTAAACAAGTCCAGTGGGCACTTTGTTTTTGAAGTTACTGACAATTTCTTTACATACATTAATATTGTATGAAACAATAACAAAACTTTTATGCTGTTTTGGTTAACAGAAGTTGACTCTGCAGTGATATCCTAAAAAAAGATTTACTACAGTAGAACTTGTTTTTAAAGACCCCAATCTATGATTCAAATGTAATCTCACAAGTCAGGTGTTCTATTGTATATTTTATTGAACGACTTTTTATTTCTTATTTCAGTTTGGAATTTTGTACTATTTGTTGGTAAATACAGATTAATGCAAGTATTTTGGGTAAGTCTTAATATGAACAATGTTTTACTCCTCTTAATTTGATTTTTTTCCATCATAGACAATCAAAAATGAAACTGACACCAATTTTTAATCCCCTTTGACAAATGACAGGGTGGCATACTGTTTTACACCTGGATACTGTATGTGTATTTAAATTGGAGCACTCATATTTTAGTGCTCTCAGTGGGTATAGACGTAATAGCCTTAATAATCTTAAATTCGCACAATTAATTTCATTAGCTTTGTTGTGTATACAGAATGACAGGATGGAGAAATTTTAGTGCTGCCCTTGAATTAGCAGAATGGCTTTAGCACAAAAGGCGCTAATATAAGAATACTGCTAAAATAAGTATACGTACAGTATCTTTCCTGTGGACCTTTTGTCCACAGATAGGGTACCTGTTTTGTCCTTTAAACTCAGAATTCACTCCTGCTGTGAGTTATTGAAATACAACTTTTCTTTCACATGTTGTTCACATATAAAGCAGATATGCAAATATGAGGATTTTGGCTTATATCAGTTTTTCAGGTTTTGGGTGCAATTTCAGTAAGACGTGCCTGATTTTTTGGTCAACTTTGTGTTATCCCTTTATGGTATTCAAGTTCAAATTGTTTTTTTGTTGTTGTTGAACATTTATAATGGAGATGTGCATATTATAATGATTTAGGCTTTCATCAATTTGTTATAGAATTACAAAGTCTAAAACTTAGTCAATTTTGGTGAAATTTCAGATTGAGACCACATATAGGATACCTCCTACAATTTTAGTATTTTTAGAGTTACAAATTTTTCTTTCAAAAAAAGTTCACACAAATCACAAAGATGTTCATATTATGAAGATTTGACCATGAAACATGTTACAATCCTGTTAAACACTGCCCAGAAAGCATGGACCCATATTCAGGCACATTGCTCTAGTTTTGTCTGGAGCTTAAATCTCTTGAAAGGTCATTTCCTTTGAATGGTTGAATTAAGTAGTAATAAATATTCAAATATATTTCAAAATTTGAAGATTTGATCACATGACTAGTACTAGCTTATTGTCATCATCTTTTCTCATCGTCTTGGAAAAGAATGAATTGGATATGGAAAACTAAATCGTAATGCTTTTATTTCACAGATTGTAAGGTCAAAATTTCTTAACATAAGCTCATATTTTGATACTCAATTATTGAATATTTGGCTTTCACATGCCCACAGTTGCATATATCAAACTATACCCAGGAAGCGAGTCTCGAGAATAATTTACGGTAAGGAATTGGAAAAAAAAATTACATGTGTAGAAAAATACAAATTTACATAGGTGGTTATACTATATAAAAACAAATCAAATAGTTATTATCAATATTTGAATACTGATATTTGGTATTTATTTCAGGTCTAAAATATTTTCGCACTTTCTGACATCAGAATGTTTTGAAATTTCCGTAATTAAGGAGGCAGGGGTATTTGTGGATGGGACAAATAAAATTACTGACATATGTGTGTGGAATGTATTAGGTTATGTGTCGAAAGCACCTATAAACATTCACTTGTTTATTTTTAACACCATTTGTGTTTTCTCTATAGGTGATGAGCAAATATGGCGAGCAAAACCTACAAGACATACAGCAAGTCTTACGCAAAAGAAACGGCTGCTAGCAGAGCTTTTGATGAAGTAATCAGTAATAAAGCCTCACAACAGATTCCAATCAAGGCCGAAAAAACAAAATGGGGGGATACTTCCTTCACTAGAGTTCGAGAAGATGACCCTTTTGAAGTGACATATAAAAAAGTAAAGGTAGAAAATGAAACTGTAGATCCATTTACTTTTGATCTTGAGGAAGATGGCTCTCCAAGGAAGAAGAAGCCAGTTAATAATACAGCGTGTCAGAGCTTAGGAAGTGGTGGTCTTGGTCGCCCAGCTATTCCAAATGTTAAAGTTTACCAGAAGTCTGCTGTGCCGGAAAAAACAGATAAGAAAGATAATGTTAAGAATGAGGAGGAAGGTGATACAGAAACTGTGTTATTTAAAAGACCAGTGAAGACATACTCACGAGCAGGTAGAAAAGAAGTAAATCAGGATGAAAACAGGTCTTCATCCTCTGATCAGAGCTCCAAATCATATCTGTCAGCTGAGGATACCGTTCAAGAGACAGATGGTGATGGTGGTCAGACAAGTAGACGATATGAAGATGATAATGGCCAGAAAGAAGATGATGATGTAAGTGCGAGAGATGAATCTGTAGATAATAATGAAGATGATGATGAAGATGATATGGGAACCTTTAACAAGGGTTCAGCCAAATCATATGGAGGAAAAGGAGGAAGAGGGGCTCAGTCTACACAGAGGATAACTCCCAAAACCCATATTCTTCAGTCAGATGATGATGATATAAGTGGAGGTGCAACTGTGTTGAATTTCCGCAGTCATTACATGGATCCAGCTGTATATGGACAATTTAAGTATATCCCACAGGAAGAGGATCCAGTAGGAAGATTGAAGAACAGCAAAGTACTTCAACAGAGTGAAATAAAACATGGCAAGGGCTCAACATTGATTGTGATCTGTTCTCCCAAACCTCCAGCTGATGGCTGTAAAACACTTCACCCCGTTAAAACGTACAAAGTTCGTCCAACTAATGTGGAAGATGACAATGATTCTGACAAAAATGACAGTGAGGAAATTCCAAAAGTTGAACCAAGGAGGACAAGGGGAACAAGGGATCCACAACTCAGTAGGGCTGCAAAGAGGCAGGCTATGGAAAGGATTGATGACAGTGAAATGAGAATGGACACTACTGAATCAAATATTTATCAAGAAGAAAATCCACTGCCTGTACCAGAAGAATCATCCACCATAAAAAAGAATACTAGAAATAGTGAGTCTAAGCCTAGATACAACAGGATATTCCGTTCACGCAATAAAGGTCTACCAGCAGAGGCTAAAAAAGGAGAAGAAAATAATGGTAATATATCAAAACAGCAAGCCGAATTACCACCAGATTTAGAAGCATCGAAGGAAAACACTAACAGTGGTCAAGTTCTTGTACAAGATATTATAGAAAGTGAAGACAATGTTGAAACAGCTCCCCCAGCAAAGAAAAAACTGAGAAAAGAGGCTGAATCAGCATTTGGCTTTGATGAAGATGAAGAAATGAAAGATGAGGCATCAGAAGAAATAGTAGAAGACTCACAAAAGGAAAATTCAGAGGTATCACAGGAACAAGAAAATTCTAAAAGTGAACAAGAGAAAGCTCCACTAGAAGAAGAGCCGAAAGTTTTATCCAAGAGGGAAAAAAGAATTAAGAATAAACAGATAAGTTTATTAAAGGAGAAAGAGCTCGAAGGAGATAGCCAGTCCTCGGATGGTGAGTTTGATAGCTCACAAGACATTGCTAGTGATAGCCAGACATCAGAAATGAGCGGAAAAGAATCAAATGTACCTCCAAGAGAAAGAAAGATCTTTAAATCTAAAAATTCCAAGACTGACAGTGCTCAGCGTAAAATATTCCAAAGTCCTAAAAAGGTAGGTGATTTTATCAGAATCCCAAATACAAAAAAAAAGAAAGAAAGAAAACCACACCAAAAACCCATCTTGCCAACAGTTTGAACCTGATTGTCTCTCTGATTGACCATGAGTGGTCACATTACATTGTATTTTTTTGTCAATACATTCAGTGAGATTTATTTTACACTAACAAGATATGAGCTTTAAATAGTTTTATATAATTTCCATTTAAAATGATGGATGCAAAAATTATAGCTTTATTATCTACTGAATATTATCTAGTGTTTGAAGGGTAATCTATATCAGGCTTCTAATGAATTGTTATAAAATCTAGTTTGGTTATTCTGATCAAAATGATTTCATATCTGTAATAAGATGTTGATAGTTAATAATGTTTTGGTGTAAACTTTGTATATTTCAGTCCCCAGCAAAAGCAGTTTACAATGTGCGTCCATGGCATGATGATTTTGATGAAGAGGATAGGGTAACCTTAATGCTCCAGAAAAATGTGCATAGTGCTTTTGTTTGCTTAGCTTTTGTTTTGAAGTCATAACTGGATTATAAATCTCCCATACTACCCATTTTTGTTAATTTTTACAGTTTTGTAAACTGACAATATTAAAAATTTGAGTTACATTCTCTGCTATTTTTGCATTGATATAAAAATGATTCATAGAATTTGTCTGAGGTACGAAAATGTTCATTTTATATAAGTTTGGGATAAAAGTAGAAATGTAAGAGATAATTATCAAATAAACCTAGTTTTGATATACTCTTACAATGGTTAAGAGTAAACTAATCATTTACTTGTGTATTGTGGTTATACATTTCAGGTATCAGTCATCCTTGTAATTAAAGATTAAACTTGGACGATGTTGATTCTCATTTAGAAATAATATCTTAGTTTCAGTTTCATGTCAGTTATATCATTTTAGTTTTAGAAAGATATAAGTTAAATTTTGATACATGTTATCTTTGCAGTTTCAAAAATGGTAAAAAGTTGACAGCCAAGAAATATTATCTTAGTTTCAATTTCATGTCTGTTATATAATTTTAGTTTTAGAAAGACTAAAGCTAGGCTAAATTTTGATACATGTTATCTGTGCAGTTTCAGTTTTCATTTAGGTTTATTTCAGTTCAAACAGATGTTTGTCTAAGTTGATTCATTTTCAATGGCTTTTGGTCTAAGTTGATTCATTTTCAATATATTTTGGTCCAAGTTGATTCATATTCAACAGATTTTGGTCCAAGTTGATTAATTTTCTACATATTTTGGTCTAGGTTGATTCATTTTCAACAGATTTTGGTCTAATTTGATTTATTTTCAATATATATTTGTCTAAGTTGATTCATTTTCAACAGAATTTGGTCAAGGCTATTGTAATTTGGGTCAAAGCTGATTTGGTCAGGACAAAAAAGGGCAAATGTAGTATAGTCTTATTCAGTTTAGACAAGTTCGTTATAGTCTGGGCAGATTTTAGTTGAAACAGATTTGGTCTCTGCTGATTAATACTAAATATTCATCTTAATTTTTCTAGGCTAATTATGTTCAAAGAAATTTGATGTAGTAAGATTTTAAACAGATTTGGTGTAGAGTTTATCTCAACAAGAATTATTCACGTGATTTCCCTGTTTACTGAGTAGGATGCTGTCAAAAATGTTGTTACAATTCAGAGAATCCAGTTTTGACATCAATTCACAAATTTATACAGTTTATTTCTTAATTTTTAGTAGTTTAGCAAATTTGGTTTATCTTTCTTGATATATGTGTATCAGTCTTTAAGTTTTATAAAATGCTCCTGATTATATCTATTATCTTTGTATATATACTACTAACTACTAAATAGTCACAGAGATTCACAACGAGTACATGTAGTATTAAATTATAGCTTTCTGTTGTGAATCTCCACATGGAAAGATTTTACCCACAATACAGTTTTTAAACTTGGGCATGGATCATTTATTACCATACTCTAGACTGATCTTTTAGTTTCAGTCAAAAACATGCAAATATTTCCCCAATAATTTTCTTTCTGAGGAAAGGGAGATGGTCATTTAGATTCCAACCATGTAAAATTCCTATTTAAAATTGATAAAAGACAAAAATAGTGAAAGGACAGAAAATTTAAGTTATTGAGTTATTTCTTTTGTTTTGTGAGTTAGTTTGTCCAAAGTTATTGGGAGCTATAAATCATTACCTTATTTTATGCCTGGTTTTCTCTCATCAGTTAAAGGACTAGCATCCATTTCTTGTTCTGTGCTTGCAGATATATTATCAGTTTCATCTTGCTTGTAATATTTTAGATATGGATGCAAGCATTTGACTTGATCCATCATTGCTTCACTATTAACGTTGCATGAAAGGCAGATAATATGCTGTATCTCTAAATTAAGTCACTATGTCCTACTTTCCTGATGGTACTGTACATATATGTCCATCTCTTATATAGTTATTTACAAGGTACAGACAGACTTTCCCCTGTAATGACTTAAAACAGTGTGCATCTTGGGTTGATGAATTTAAAATCATAGTTCGGTCAAAAATTTAATTTTCAATAAGTAAAGATAAATCATAAACATTTTGGTTATTTTGTTTAAATTTTGCTTTGTAACAAAGTTTTATGTAATGGTCTCTGTATTGCATAAGTTGCTAATATCTTGTGGTGGACATATTTATTGATCATAGATCTGATAAAAAGATCAACACAATAACCAATGATCTGATAATCAACAATAATGTTTGCTGTTAGAGATATCCCACAATACCCACTTAGGCATTATAAGTATTTATAGACTTTTCCACTTCATATACTATGATGGGTTTCTTAACCTATCTGGTCAGTATATTATTTATCTATATACATTTGTATAAAGTTGTGCATTTGAACTTCATTGCCACGTAGGTATTTAGAACTTATATACCAGTATTTAACACCCTCCCCAGCATACACACACACATGTATTCTTAATGATACTACTATAAAAATCATGGTGTGATTTTTTGTTCTACTCCATAGAAGTAACTGAATTCTGATTTTTTAATATTTTAGTGTTTGTTAATGGATTGATTATGATATATCACTATTCTCATATATATGCATTTGATACTTGCAGACTTGCTTTGCATAGCTTTTATGACTTTTTTTTTCTCTCAGAATTTTTTAGTCTTAAAGCATGTTTCTAATATCAATATCTAGGTGTACTCACTTTGTAATTCATGTTTTATCATATGTGGTTTAAACATGCACTTAGATTTTTGTTTTGTTAATAGAGATAGAAATGTATTGTTCCCATTCCTCAAAAGATTCTCATCTTTGTCATGATCTATTCCTTTATCTCTCCTTCCCCTGCATTTTTCAGAATAATGAAATAGTTCATGTATTCATATGTATTTATTTTTCTTTATTTATATTTATCCAAAGTTTAGAATGATGAACTTATTGACACAGCAGCCATAAGTCCTGCTTAATATGTACTACAGATGTATTCTTTAGGCTTCGTGTGTGTTTATAGAATTCAATTATCTGATAGAACTGATGGAGAATTTTTATTTTGTGGCACATTAGGTATTTCACTTCTTTATTAATTGCTAAAAAGTTTATTTAGTGAAAGACAGGTCCATTACTTGTATACTTTGACATGAAATGCAAAGTTTGACTGTATATTATCACTATTTAGTGCATAACAATTAAACCTTTTGGTAAAAAGTCTGTGCAGTTAAACCTATCTTGAAAGACCACCCCATCTGCCATTCAAATGTGGCCTTCAAAACAGATGTTCCCTCAAAAGATGTTGTATATATAGGATTGTTCAACTGCATAGTTTTTGAAAGTGATCTCTCAAGACAGGTGGTCTTCCATGAGAGTGATCTCTCAAGACATGTGCCATTGTACTTCCGTTGTAGATATGTATTTTTACAATTCTTTATTTATTGATTTTCAGAGTAAATCCAAGGGTGGTGAAACTAAAGCATCTGATACTGGTAATGGTAGTGAACCACCAAAACTAAAACCTATCTCTAAAATTGTGCCTAAATTTGATGAAAAGGATCCACCACCTCTAGAACCACCAAAGTTGACGAGAGCTGTGCACTGGCCAGACAGAATGGGAGATGAGGCGTACACATCCGTACATGTCACCAAAGAGCACAAACAAGTAATAATTAATGTTATAGTCCTGTCCAATCAAATTAAGATTGCTTAAGGTCAGGTTTATCTACTTCTACCGCTCAAACACCATCTAAATTGACTTGGCATATATGCCTTACTATTCTTAGAAGATGCTATGCATCCGCTGGTGGATCAGTCCTGTATGTTTTGCAAAATTGACTTTGTTTTGGATTTAATGTATTTCAATGTTGTGGTTAAGAATATTGAAAGAGGAAATGTTAATTGGTGGGATGTAAAATATGTTGATGTGGGTTGAGCTTTGTAATCTTTGTAACACTATGTTTGTTGAATTGAAAAAGTAACTAATTTACTTGAGTATTTTCGAATAAATAAAGCCACAGAACCATTTTTAGCCCATCTTTATGAAGTTGAAGAGAGCTTATGCCATAGTACAGGTGTCAGTAGCTCACTTCTATGAAGTTGAGAGCTTACACTATCACATTGGTGTCTGGTTAAGGTCAGGTTTACTTTCTTCCGCAGCACATATGTCAACAAAATATGCATGGTATAGATGTCTCATGAATTCAAGCTCATCCCATGCTTCAAATGCAATATTTTTTGTGTTTTTTTTTAAAAAATGACCCTGTTTTGGACGTACTCTATTTTCATTGCTGTCGTTCTGAAGGTTAGTTGAGGTCAGGTTAATTAAAGGGATGTTAAAATGTTGTTTGAGGTCAGCTTTGTAATGGTAAATCCTTTTGCTGCTTTGGTGTTGTCAAAGCTGTAATTAGACCAATAACAGTTTTGAGCAGTTAAGTCTGGTTGTTCATGTGTTGGGAAAAAGATATTTCTTTTAAAGCATGCCCGAGTGGTTAGAGCATTGTTCTTTGAACCATGAAGTCTCTCACTTCTGGCCAGCGCAGGTTGTGAGAAAGTTTGCTAGTTTACATGCAGAAGGTGGGTGGTCTCTACCAGGTACTTTGTAACAAATTTTACTAGTCCTATGACAAATTCACTAACTCCAAAGTCCTGAGATGCAATACCAAATTGGCATCTATATGTATTTATGAATCAATACCAGAATTACCAAATTGGTAGTTTAAGTAAGTTATCTTTTTGTGTTTTTATATTCTCATAAGTCAAAGGCACTATGATTATCTTAGTTAAGTCCAGAAAAAAAAACTTGATGGGCTGATTAGGTAATTCTTGTGTTCAGTATACATACAAAACTCTCATTCATCATTGCTCATGTTTATACTGTAATGTTTACACAGATTTTCTACTAATTAATGGGACGAGCTGAAACACAACCTTGACTAGTCCACTGTAAAAGTTACTAGTCTCAGACTGGTGGACTATTGTAATTTTGAACCCTGTATTGTCTTTTTTTAAATTTATTGTTTAATCATTTTTGTACCATAACTTGTAGTGTTATATCACTCTCAAGCGGTTGTGTAAACAAAGCTACAGTAAATAAGTAAGAGGGCTGAATAAATCTCATTGACTAAGCCCTCAATAATACCATGAAGTTACATCAGGCCAGTTGTTGGCAATAAAAGTAAATGATGGGAATGGTGTCCATTATTGAAGATTATAATCTCTCATATTGATGTAATCAGGAGAAATTGTGATTGAAGCGAGATACAGGTTCAACGCAGTTATGAGAGTTCGAACCCAATGGTGTCTAGACATGATGTTGGCTAATTTTCCATACTACACAAGTTTTCAGTTATGGTAGAAACAGATTCAACAACTTGCGTTATTTGATTATCGGTAAACCTTGTGTCTTTTCAAATTTTGAAAATTAACTAACAAGAGTTAGATAAACATGATAATCAACTATCAATCGTTGTAGAATTTTTATTTTACTAACTATTCTGAACAGCCTTTTCTAATCTTGTTAGTATCTGTCCTTGCATTATTTATACAAATCAAGTATTTTTTTCATATTTTTCCAGCTTTACACAGTAGTTAAGAATGTGAAACAGGCACATGAGTGTCAGGAGTATGGGGAGACACAAGAATTCTCTGATGATGTGGAATACTTATTATCTGGGGTTCAGGAAGGAGAACCAATGTCAACAAGGTGCCTCAGGTATGTAATGTTGATTGTTTTGATGGTTGTAGCTATAATACTTATTATCTGGGGTTCAGGAAGGAGAACCAATGTCAACAAGGTGCCTCAGGTATGTAATGTTGATGGTTGTAGCTATAATGATTATTAACTGGGGTTCAGGAAAGGTGAACCAATGTCAACAAGGTGCAGCAGGTATGTAACATTGATGGGTGTAACTATAATTCTACCTTATAAGTATATTTTATAAATCTATTACTTTAAGCTCACCTTAGTGTAGTTGAGGAGAATTAAAGCTTTCACCCAGGTATCAGTGTCCGTTAAGATTAGTTGAGGTCAGGTTTACTTGCTTCTTCTGCTTATACATCAGCAAACCTTGCATAGTATATATGTCTTAAGATTCTAAACACATCCCATTCTTCAAATGCTGGGTTTTTATTGGTACTTTTTTTTTAAAAAAAATGACCCTATTTTGTAATAAGTCATTTTCAATGCTGTGGTTCAAAGATTGGTTTAGGTCAAGTTTGTCAGCTTCTACTGCTAACACATCAACAAATTATACATTTCTTAGGATTCTAAGCACATTCCATGCTTTAGGTGCTAGATTTTATTGTTTTGTTTGCATCAATGATTCTATTTTGGACTTAGTCTGTGTTTAAGAGGATCGGTTATGGTAAATTTAATTGGGGAGATGTAAAAATGTTGCTGATAGGTTAACTTTGCAACCTTTGATTGCTGTCAGTTTTCCACTTTTTTGGAGGAGGATAAATTTTGTTTGCATTTTCTTCCAATTTCTTTCTTGGGGTCACCTTTCTTAATTATAATTCAGTTCAGTTCTTTAGTTTTATTTTCACTCTTTGCATGGGAATTCATCATAAGATTGATCCATATATCATTTATTTCCAGGGCATTTTTATTTGCATAAATATTTGTTAGTATCTGATATGGCTTTCAAATTTATCAGTCTTCAGTATTTTTTTTTATCTTTTTCAGCTGTATTGGTCTTGCACAGAAGTGTATTTTACCAGCATTTAGAATGCACCTGAGAGCTCATGGAACTGTGGCCAAAATATTTGGTCATTTATCAGATGCTGTATCAGATCCTGTAAGAACAATCATATTGTTTGTGTGTAATGCACGCATGAATCTCGGTATTTCGAAATTCAAGGGACAACCTCATTTCCTTTGAGATATGCAAAATTCAATATAACAGATGGCCAAAAAAAATCTTATATTCCTGTACATTTTGTGAAAATCAGGTCCAGTCCAGTGTGGTATACTTACAGATATTAAGGTTAAATTAATCAATTGCAGGTGAATAATTGCCTAATTGGGTTTCTTTAGCAATTTTCACAAAATATATAGGAATTTAATAATTTAAGAAAAAAAAAGCTAATGCCCCTTTATCTTATATTGGATTTAGGCAATCATTTATTACCCTTTCACCTTGACTCGTTAATGGGAGTTGATATCCTGCGTTTTGCAGGTAAAGAAGTAATTAATTACAATATTTTCATGTATCAAAAGTAAATTTCAGTCTCCGAATCAATAATTCTATAATATTTAGATACTTTGGATGAGAAATATACTTTGAGATAAGTGAAAAAAATGAGATATCCGGAATAAAAGTAGTATAAATACAATGCAACTTCCGAAAACTGATCCTTCTTAAAAACCGATCACTTCCTGATACCGATCATGTTGCCGAAGTCCGGATTTTCCTCTATTATTTTATAGTAAAAAAATCTTCTTAAAACTGATCCCTCTAAATTCCAAACACCGGACAAATTTTCACAAGGAATTCATGTTAATGTACTTAAAATTCCCACTGAATACCGGCCTTACCTGAGGTGTTCAACCATGATGTAGATCATTAACACGTGTATGATTTCACGACTGTATGTTCCCATGTACACAAGTAATTTGCCTCGAGTCATTTCCAACCATGCTTGTTATTTGGTGGTTACATCAGACAAATTTCATAAAAACTTTTAAATCAACAAACACTACATCTAAATAATGAAATTCAAATGATTAACAAAGTATGAACTGACAAATAACATTGATAAGATACATGAGGTACGAGGGCAAGTATACAGTACATATAAAAATCGGAATGGACAGTAGTGTATAAAACCGGAACTGATCAGAATTACTGACTTTTGGTCAACTTCCAAAAGCCGAAAATTCCGAAAATTGGACAAAATTAACAGTCCGAACGAGGATCTGTTTTCAGAAGTTGCACTGTATATAGTAAAAAAAAAAAAACAAGGGGCTTTTCCACTTTGATATAACCGGAATTTTTATTAATCTGATTTTGATATAACAAGATTTCACTGTATGTATTAATTAACTGCTTGTATGTTGCCATAGTATGCAGAAAACAGCCTATGTAATATAATAAACAATTAGCTGATATTGAGGAAAGTCTCCAAATGTTGATAAGAGTTAGTCTTTATCGTAAAATATTGGCCCAGGGGCCAATGAGAGAAAATGAATGAAATTATCCTGGGTTATGCGGAAGTCTTAGGATTTTAACATATTAGCATAGGAAAAATCCGAAAACAGACAATGTGTGTACAAAAAAAATTAACATAGGAGGTAGATTCAAAAAGATATTCACTTCATCTTAGTGTTGACATAGTTAATTGATGATATGGTAATTCCATATTAAGCCAGTTATGAGATCCCAATCTCTGATAGACGTCAACCTAATAATTAGGTCAATATAAAATTAGCTAATAGTTTAATGTTATATTAATATAAGCAAATCAGTTACACAGTAGAGTCATCGTTTGATGGGTTCCAGCATGATTCATAGTTTCTGTAGTGAGCTTACCAGGTCAGGGATTTTTCTTGCTCTTGGAAATGGGTCGTGGCCCTTTTGAATAGGGAATTTTAGTAACATTTTATTGAAATTTGGAAATCTTAAAATATTTAAAACTGTTGAAATAGAAGAATCTCTTCAAATTCATTGTCATTTGACTTCAATTGGGAAATTTCTTCAGCAAATTAAGAAAAAAAATGCATTTTTTACATTGGAAATGAGGTCTTTTTTTGACCACCTACGACTGGGTGGAAAATTCCTGCAGGTGACTTAAAAATACACCTGAATTATTAACACCACAAAAATAAGATGGAGGGAACATAACATTGGAATTATTAATACATTTATGATATGCTGTTGTGAAATTTGTAAATAAATGCAAGTGTGTAAAAAAGATCAGTAGTGCTCTAAATTTGCTGATTTTAATCCAAACTTGCACACATACTTCCACTCATACATGCACAAAGAATTTTTTAGGTACACATTAATCTTGTACAAGTTCTAGTATTGATGATAATAGAAACGTATGGACCTGTCGATCATCATTTTGGCTTTTGGACTGTGACCTTTAAAGTTTTGTATGTCAGCAGAACTTTGAAAATTGATGCAACTCCTATACCTGTGAACAAATAATGACATAACAATATTTTCTGTTACATGGTGATTTTCACATGTTTTATGCCATTACAACTTCTGTATGGGTTTGAACAATGACATAAAGACAAAATATTTTATTTCTCTCAAATATGTTAGCGTTATATTTTGGTGCTCAATTGTCCTTATACAAACACTAAACTGAATTGATTAAGGGACTTAATCATCCCTATGAAATGGATTCAGAAATTGATTTTTCTATTGTTGTCTTTTCAGAGTTTGGCTCTTTGCACAGCTTTGTTGATGTTTATGCTGAGCAGAGACAGGCTAAATATGGATTTAGACAGACAAAGTTTAGATTTGATGTTGAAGTTACTAGGTGTTGATAATCAAGAGGAACAAAATGTTACTGTCATGGGAAAGCGAGCATTGAATCGCAATAAAGACAGAGCTAAGGCAGTTTATGAGCAATGGAAAGTACAGGGAGGAGGTGCAAACCAGCCTGAATTAGAGGATATTTCTGTAAGTGTTATATAACTGCCCACCTCTACAGCCAAGTATTGTTGTTGCACAGGATTTTCTGTGTTTGAAATTTCTATTGATGTGCAGTTTTAAAAAAGATGAATAGTAAATTGTACTTAGATCTAAAAACAAAATATAAGTGGAACAGTTAAAATTGTCACTCATATAAAAACTTACTAAAAATCATTGCAGTTTTGGAATGTCTTGTTCTATTTGAATCCCAGTAGAACAAACGTATATAGGTTTGTCCAATCTTGAGTATCAATGCAAGTCATATATCATTTTCTGATTTTGTAGGGCCTCCATAGCCAAGTGGCTGGAGCATTGTGCTTTAGATAGTAATGTCTATCACTTGTAGTCAGTGCGGGTTCAAGCTCTGCTGGAATATAATCTAATTTTGTGAGAGAGTTTGTTTAGTGTGGCATAAAACAACATTTAAACAAAAATGTTGTGTTTGTTCACTGCCTTTAAAAGTTAAGACAATTTATTTGTCAGAAATCCAGTTCTGCAGACTTGGTTTCTGTATAATAGGCATTTTATTGATATTTATTTTTTTCACCATTTTATTCAGTTATAAGGAAAACAAATTGTTCCCTTTTAAAGCTGCTCTTTTCCAGAGTTTTAGACAGTAAAGTCAAATCTTTATGTTTGCATTAACTTACATTTTTGGTAATTACTTGGAAAGTTGACTACATTTACTAATAAGAAAATTGACACCTATGATTTGGCATTTATCTGCATGGTTTATATCTAGTTTATATAAAAAAACTCACTTAGACTCTAAGATGATATAGCTGTTCTTTGTCTCTATACACTTTAAATCAGTTAATGAATGATACATTTTTCAGTTCATAATGATATTTTAGATGAAAATAAAAATTGAATTTTTTAAAACACATTTGAAAAGGGCACCATTAATAGATAACAATATCTGTGCTATAGGAGTTGAATTCATACAAAACTTCATCTTATATATTTAAAAGTTTCCCAGACAGACTAAGGTTTTATGAATTCAAGAAAATATATTACAGGTAATTGGTACCTTTAATAACTCAGTGATTTCTGATTAGTTCTCCTAGATGTGTGCAGATTTCAGCATGAGGTCGCTTTCTTTCTATCAGTTATTGAAATTTGAATTTTTTCTCTATGTACTTACATTATTTCAGATAAACAATTCTTTGTATTGCTGGGAAATACCACATTTTTTTTGTAATTTCAGACTGGTAACCTTGCAATGGAGTCCCTTCTTAGTTTGACTTCAAGACGGGCAGGTGAATGGTTCAAGGAGGAACTGCGAACACTTGGAGCACTGGATCACATAGTCGATACAGGTCTTGTATGATAAAGTATTTGATATATTTCCTTGTCCTGTCACAGGCATTGTCCAGGATTAAAAAGTATTTACCCATTTCATGTTCCACTTTCATCTTGTCATATAATAGTAATAAATACAAGTTAAAGAACTGCCTTTATGCAATGTTTCACAAACCTATATTAAATAAGTCTTGAAATAGATTTAAAAATTGTCAATGTTTATTCTGTTCTGAGTAAAAAAACAAACTTATGTCATGTGTATTAGTATGAAACTGTTGATAAATTGGAAATAATTTCAAGGGCCCCAATTTAGGATTATTTAAACGTATATGACAACAGAATTCTACTACATTTGTACAATTAATACTACTGTATACCTAAAAAGTTTCGCCCCAGGTCTATTTTTCACCCTTTTACGACAAAAATATTCACCCTGTCTTTAATGCGCTCACTCATCTAAGGATAAAAATAGCAAAAATCAAATGGGAGTGAAAATTTCCAGGTCTACAGTCATTGTTACAGAGTGCATAGATATAAAGGTCTGTAACTGTGTATAAAACTAATATATTGCCAAGAAACTAGGCAAGACTTTTATTTTACTTTTATGATTGGTCACCTACCACTGATGGGTCAGTCCATCTGGCTATGGTTTTGGTTAGTTTTGTAATATCTCATCATTCACAATTTTGGTTTCACAGGTAGGGCACATGTATTGATTCTTCAGAATTCTTGGATTGCTTGTTGTTTTGGTTAGTTTTGTAATATCTCATCATTCACAATGTTTTGGTTTCACAGGTAGGGCACATGTATTGATTCATATGAACTCTCGGAATGCTTGTTGTATTGAGTGATGTATATTTGTTTTTGTTTTCAGTGTGCTCCTGTATAGAAGCTTTAGGTGATGACACAACTTTACTGACAGATAGTGCTGTAGAAAATCTCAAAAAAATTGATAGATGTCTCAGGGTTTTAGAAAATGTAAGTTCATCATCATCATCATCATTTATTTTTCTGATGTTAAGATCTATATAAAAAAAAAACGATTTCAGATAAAAGAATCTTTATTACAAAATTTCATTATTGTTAAAGTTGTGATGTGAATAAGTTTGTTTCTCAAATCTTTCTTTTGGTCATTTTCCACAATTAAGATATTTCATAATTTGGAAATGTGATACTTCAAACTGTAAATTTAGTGTGTGATAGAGGTAGGTATCTCTGATAAATGAAATTGATCATTTACATTCATAATGATATATATATTATATTCCTCATGTAGTTCAGAATCAAGTCAGTTTAAGTCATTTGGTAAAATGTGGAAATTTTCAAGATATTTCTTTTTGTTGTGTTGTAATAACTCGGCTAAACATGGGCATTGAACATTTCAAATTTTGTGATATAGTGAATCATTTCAAATTAGTTTTAGGGAGCTCTTTCTGTGAATTTTGTAAAAATCTCATTTTTATTTTTATCATAAAATGTTTCTTTTTATTTTACAAAATTCTCAGTTGTATGAAAAATTGTGTCGCCAATTAAAATATACAGTCGGGTCCGATGGAGTTGCACAGCTCGAGTTTCGTTGACTTAGTTTCACTTTCGCTTTATTGGAAGACGTCTCTGTATTGTGCACCAGAAAATTATCCTGTGATTTTCAGAAAATTCATTCGAAGAAAAGAAAACTAGTATGCACTAAAAGCATTTCCCCAGTATAGGTTTTTATTTTTTTTTTATTTTCATCGAAAGAATTGAATATTACTCAAATCGGTCATGCTGTGACAAAATATTTTGACTGACAAGGTCTACTGCAGTATGAATATATTCAAGCAGCGGGAATAGGTCAAGCCACTCAAGGGAACCGTAATCCAAAACAAATATTTAAATTAAAATAAGAAATACCATTCCAATGAAACATCATATGTACTATTAAAAGAGCATAAAATGAGCTTTAAGATGCTCTTTTTGTTGGTTTAAATGGTCTGACCAGATTAATTTATCCAAACGAAGCAGTTGTGATGATTAACTGCAAGCCTCTTGTGATTGTGAAATGATGCAATCCGTATATATGCAAATGAGAATGGACCTCCATACTTATTGCACCTTGTTATAAACTGTAAACAACCCAGTTGTATTAACTGCGCAACTCGGAATTTTAAAATTAATTTTCGTATGTTTTGAATGATTATAAGGTAATCTTTTGTTTTGACAAAATTGTGGATGTGATTGTGGTTTAAACCGTATGTAAATCGACAGGTAAATGCTTAAGTGCACAACTCCACCGGACAGCATCGTGTGGGGGTGAAAAAGAGCTATTCTGTCTAAGATGCTTTGATAAATTCACTTTTAAATCATATTAAACCCATGCAAAAAAAAATTAATTGTAGGTTTCTTTAGAGACGATATAGTTCTGTTTAATTCACCAAGTTATTAACATAGTATAGTTCGAAATATGGACCCTACACACATTTTGTGAAAGAGCACCTTTCAGTATTTAATTTGTATGATTACAAAATGAAAAAATTACACATTTTTAGTTTAAATGTATTGACAAAGCTGTAGTTGTTCCTGGTGTTTGTTGTTTATATGTTATATATATATATTCTCACTATTGTATCTACAGGTATCATTTGTAAACACAGAAAACCAAACGTTTCTCATATCCTACAAGTCCGGGGTGTTGATTACATCACTATGCAGGTAATCAAAATTGAGTTTTACAGTAAATTAAAATAATAATCCTTCCTTCATCATGACTTACCAGCTTGTGGTGATCTCACGTTAGTGTGTTCGACTTGCAAACAGAAAGTCCTGGGTTGATATCTAGTACCCGATCTTAACAAAAACTTAAAACCAAGCATGCAGCATACAAAGGGAAAGTCACAGATCTTTTTAATGAGACTTGAAACTGTGGCACATAAAAAAAACCTCACTACATTGGTATAAGCCCATAGCTCAGGTAAAATTTGTTGTACTTCATTTAAATCTGGTGACATCTTGATACAATTGAACATTTTTTGGCGAGATGTAAAACTACAAATAAAACAAAAAAACCCCAAAAAACAAACAAACAAACAAAAATAAAACATCCTGACCAAAGCAGTGTTCTGTTTTTGGTATGTGTGTATGTAAGGCCTTCAGTAATTTTAGCAATAATCATAAGCAGAGTTTGGTAAAATGTACTATAAGAGATTTCGTCTTCATGGTTCAGTAAGTTAGAATGATAGCTGACCAAAGCAGTGTTCTGTTTTTGGTATGTGTGTATGTAAGGCCTTCAGTAATTTTAGCAATAATCATAAGCAGAGTTTGGTAAAATGTACTATAAGAGATTTCGTCTTCATGGATTTCAGTAAGTTAGAATGATAGCTGACCAAAGCAGTGACTTATTTCTGTTTTTGGTATGTGTGTATGTAAGGCCTTCAGTAATTTTAGCAATAATCATAAGCAGAGTTTGGTAAAATGTACTATAAGAGATTTCGTCTTCATGGTTCAGTAAGTTAGAATGATAGCTGACCAAAGCAGTGTTCTGTTTTTGGTATGTGTGTATGTAAGGCCTTCAGTAATTTTAGCAATAATCATAAGCAGAGTTTGGTAAAATGTACTATAAGAGATTTCGTCTTCATGGTTCAGTAAGTTAGAATGATAGCTGACCAAAGCAGTGTTCTGTTTTTGGTATGTGTGTATGTAAGGCCTTCAGTAATTTTAGCAATAATCATAAGCAGAGTTTGGTAAAATGTACTATAAGAGATTTCGTCTTCATGGTTCAGTAAGTTAGAGTTCTATTGATAGCTGACCAAAGCAGTGTTCTGTTTTTGGTATGTGTGTATGTAAGGCCTTCAGTAATTTTAGCAATAATCATAAGCAGAGTTTGGTAAAATGTACTATAAGAGATTTCGTCTTCATGGTTCAGTAAGTTAGAATGATAGCTGCACAATTGGAAGGCCTCAGGTTGAATTCCTAGTACCTGGACACAAGTAAGACTTTTCCTATGCCAAATACTTGGCAAAAATCAAAAGTCTTTCAGATGAGAATTTAGACAGTGGGGTTGCTGTATCATGGCAAGCATGGTATCATAAAGGACCATCACTGTTGACATAAGTCCATCACAAATGTAAAAATGTATGGAATTTATTTTATCATTGGTGAAAACTCTGTATAAGTGAAAATATTTTGATGGGACATGGTATTTCAAATAAAAATTTCATTTCATCAAAATGATTGTTTCTATGTTTTTAATTAAAATATAGAATTACGAGTGTTCTTATATTTGGTACAGTTTCATGAAAACAATGTAATGTTCCAGTATCTTTTTCGTTATTTTTATTATCCTTTCAGGGAATTTATTATCATAATTACAAATTCATGTAAGCTAGATTATTTTGTATTGTTCATCAATTTGATTTATTTTTTTCTATTTTACATACTGATATTCTATTTGTAGGTCATTGGCAACCTGTGAAAAATGTTTTCCAGTTTATCCTGTCCCTTATTCAGGAAAACTTGACAAAGAATCAACAGGTTATGTGATATACAGCTGTGTCCTGGCCATTCTTAGGGTTCTGCTGAATTTAACACATGATAATGGTTTGTATAACTTCTGTTTATAACACAATAATGGCACAGTTAGATCTGTGTTTATCAATATCTTTGTCAGTGTGGGTTCAAACTGTGCAGGAGTTCAAGTTGATTATGTGAAGAAGTTTGCCAGCTTACTAGCCGAAGGTCAATGACCTTTTCCTGGTACAATGTAATCAGGTTTTCTTCTCTAACTTAGAAACTGGTCGCAACCATATGACTGAACAACTGTTAAGTGTGGTGGAAAACAACATTGAAATGAAACAACAATTCATCTTGTGGATAAATATATCAATTAAATTGTTTATACACAAATTGTTTACTTTTGTTTACATAGTCTATAATTTTACATATTAACCGGTTGTGCTCTTAAAATATTTCAAGTATAATTAAGATTAAGACAATGTCCATTATTCAGATAATTTATTTCTCTGTTGGTCAGTCAATCAATGGATTGTATTTGTATAAAGTAGTCCTCTTGATTCTATCTCTAACTGGGATATTTGAAAGGCCCCATAGAACCCTACTCCCAATCAACAATGGTTACATTTTTTGCAATGTCAAAATTAAAAAATAGTGTATGAAAAAATGAAATTTGAATGTAAACAGACTATTTCTATCACAGATAAGTGACTCTAATGATTGCCCCTCCATTTCAACGTTTGGAATAAGAATTTCTGAATGTATTTCAGTATAAAAGATAAAAGTAAATTGAAAAAATTATTATATTTGCTCATATTAAAATTCTGAGCAATTTCTGATATTCACAGTTTATGGAGAAATGTCACTAATTTTCCTGAATTTGAATGGTCCGTACTCCAGTCCCGAATTAAGGTGTGCAAGCTGTGTAAATGATTCTAATGATTTTAATAATTTTACAGTGCTTAGGCCGGTTCGGCCAGTTAGAAATATTGTCGGACACCTCTTTTGGTTCATTGGTCATCCACTTATTTTAGATTTTTATAAATATGATTTTTGAATGGTTTATTAAGAGTTATATCTAATGGTTGAAGGACTGATTTTGCAGATCCTACCCCATACCACCACCCCTGGTCCTGGTATCACAGTCTGTCTGGTTTTGTTGCATTGCAGATTCTTTTTCAATGGATTCATACAAAGATATACTCTAAATTTATCCCAGAATTAAAAGGATTGTGGGTTTAGCCACACCTGATCCTGCCAGAAATGTGTAAGGTTCTTTTTCAAACAACCTTTTTGGATACCCTTTAGGATACACAAGTATCAACCCATCTTTAGGGAACTCCTCAAAAGGCATAGTTTTCTTCTTAAAGATAACTAAAGGCTTCAGCTTTTCCCATCTGCAAAACACAATAACTGAAAAAATAATGCTTTTCATGTCCAGTTGTTTTTACAGTTATCACCTTGGCTCTTTTTTCCCAGCATGTTGAAAAACACACACATTCCATTTATACATTCCCAAGAGCATTTAGACTGTATACACACACTTTTCTCCCTCATCTAACACAAATTTGGAGAAGTTGCTGACTATCGTCAACATCATCTGGCAATTCCAGTGCTATCTGTGATCTTTGTCATAGTGATACTGTTATGATTCATGGAGCTTGTACACCAAATCAGTAATGCCTGATAACCATGCAGTTTATATTTCTCTTATGGATAAGCTGAGTGATTTTTCTCTTGGTTTACATTCTGCATATGATTAACCCACTTTCTGTCAATTTACCCCCCCCTTTTCAAATTTCAAACCCATGATTTTGTATAACCCAGTAAATAAATTACAGATTTTCAACAAATATTTTGAGTAAAAGTGTGACTTGTATATGAGTATATACTTTATGTTTGACAGTTTCATAATGTTTTAAGTTTCCATTATGGCACACTGTACACACTTACATTTTTGAGGTAATTTATATTCTTTTGTAGAATATGGCTGCACCAAAGTTGGAGAACAGATGGATTTTATCAGCACAGTTTTGACCTGTATACTTCAGACACCGCAATATGTTCCAGTAGACTTTAGATTTGATATCCTTGTATTGGTATGATCTTAGTTTTATAAAATATTGCAGTATTTTGTCATAATATTTAAATTAGGGTTGTCAACGAGTAACCTGTTAACCGAGTACTCGTCAGATGGTCCAATTATCGAATACTAAAATCAGTTCTCGGTTACTCGAACATAATTTAAAGATCATGCGTATTCTGCATTTTTAATATATTTAGAAATAAAACATGACCGTCTAACTGATTTGACCCACCGTCTATCCTCGTTAGCTATGTGTTTATACAACAATTAGGGTCTTTATACGTGTCACTTTGTTTGCTAAATCCAGCGGGAGTTGTTTGTATTTTATTTCTGGGAGATATATGCATGTAATGAATTATTTTCAGTATAATAATTTAGTTTTAAAATAATTTTATCTTTAATGCCATTAAGAGATATGTTAAGCTTAACACTGGTTCAATTAAAAATGCTGCCATTTACACCTGAAATTATGAAAATGAAATATGTACATATAGTTTTATTACAACATTTCATTGAATAAAATGAAAACATTGCTGAATCCATGTAGGGTACGGGGGTTCAAAACCCATTTAGATTTGGCTTACTTAATTAAAAACGAAGCATTACACTATTATCGGGGAACATATTACCGAATCTTCTAGAATCGACTTATGCCTGCTGAAACTTTCATTTTGAATACTAATAAAGCTACCAATGTGGTATTTTAGATAAGACAAAAAGGTCCTTCCTTATGTAGTATCCGAAAGCTATAGAATGACCCACAGAGCTTTTAAGATTAAATTTTCTGGATATAAGATAATATACCTCCTCGGGCAAATAAATATCTCCATGCACCTCCCACTTTTATTAATATCTGGATCTGCAGCTGCAATCTTACAAAAGTGACCGAGTAACAGAGTACTCCATCGGAAAAAAAACACTCCGTTAATCGGTGAATGAAAATTGACCGATTTGACAATCCTAATTTAAATATTTATGTATTTTCATTTCTCGAGTATTTTTAAATGTAAATTATATGCTTCTTTCACAGATTTTCATTTGTGGGGCCAAAATTTTATGTTCATATAAACTTACATTTTTGGCAATTTCTTAATGTGTTGAATTTACCTACATTGAGTGAAAACAGTATAAAAACTGAGAGCCTATAATGGATTTTACATATTTGATATAAGTAACTCACTAAGTGTCTAAGACACTATAGATCTTTTGGACCTTTGCATATAAAGTTTTATTAAAGCGATGCAATGAATGAAATTAAGCATTTTATGTTAGAAAAAATAAATAAAACATGCAATTCTGTGAAAGAGCTTCTTTATCATAGTCCTTTTATATAAAGTTATACTGAATCAGAAAATTTCATGAGTTAAAATTTTGTACTTTTAAAAATTAAACAAATTTATTGACATTAAGTTTTGTTGAAATAATAAAACCTGTGTGCAAAGGAACCTATTGCCATTACTTTGTATAATTTACTGTATCTAAAATTTCGTCATGGTTGAAATATCATGGATGAATGATAACAAAAAAAAAATTAAATTAAAAAAAATTAAAAATTAAAAATCAAAATTTTCTGATTCTATGTATGCACATTATGCCAAATATGATTGTGTTTAGTATTACTTTGCACATGTGATTCACAACCTATGCTTCATATCGGATAATGTATTCCAAAAAGTCAGATATATTCCTTTGTGTCTAGTGTATCATATATCTCATTCTAAGTATTTGATAGAGGGATATAATATTGTCTTTACATTGGCATCTGGCTGAGATAATTTGTTGAGTTCACGTTTACCTAGTTTTTACGAGTTGATGGAACATCAACGCAGTTTTGTTCTGCTAAGTTGTTTTTTGGGAACAAGTCCAAGCACATTTTGCAGTATGGGGTTAATAACACATTATATTGATGGAAAATTACACATTTATGTGCATTTCAGCAACATGAACTCAACTTCAAGATTGAAATTTCCAAATCACACTTTTATTCGTATATTTTTGCTTTTTTAAAATGACGAAAATATAGTAACAATTCGCTGAAAAATATAGGTCTATAAGACTTGTTGAAATATATTAAAGGTCAGTTCGGCGTGCTTTATGAATTTTAAGATATTATAAATTGGCTTTAGAATGTTACTTTTCAATTATTTTTTACCATTATACTCTTGTGATAGAATTGACATTAAATAGATTGGACGGTTAACAGTTCTTAAGCACGACTAATATACAAATGAGTTTTGGTCAAGTTTCCCATACTGTGTATTAGCAAGATCTGTCTGTGAAATTGGACAAAGAAGTTGTGTTATTCCTTCTTCACGTGATCTTAACAGATGAGAAACTCGCGACAGTCTTTGAAGTTGGGAAAATGTTTTACATGTACATGTACATGTTTTGACCTAGAAATGTAAGGCTATAATACTGCCCTGTCGCATAGAAATATAATATCGATGATGTTTATTAGCACAAGATTTTATAATGATATCACTGATCTATGTAGTTTGTTGCATAATAAATAAGCCATCAGTACTCACGTTAGGCCAAATGTCTGACCGGATTTTTAGTTACATTTTTTGTAATACCTAATAATACTGAATTAACATGTATTCAGTATACTGAGTGTATTATGTCTCATTATTACTATTACTATTATTATTACTATTATCATTAGTACTTTCAGTACTTTGATTCTCTCATGCTTCAACTAAACGTGCATATTATAGCATATACATCTTACCATTCATTGCATATGCTAGACAGTAGATGCTGCAATAGTCCTGTTTTTGTTGTTGTAGCCAAATTGACCAATTTTAGACTTAATCAATTTTAAGAGGAATTAAACACTATCTGAATAACGCTGGACGTTTGGACTGCATATGTTAAAAATGGGCTATATAATTGTGACATCTTCATGGAAAAGGTTGCCTAAAGGTGCTGGGTTGGGCATTTGGTAAATTACAATAATGACACCTATTTACTGGAATGACGGATGTAATTATCATATTGGCGCCCCTATCATCAATGTCAAGAATGACACTTTCAAGGAAATTTTTTTCATTTAAAATGTCATAAGACTAATTTAAACATTTAATCAATTGATTCATATTCAGTATTTACTTATGTATTTTTCAAATTTTAGTCGTGCCAGAAAAATATGGAACCCGATGTAACTAACGTGTCACAATAGTTAAGTTTTGGTGACCATATTTTATATTTCTGTTGATAAATTCTTTTCATATTCATAATTTTATATAATAATACTTTAAGGATTATGAAAATTTCTTTTGCAGATTTTTGTAAATTGTCAATTTTTAAAAGAAAATGGTGAATTTTTTTTCTATAATTGCTGTACTCATTAAACCTTTATCATACGGATATTGAAAAATATACATACAAAATTATTTTCCCTTGGTAATTTTATAATGAAAATATTTCTTTTCCTGCATTGATTCATTTTTTTAATATATATTTATGTCCCCCAAACAAAGTTTGGGGGACATGTTGTGTTTGCTCTGTTTCTTCTTATTATTAATATTATCTGCATATTTTCTCAGAAATTACTCTATGGATTCTAATGAAACTTCATATAAAGATATGTTTGAGTGTGAACTACATATGTGACATCATCAAAAATGGCATCTATGGCAAACCTTGGCTTCTGATTGGTCAAAACTTCTACGCACATTTTCTCTGAAACTACTGGACCGACTAATGAAACTTCATTTGATTATAGGATTAAGTGTGCAGATGTGCACAATGTATGTTGTGACGTCATAAAAAAGTTGGTGTCTATGGCATACAAGAAGCTTCTGATTGGTCCAAATTTCAACATTGTCCGATTTCTATGAAATGTGGAATTTATAGGAATTAAGGAATTGTGATTTGGGTTTCTTTGCCGTTTATGGCAAACCGAGGCTTCTAATTGGTCAAAATTTCAACAATGTCCGATTTTGATGAAAATTATGGGTATTAAGGGATTGCGATTTCAGTGATATGTTTCACTGTTGTCTATGGCAAACCGAGGCTTCTGATTGGTTGAAATTTCCACAATGTCTGATTTTGATGAAATTTGAAATTTATAGGTATTAAGGGATTGCGATTTCAATTATATGTGTTTTGCTGCCGTTTATGGCAAACCAAGGCTTTTGATTGGTCGAAATTTAAACATTGTCTTATTTTGATGAAATTTAGAATTTAAGATTATTGAGGGATTGCAATTTCAGTGGTATTATTTTCGTTGCAATCTATGGCAAACTGAGGCTTCTGATTGGTCAACATTGTCTAAATTTGATGAAATTTGAAATTTACTGGTATCGTTGATTGCGATTTCAACCTTATGGCTTTTATTTCTCAAAACCTGTCAAGAACAATTGCAGATTGTTATGTTATAAATGCTGATTGATATCAACACAACTTATTCCAGCATTTGGGGAACATCATGTAACAGTACTCTGTTACAATTAGCCCTTGTTATATTTGAAACAGTTAACAGAAATTACATTGGCCTTTTTACACTTTTCAAGAGAATTCTAGAGATGCCTCGGTGGAGGATATTCAAAGTAATTTTCTCAAAATTGTGCAGATAAATATTTTTACATTTTGCATTTTGATAGGGATCAAAATGAAGTACTGAAAGAAATAAAATGAAGAAAATTGAAGTTGGGAGTCAGTTGTCTCTTGATTTAAAGAGGAGTCCATTGTTTCGGGAGTTGATGAGTTAAGAAGTTTGGTAAAATATATTTCTTTGTTTATCTTTGTAGAGCTTGGGTTTATTGATAAATATGGTAGAACACTGTGGTGTTAACAGAAGGAGACTGATTGATGCTAAAACAATTCCGTCATATGATGAAACGTCCCCAAGTTCTATGCCAGTCCCTGCCACCAAAGCATTAGTTCAGGTGAGAAACGTTCTTCTAAGATAAATGCCATTACTGATTAAGTTTCAATTCAGTGAAAATCTTATGTTATAAAACAAAATCCAAAATCAAATTTGAAAGACAAATTTGGTATGACTCTTAAAGGTAACATTGTTATTTGCCAAGTGGGATTTGAATAAAAAAATTTTTTTTTATGTTTATGTTAGCAGTTGGTACACAATATTACAGCTATTACATTTAAGCAAAAGTTTACATACAGATTTTATCCCATATCATATCATAGATATCCAAAAGAAAGCATGTGGTGGTTAAAAGAATATATGATTCTGTATAACTAATACAAGACTTATCAAATGTTGCCTGATGTATTTGTACCTTTGAATTTGCCATAATCTGGCCATTGCTAATCAACTTTCAGAAACTTTTAGGAAGATTATCTATAGACAAGGAAGCACATGACAAGACTTGTGCATATATCATTCCATGTAAATAATTCTACAAAATTCTCAGTATATTTTTATTCAAGTTGATATATTAGGCATATATTCTACACAACTCTATAATGTAAAACCAGATGAGTGTAAACAAAAGTACCTGACAAGCAACTTCTGGCCATTTTTTTCCAACATTGCTTCTGCGTCAACAAATATTTTCAGTGGATATGATTTTTAATTGTGAAAAACTAAAATAATGTGAAATAAAAATTAGATTGTTCATTAGGTAATTGTTTTGATGTGGTTTATTGTTCATTAGATAGTTTCAAAATATTTGTGTCACTGACAATCCATACTCTTTAACTAGTTATATAATATGTTAAAGGAATCATACAGTTGTGTGTGGCTATAAATAGAAATGATGAATGCTTACTTTTATTGAAGTTTACTGTAGCCATAAAAGGTATATAATATTTACAGGTTTTAAAGTGATATAAGCTGCCACAATGGTGATTTTTGTCCCATGACATAGACGAGAATATGATAAAATGGGTGTTCACAGGTCACAATTTGAAAGATTGTTGCAATTAATTATACACACAAATTTGTAATTCTAACCACCAGATGGTCTCTTTGGGATATATATATGAGATAAAATAACACATAGAATGGGCGTGTAAATTTTTTTCACCTACGATACTCATATCACTTTAAATATCTTCAGCTGTAATGAACACTCTTGTTATCCCCTCCAGTGTTTATGAAATGAAAAATAAATGTGTTTAAATTTTGTTTTTCAAAATATCATCATTATTGGCAATAAACAAATTTAGAAAAATTTGTCTAGTTCAAATCAACTGTACTGTAAATAGCTTAAAAAAATTGTTAAGATGTTTTACATTCATAGAAAATAATCTACCTTTATGATATTTTGCTATTGTTTTTCGAATGTTCAACAGGTATTTTGTCGGCGATTTGAGATCGCTAAACAGATGGAAGAACAAGACTTTGATGGAGCAACTACACCACAGACATCACCAAACAAAAGTGGTGAATGGAAGGAGTCTGACTCTGGCATAGAATGGGTGATGTCATCTGGGTCCAAAAAGGATAAAGACACAAAGGAGGATGAGGAGGAAGAACCTCAAAATAGACTGAAACCTCCTGACGACGAATTTGGCAACAGCAACATCGATGATGAAGAAACATTCTCTAGAGGTTGGTTATGTTCTTTTCAACAAATTGTTGATGATGACTTGGAGAAGCTAGAGTGTAAAATTGTAAAACAGGTAGTAATGGTTCCTTCACCAAAAAAGCATAATAAGTGAAAGTCGGGTCTTTTAGATTAGACTGATTATGGAGATCTTGATTGTTAGTGTGGCTCAGAAGAATAATCATTGTATTAGTACAGGTCCATTGCACAGCTGGTGACATTGCCATGTAAATAAAAACTTATTGATGGATATAAGTGACAATAATTATAGAAAATCATTAGCATTTGTTGTAAGATAATGTCACAGAAATTGCAGGTAGTTCAAGTGTCATGCAGCCAGTTTTCAAATTTGTTAATGATGAAATATTGTACTATAATGTAAAGTTTTAATATGATGGACTAAAATCAAATATTATTTTTAGAAATGTACTAGTTGTTTCAAATGTTGATTTTTTTAGTGTATAGAGGTCAAGCCATCTTCTCTCCCATTTAAAATTTAAAGTTTTTATGCCCTCAAGATCTTGGCTCAAGGGCATATTTTTTCTTTCTCGTCTTTCCATTTTTGTCCTTCAGTCTGTTTTAAACATTTTCATTTTCCATACATGAACCTAGGCTCTCTCCTCATATTCTGATAAATTTGGTATGTTACTTAAAATAGTGAAGTTGAACCCTCTTTATATATGATCTGTGGCTAAGTGATTGGAGCATTGCACTATAAACTATAAAGTTTCTTACATCATATCAGTGACAGTTGAAGGCAAGTGGTCTCTTCCCTGAACAAGTAACCAGCTTCTCTCATCCACCATTAGTAACTGTCTACCATCATATAACTGAAAAAAATGTTTTAGCTCACCTGGTTTTCTGGTTTCCTGTAAGAATTTTGCTAAAATTTCATTCTATAAATTTTTTATTAATTTTTTAAGGCTGCAAAAGTGAAAGGGGAGGGGGTAATTTTCCACATTTTCGACTTTTTCTCCAAAATCGCCAAAGGAATTTTGATGAAACTTTATAGGAAGTAAGTACTCAAGATCCTCTACCAAGTTTGTTCATTTCAGCCAGATCCGCCCAGGGGTGGATCCAGGATGGGGCAAAATAGGCCTGGGGTTGGTGGGTGGGTACCCCTCTTTAAAAATCTTCTCCAGAACTGCTGCATGAAAAACAAATTGCATCTGAGTGATTTTTATGGATGCATAATTCAATTTCTTGTTTTTAGAATAAATTGGAAAACTAATTTTTGACATGTTTTTTGACATCTTTCCCAGCTTTGTCATTTTCATTCATTTTAAAGTCTCCTCCACTTCTAAGGAGTGTTGAAATAATTTGTAAATTTGAGATTCCCATATTTGTAAGATACCAACATAGTTCAGGTGAGCGATTTGACCCATGGGCCTCTTGTTTGTAGAGCAGGACACCATTCAAACAAAAAGCGAAAATAAACTAACTGAATTGTAGAATTTATATCCCCTGCTTTCCCCCCTTTCATAAAGGAGCAATCATATTGTAGTTAAACTCTTTTGAGGTTAGGTTGTGGAAATGGCAGAAACTGACATTTTTTTTAATCAAGGGCAATTACTCCGCCAAATAACCTGCACCAGAAGTGGCGAATGAATGTGGCCGAGCCCATTAGGTATTTAACTTTGTTACCAAGTTTGAAGAAAATAGGATAATATTTGTTGCCTTGATTGCACAGAAACGAGTGAAAATGACATTTTTAGTTAATCAAGGTACCATAACACTGGCAAATAATGTGTGCCAAAAGTGGCAATCAAATTTGGCCAAGCCCTTTAGGCATTTAACCCTGTTACCAAGATTGAAGAAAATCGGACAATATTCGTTGCTGTGATTGCACGGAAATGGCAGAAAATGACATTTTTCTTTAATCAAGGGGCCATGACTCCGCTGACAGACAAATGGACAACCCCAAATGAATATCCCCTCTTTTGGAGAGAGCGGGGATAAAAATTGTTGTATTAAATTTGCCCTTATAGAGAAACAGATAGTATACAGCATATCAACTGACTGCATGGCTGAAATGTAGATTGATGCTGTTATAGGCATCTGATAAAGTTTTTTGGATTTTGCATAAGCTCATAACAATTCCATTGAAAGCACCTTTTTTTTTTTATAATGTTGAAGGTTTTAACATTCAGCGTTATATAGGGATCATGCAGATTCCGATACTGCACCGTTTCTACAGTTCTGAAGCAATATAGTACACTGAAACTGAGGCCTTTTCAAGGAGATTCATTATGTCTTATTTTAAAATATTGACAAAAATGTTTGTGTTGAGTTTTTTCTGTTGATATTGGAAGCTGTAAAATCCATTATATATACAGTAAATAACATTAATTTATGTACATTTGTTCTTGGCAAAATCCATCAGTTATAAAGCGATCTGACTCAATAATATCTTGGATGATTTTGTCAACAGTTGCAAGAGTTATGGGACCTTAAAATCATCACAAAAGACTTATTATCTTTGGCATTAGTGTTTCTCAAACACCTCTTGTATTTTTCTGTTACAGCACTACACAAAGCAGGAAAACACATGGAGAACAGCATTGTAGCCTCATATATTGCATTACTGTTAGGCTGCCTGATACAGGATAATACAGTAAGTGTTTACATATTCTCAGTAACTCACCTGTTCAGGACCTCCGGTATGCTGTAGGGACCATAAAATTATTTAATGTCCAGAATTCACATAAAAATGTGTATGTGAACTCTATACTGGTCGGGGACCAGTAGCCGACTAGGATCAGTAGCTGGCTATGGTGTAATTTTGTTTTTATTATGTACCAAGACAATATTTTTTTTTCTTTTGTTTGAGAAAAATAGTGCAATAGCCAGTTACTGGTCCAGTATAGCTGGATGCCTCAATTGCTGTATGGGCTATAAATTTTCTATTATCCACTGTGCAAGTGTCCATGTATTCTGTGTACGTTGTATCTAAAGGAAGTCTTAGTGTTCTTCAGGACCATAAGTTAATTAAAATTATCTTGATAAGCTGCCTCTAGAAATGAAGATTTCAAAGTTCAGTATTGGTGAGCTTCCCTTCATGAGGGGAGATTGATATGTTTTGATCCTAGTATCAAAGAACTAAAGCAGGTCTGCCCATTTTAGCCCTATTATTCCTTGACTATTTAAGAACTGGAGTGTAATCAACAGCCTGAGTCATTTGGTTAATTTATGTCAAAGTGGTAAATCTCTATTAACTGGGCAAGTGACTTTTTCATAATGGACAAAAGCTGCTGAAGGAGCTTTGATTCAGTATTTGCATAATAGGGTCTGGCACCTAAGACTCTGCTCATATGGCAGCAATATTGGGGAGTACAGAGCTTTGTGTATGACCCCTGTACTGGAAGGCCTTTGTCATTGAAGTCCATGAGATGGTTATTGGTGACTAATGAGTTGCAGAGAGATATACAACCAGTACTGTGTGGATTTTCAGGAAAGAGTTCATTTCATTATTATAGAAGACCTGGAGATGAGAAAACTCTCGGCCTGTTGGGTACCCAGACTTCTGACAGTTGATCACTAGCATACAATACTGAATATGTCGTGTGCTAATATGAACTTTTTGAGAGAAGTCATGACAACTTTCTCTTGAGGTTTGGGACAATGAATAAAACATGGGTCCAGCATTCTTTCCTCTCCCGAAACCAAACAACAGTTTAAACAATGGAAGCACCCTTTATCATTTTTAAAGTTTGAATTAATGGTATTGTTTCTGTCAAAATTGCATGAGAAACCATTACCAGCATTAATTTCATTTTGCATTGCTTTATAATAATTTGCTGCCAACATGTATTCTATTTTCAGATATTTGTTAGTCAAGTTAAAGAACATCTTCCCAATGAAAACTTTGAAGACATGATTGTGATTTTGAAGAAATTTTTAGGTTTTATGAATTTAACGGTAAGAACATACTTAAGTAGATACTTGGCCAAGTATTTTATTCCCTTTTCAGCACATGTGCACTATTACCCAGAAATAGTCTTTGTGTTTTATGCCATCCGCCTGAAGAGTCCGCCAGGGGCATATAGTGTTTAGTCCATCTGTCTGTGTGTCTGTCCATAATTCTGTCCCACTTACATATAAAGTCTAATATTTCAATTTTGGATTGTGATACAGTAACCAAACTTGGGCTGTAAGTTCATCTAAGGGTTGGTCACACTTCTCTGACATCACATGCCCCAGGGGGTGGGGTCAAAATGTATGACATTGCAAAAATTTGTTTGGACCGGGGCATTTGTATTCCACAAACACATCTTGTTCTTCAGTTTAATTTCGACAATAAATACAGATTTACCACAAAAATAGATCTCTGTGCATATTTCAATTTTATGTACAATTGTATTGCAGAAATATTTAAACTATTGATATCTGTTGTGTATGTCCCAATATATTTTACTATATTTTTGAAATTATCATTAATGAAGTTCACACAATAAGCAAAATAAGTCAGTATCAACAAAAGAGATAATTTAATTGAAGATGATTCTGTTCTGTTGATTTTTGTGTGTATAATTATAATTGCTTCTTGGACTTGGGCAGTCTGTCCTACAATCAAAGGTTTCTGTTAAACTCTGAAATGTTTATTTGCATATCTGCAGAGATATGTATTGTGCGTTTGAGTACATATAGGCGAGAGAACAATCAAATTGATGTGTAAAATTAAAACCATGTGTATTAATAATGTACATCAAATTATATCTAAACATACTACACAACACATCTGCAATTTTCAAAAGTTTTGGTCCAGAGATGTGAAAGTTGTCTATAAAACCTAATGTAAAATACGCGTTGAAATTTACCTCTATTCCAACGTGTTTAGGTACTAAATTGAATAGCGATGATGAAATGTGAATTGCATAGTGGCCGTCTCAGAAAGCTAAAATAAAAAAAAAAATTATTTAGATAGTTGGAACCTCGGTCTTTCTGGAAATACTAGTTAATGTACAAAGTCACTGATACCCAGCTTGGTCGCGCCTTTTGTGATATTTATGGTCTTGCAGGATTTGATGTAGGCCCAATGAAGAGAGGTATTCATTTGCCCTCTAGAAAAGAACATGGTACATATTCTGTTCAAAGAGCGAATTTGACATAAAATGTTAGCGATCTAAAGTATTACAAAATACATATAAAAGATATGCGGAAAATTTCTTAAAGACGCAATTATAATTTGTTTTGGTACTGACTGTTTTTGTAGATGCTGTTTCTAAGTAAGCTGATAACGTTACTTCGCATCACCATCTATGAACATATATATATAAATGAAAAAAAATGTAACAATTGATTAATATATGTTTTCCTGACTGAGGATGTTGTAGCGTTAACCATTCTGCAAATGAAACTAAAATGGTGAGGACACCAATCAAACAGGCAACAGTCTGATGCCCAGCTAAATTGTCCTACACAAGACCTCATTTTAGAACCGATTATATGATTTGATTTTAAACCTTCGAAAAATATATAAACACCATTTATATGAAACATGGAAGTTGCCACCTAGATCTGTTTTGCTAATTTTTTGTTATGGAATAAACACGTTTAATCAGAATGTCAAAAAATGGCACTTTCAACACCACAAATCTCTGAAACTAGACTTTATCCAGATAAAGTATATATTCAGACCAAAATCGCATTCATGAAGTTTAAAACTGAAATTCTGTTGAACTGTTTCTTTATTGTCAAGATGATACCATGCGCTGTTAGCATTCCTTGACAAAAGAATGAATCATTTCCACTCAATTCACTATTAATTTTTGACACAACCCCTTTAAATTTAATTTTATGTCAGGTCTCTTTAACCACGTTAAAAAGGATCATTATAATAAATTTGCATACAGTAAACGTATTTACATTCAGTTGATTGATCACCCGTGTTCACATGACAAAAAAAGGAGGTAATATAGGCTGTTCTGCTAATTGTTTTAAACCATTGTCATGAAATAACATAAAATTTGAATATTTTCTAAGAGTACAGGGCTCAATCTTGTGGATGGATTTATGTAGTAAATTCTGTGCAGTTACGTTTTGTACATGTGAATTCATTTCATGTAAGATATAAACGCCTTTGAGAAAATCACGAAAAACCCTTTCCTATATGTATCCAAACACACTTTTTGAAAAAAAAAACAAAAAAAAAACTCTAGGTTCAAGCATTTTGGGTCATTACAAAATTATGTGATGTAATTGTTTCACGGTGACTGACAATTACAGAAAATGTTGATTGACAATTACAGAAAATAATGATTTGTTCAGTAGCTCATTATTTTTCCTTTGATGTCAATCTTTCTGCACAGTAAACAAAATATCAATGTTTGTATTTATTCCATATATTGCCTATCATTACACTTAGGATTTACCATATAAGAACCATTAAGAACTATTTGTACAAATAAATGTCGTTATTTTTATCAGTGTCCAGTCATTCTGTGTGAATTAATATTCTTGTGTGTTTAACATATATATCTATATTCTACCTTTGTATTAGTTTAAAATTTAGAAAGAAAAAAATGTCTTTGCCTTTTAAGTAATAAGTTATTCTTCACAAGAGTATTTGTTGTTTTGTGTTCTTTTAGTCTCTTACAATTGTTTTTTAACCATGCAAACGTTACATAGCATTCATCTATACCTATTTAATTTAAATGTAAAATATTGTATGTGGAATATAGTTCAGTTGTGTTGTGTTTTAGCTGAAGATTTCTATGTAGGAATAATTTTATCAAGGTAAAGAACACAAGTCTGCATTTTTGTCATTTTTGTATTATAAATAGTTTGTTATTAATATATTCAACATTAAAGTTATATTTTGTCATCTATTTCAGACTGCTGTTGGTAGCACAGGTGGAAAATCCATAGCTCATGTTATAGAAGTGCTGGAGGGATGCTAGCATTTATGTACAGCCATCATGATTCTCATCATCATCATCATTATCTTTATTATAATTTACTTAATACGAAAAACAAAGAAAGTTCCTGTATTGATGGATCTATACAGCATGATGGTATTGAATCTGAGAATTTCTGGATCTGAATAAAAGGACTAATGAACAGTTGCATTGACTTTCGATATATTATTACTCATGGTAGCTACTGTGATGTGTAATTGTGACATATGAGTGTATAGGCTGACTAAAATAATCAGTGGAAGTGAGTGTTAGGACACTGAAGATGGACAACATGAATTGAATGTCATATTGCATCTTTATTTTGACCTTTTCCCTCATTAAGAGATATTTAATATCCATTGTTTTTATCATTTGGTTTTGTAGTATTGGTTAGTCTTTATTTTACAGTTTGAAAGGTCACCATATAAATTTAGGTGACCTATTGTGATTCCTTGCTACCTGTCTTAGTGTTCTTGGTTATCATGCATAAACTTTTCAACTTTTTGAATTTCACAGAAATCTTTTCCCCAATCCTTTTAAGATTTGGTATGTAGTATGTTTAGGAGAAGGTAACAAATATTGTCAGTTTCAGAACCCATGTTTCCCTGAAGGGCAGGGTAGATTATAAAGGTGCATACTCCAAAACATATTGGAAACTAATATGGGTACATAATTGTTTTTTGTTTGTAGGCCTTTACAAAAATTGTGAAATTCCCAAACACATTTGTTGATGGGATGAGTTCTCAGGTGACCAAGGGGATAAGTATTTGAGTGAAAAAAATAATTGTTACTCAGGTGTCAAAGCTGACGGGTACTTGGGTGGCACACTTGATGGGTACTTTGGTGACAAAGTGAATGGGTACTTGGAATGCCAAGAGTATGGGTACTTGGGTGGCAAAGAGGATTGTCATTCAATGACAAAGAGGATGGTTACTTAGGTGACAAATAGGGTGGGTACTGGGGTGGCAAAGAGGATGGGTTCTCAATTACAAAGAGGATTGGTACTTAGATTACAAATAGGATGGATACTTGGGTGGCAAAGAGGATTGGTACTTGGGTGACAAAGAGGATGGTTACTCAATTACAAAGAGGATTGGTACATGGATGATGAAGTTGATGGGTACTTTGATGACAAAGAGGATTGGTACTTGGGTGACAAAGAGGATGGTTACTCAATTACAAAGAGGATTGGTACATGGATGATGAAGTGGATGGGTACTTTGATGACAAAGAGGATGGGTACTTGGATGGCCAAAAAATGCCCTTTCTGCCTCTTTTTTTTCTTGGGGATGGGGGATAGAATTTATTATCACTATTTTATTTTGCCCATTCATAATGTCAAGAAATCATTAAATTCATGGGAATTTGTGCAAGTTTGAGATATGTATGGTACAGTCAGACCCTAGGGACATTAACACGACATTTTCTAATCATGTCATTATGTCATACTTTACTAAAGAACCATTTTCCAGGCTGAATCAAATTATTTGTTGCTCCAAAATATTTTGTCAGCATTGCATGTTTATGCCGAGGTTTGAAACCATGAAAAATAAATTATTCTGTGGGTTATTTATTATTCTAGCTCAAAAATTGTGTAACCAGTTCATACAGAGTCACCATATTTGATATAACCACTCTTGGAGGATGTGTTGATATATGAAAAATTGCAAAATAGAGAAACAGGACATTGTCCTCAAAATTTGAAAATTTGAGACTGCTGAACAACTTTTGGTATTTTCATGGGTCATTGAAGTATGAATCCAGATATTTTTACCCAGCTCAGTAGATGTTGGGATTTTAATGTGTTTTTCTGTTTTGCATGTTAGGATGTGATCAATTTTCTCTCTTGTCTAAATCTATATCCTATATATTCCCATTTACTATATGTGACAGCAGGACTGTTAGAAGCATTGTGTAAAGGTTACGATTTTTACATTTGCACAGGTTGGCTGTGCAGATATCCTCATAAAGTAGTGTGTTTGTATTTGTTTTTTTTAGTTTACCATGTAGTACATATTCTTACCCATGTATTTAGGTCAAATAATAACAGATTTTAGTTTTGGCCCATTTTAAGTGATAAAATTCTAAATTAGATAAAGTTGACACAAGCCGTTGAAAGTCTATGTTCCTAATATCTATGTGTGACATGGGTAGTACATGAGCAAAGCTCCCATTCATCCTTGAACATGTATTTCTGAATATAGAGGGTAGGGATTTTTTTTTTCATCTCTAGCCAAACTCTTCCACTAATTGATCTCTTAGTATTGATGACATAACTACCAGGGAAGAGTAAGTCTTAGTGGTATTTATTCTAGTGTTATAAATGCAGCTGTTGGAAGTTTCATGTTATAACTCATTCATCCCTTGAAAAAATAGACTCTCCTTTGCAACAATGACATAAGCAAGTCCATTTGTCTTCAGGGGTCAATGAAATAAATCACTTCATATATTGTATTTTTCACATGCATTGTTCATGTAAGGTCTTGTGTATATGTAATGGAATCTGTACAGGAGGATATTGTGTATATCTATTAAACTATTTTTCTATATAAAAACACTGAATCGGATTCAGTGGTTTGTAAGCCTGTTTTGTACATAAATAGTTGTGAATATGAATGCAGAATTCACTATGTATTAATCGTTTGTCAATCATGTGACCATTTTATGCATTTGTCGGCCATATTTTTCATAAATTAGGAACAATAATCTGACATACAACATTTCCCCTCAAATTTCATCATTTGTATGTATACAGCACGTTTTACCTGATCATGTAATTTGATAATGAAATAAAAATTCTGCAGATTTACCAAATTTATCGTCATTTTCTCAGATGATATCTATCTATCTATCTAAAGATTGTAATTTATAAAATCAACCAATCACAGATGGTCAAAGCAGTATTCCTGAAGAACATGTCTTCACACAGAATAGACTCGGTGGGTGGAGCGTTAAAGACATAGTATCTACGAAAATGGTTATTTTTTTTAGTCGGCAATTTTGCGGAAATATCGAAGATATAACTGAATAATGATCTTCCACGTCGACACTTTTTTGTATAATTAGCGTAATTAACGGATAAATGCTGATTTGTTGTCGTCGTCTGTAAGAATCAAACTCATTAATTATGCACAGAAACAATCCCAGAAGCACACGCAATGACCTAGATCGTATCGATATCAATCAATGGATGCTGAGGTAAGCACGTGTTGATTTATTTACAATTCGATATTTATACATAATTGTATCGTTTACATTAACGGTTTGCATGAAATTAACTTATTTTTATCATTTAATCCTGTTGTGGCTGAATCTGTCAATTTAACAGGTCGGCCACGATTTGTTTTTGCTTTGGACGCCATGCTTTTCACTATCAACAATGGAAATGCGCATGCGCAAATACAGGTCACGCTAAGGTTATATGAATATGGGCGGGCTTGCAAACGAATTTTTGTCGTACCGACAAAAAATAAAAAAAAACGTGGAAAGTTGTGAAATACAATAAAACTATACTTCTATGTGTTTTAATTTAACAATTTTTCGTTTTTTATCTCCAAATATTAACATATTTGACCCAAACAATTGAGATTGAAATATTTAAGGAAATCGTAGATACTATGTCTTTAATGCAAATGAATGCTGTCTTAGTAGGATAGATGTAATTTTGACATTTTTATATATGTGATTAAATTTGTCTGTTAATATATCTATCTATATGTATCTATTTGTTTATCAGTCAGTTTGTCTATCTATCCACTCATCTAACTCCGTAATGATGGAAGAATTGCATTGCACAACTGTTTGCATATTATTAGATTTTTAGACACTAATGATCTCCTCAAAGTCTTGATATAAGTGAAGGAAGAGTGAAATATTGCACACCACATTAACCAATATGACCATGTGATTGGTATTTTGACTTTGGCCATGAAGTTTCAAGGGATAGAAAAAGAAAAGAAGGACAGAAAATGGTGAAGACAATCGCCAAAGTAATTACCTAGGCACATATAGACGTATCTTTAATAGATTTATTTACTGACATCATAATTTCGGTAAAGGTTCTATGTGTAGGTGTAACATTTGACAAACATTTTTTCTGAGATTGCAAAGTGTATGTTTATCTACAGCGGCACATTATCTTTGGAATAGGTGCATAATCCGACTTGACAACCCTAAAAGCAATATACCGATTCTAAAACGACACTTTTTAATCAATATAGGCCAAACTGTCACCTGAAAAGTCGACTTGCTATTATGACGACATGTATCAATAGGCATTGCCAAAAACATCTGCTTTATAACTTATTTGCTGGATTGTGACCTCATTTTCGAGTAATGACGCCATGAAAAGTAATGTAACATTATATTTTTTTAAATGTAATCTCCAATTCTTAAAAATGCATAAATAGACTCATGGTTTATCAGAATAACGTAACGAATGAAATACTTCAAAGAGACCATGAAAAGGACATATATGTCCTTCCAGGTCTAAACCGGCCAAGGAGATATATGTCCTTCCCGGTCTAAGCCCACCAGGGACATATATGTCCTTTCAGGTATAAGAGGGTTAAACATTTTATTTAAAACTGGGAGTTGGTTTCTGATGACCCAATGGTCTTTCTTCTTTCAAATTTGGTATACATTTTTTGTTAAGTTTTTACATGTATGTACAAAGTTGAAAAAAATGAAATTGAAATAAACGAGCATTTAATTGTCACTTCAATTGATAACTGGTGTGTGTTTCTTACACAAATGGTTTATTACCTGTTACTATCTTTTTTAATACAAAGAAATATTAGAAAGTTGCTAGAAATTATCTAAGGATCATTGTGATAAAGGTCATGGATACCTAAGTAAATAGATAATATATTTGTTTTTAACTTCTTTTTAAGAATCAAATATTCATTTTGTATTCAAAGATAAAGAGAAAGTTGTTAGGATTTATCTAAGGATCATTTTGACAAAGTTTCAACGTCATTGGGCCAAAGGTCAAGGTCACATTCATCTTAATAAACAGAAAATATCATTTGCTGAGAAGTCTACCAATGCAACTTAGCACATGTTTATAAACACGAGTCTAAATTAAATCACAGTGGGTTACGGGCTACACAAAGCTACACAAAGCAGAACTCCAGTTATGCATGAAATCCTTGCAGGGCAATATATTTTATCCGATTTTTTGACAGAACCTGGATGTGAAAAATTACCTAGGTAGAATTATAGTTGTGATCGATCAAATTTGTCAGTTGAGCATAGCAAGGCCCCTTGGTCCTTTTTTTTTTACAGGAAAATGTATCGTACTAAACATCACACTAGTTAGATGACATGTTGCTTGGAACATTAAAAACTATAAGAATGTAGGGTGACTGGTGCTTATTCATCAATGGCACCCGATCCCACTTTTGGATCTTCCAGGTCTCTGGGCCTGGAACCATAAAACCTAAGAATTACTTAGGTCTAAAAACTTCACTCAACTTTGGTTAATCCTGAAATCTGACGATTTCAATTTCCATATCATGAACTTCTCGTTTCTAAGTAGTAATATTCCATATGCCTGTGGCGTTTTCATTTCACAACACATACGTTATGCACTGCATGCTCTTCTGATGAATGTTTTATTCGGAGAGTGAAACGTTACGTTGTTGAACACTTGAAATCGTCGTTTAAGAAGTTTTATGGTCGATACGGGGATCTTGTTACACATTATGAAGTCCCCTCTCAATAATATTAGATAGTATTCTGGAGCACGGCCACAGACAGTGACTCCCTTTTACCAATCGTGCTTTTCACTGAACTTGACCTTTCGACCAAACTTGACCTTTTCACCGAATTTGACCTGTTCATCGAACTAGAAAGGTTTCCATTGGGCATTTGCGACGGATGTGGCATGCCAGCAGAAGACGCTGACTCCTTCCGGATACCTGGTCCTATCCCGTTTGGGGTTCGTAATTGTTCTTCAAGTTGATACCATTTACACATCTAATTCGTCGTGTTATAATGAACTTGAGTTTCGATTATCAATTGGTACTTCTTCAGTTTTACTTATTTAAAATGTTGCCAATTGTTATGGGATTATGGGTCACATATAGTTTGAATGTTTTAAACTGAATTATTACAAACAAAAGAAAGAATATGGCGTACTGTGTTATTAGAATTCAGAGCACAGTCATAGCCAATAAGATTATGTAAATACTTTTTGGTGACATACGACGACTTAAGTCACAGGCAGTAATGGACAGCTAGGTTGAAATTAATACGATCTAACACCACTTTGAGGGAAAGATGACGAAATCTCAATCTGAGTGCACACAATTTTGTTCGTCCATGACGAGCAGGTATGGACCAACAAAATTGTGTGAACTCGGTTTGAGATATCTCAAAATAATAGAATTCTGAGTACAAGTAAGTTACACATCTATTTACGCCAAGACCAATAGTTTTATTTGTTTATCTTGAGGAAAATTTAACAAACTGTCTAAGTCTGCACACAAGATATCATGTGACCCAAGTTTTAGAATGATTGAATAATGGTGACAAATATTATTTTTGGTCGGATTGCATGTTTAAATGAAGTTACGATGTCTGTCCGTCTGCGCCAGCAATTTTATTGAGGTGTTAGCAAACCTTTTACAGTATCACATTGTAATTTTAATTTTACATGATGATGGAACACAACGGCATTAGTGGACTACGGCTTTCATTGTGTACCTCGACCTTAACCTTTGACCTCAAAGTCAAAATGCATTGCTTCGCCATTCGGCCAAATTGCATTTTTTTGTGTTTTTGTTTATTACAGTAAGATGGGTATGTAATATATTTACCCTTTATAATGTAAAAGTGTTTTCTACATCAGGAATTGATCATTCTGTTTGTATTATCAAAACATTTTACACTAATAAGGGTTGATGTCTAATCCATATTGTAAACTTTACATTAAGGCTTTTTCTTTCAATAAGGGTTGTAACAAAAGCTTTACAGCTTTAAAACCATTTTAAAGGATGTAGACAATGGACAGTGATTTCACGTAATCACATTTTGATTAAGATACGTAACTTCTCGATTTTCTAGATGGATAGTCAAAATAGATATAAATGTTAACTCGATTTGTCAGTTAAATTATTGTTTGGTCGACAGAGGGAATTTATTAGGGCTTGAGGGAGTTAACAGCTTGACCATATTAAGTATTAATGTTGACTATAAGTTTCGTAGGCTCAGACATACATTGGTCCTGTAATCATAAAAATGTACATGTCGGATTGACATTTTGAGTTATGTGTTTTAATGATATCTAGATAGTAAACATAGTGATTAATTTAATCTAACGCTTAAAATATCTGAAAGAAATTTGTTTGCAGTACTATTCGGATCATTTAGCCCTTTGAAATATTATGGTATGGAGAAAAAAAGGCGACATTTAAAATAGTTAATAAGCGGTATAAATACTTAATAACCGATACAAAGAATGCACCACTGCCAGAAAAAAACAAAATAGAACGTATGCTTACATAAGTTCTACGTAATTCAAGGACATCTGGTTTTTGTATGAACAGGAGGCCTAATTTAGTTCACCTGTACCGTAGTTACAAAAGTGAAATATACATAGATTTATGCGACTAAGGGCTAAAGAGGAGCACGAATGTGGTCGAATCTTATCCATAACTCTGGACACCAATGAGTGATTCCTTGTTAATGTTATTTATATTTCATTCAGTTTAACATGCTGTCTAACAATACAATGGTTTGTGTAAAATGTCTCATCAGCTTGTCTCTAAAACTTGTTATCAAAGCACAAAAATATTGCCTTTTCTTTGCTGTAAGAATGCTGTCTTGAAATTAATTTAGTGCAATATAATAAAAACAACCCTCTAATAATACAGAACATTGAAGAATTGTATTTGTGCTTTTACAAATTTGTGTCTGTGTGTGTGCGCGTGCGTGACCCCTATTTAGCGTCTTTGACGAAGATGTTCTGTGAAACTTAATATATTTTTAGCGATTACGGTTAAGTTCAACCCTTAGTGTACAAATAATTTACATTATGGGTTGACAGTTTTGAAGTTTTTATGTTAATTTGTACAGTATAGATAGGAACTATCATATAAATATAACATTCCTGAGAGGGTGGTAGTGGAAATTGTCACCCCGAGGAAATACATTGTCGCCTCGGTTGACAATTATTTTCAAGGGGTGACAGTATCCAATATTATACCTCTTCATAAATCCTTGCGATTTCATTGGACAATAATCGTCGAGTATTTTCCACTGTCTCGGTCATTCCATGGTGATATTCAGCAGGGTGATATTCAATAAAAATATCACATGCGCAGAAATGGATGCGCATATGGTTCGTTTGCTTTTCCTATGTAGTAATTAACCTCTATATGAGTTGTGTAACATACATTTGGAACCGAAAGAAACAACTACTGAAATTAAATGATTTGACAGAATTTATATATCATTATCAAATATATTTGCTGAAGTCAGCCAAACAGACATACGCGCCTCAAAATCGACGCTAAGAACGGTTTGGGTATCGAAGGCAGTTTGTATTACGAACGTGATGAACTTACGTACATGATCCACTGTATTGAATCATATATTAACCATTGAATTACTTAAAACACGAAAAAACTGCAACAGCAGTGTTATTTTTATACTTTATTCATGCAAAAATATACATTCACGTAATTTCATCACGTTCGTGATATTTACATACCGACTGCAATTCCATTCACTGCAAGTATATAGAGTGATGTATTGAATATTCTGTAAATGCAGTCGCGTGCCACGAGTATTAACCACTTTACCTTTCATCGTAAGAATACACGAACGAATCAATAAAGAATAGAATATCACATGTTTATTTCTTATATATTTAATCTTAAAAGCCACACATTAGGCCTACCACAAAACAAATAAAAATTACAGAAAGAAATCGGAAACACGAGACTACATCTGTAGCACATTGTACAGCCCACAGGTCCATATCGCGATATATCGAGGTCATGTTATGACCAGAACCACAGTCTGGCCAGAATTGAAAGTTCACTTCGAAGTTACAACAGAAAAAAAGAGAGTAAGGTCTAGTGCAACTTTGTCAAGTATCTCTTGATAAAGAGTCGATTTGTTTGCCTTCACTGGATATACCTATCAGAAACAATTCGTCATTCGTCACCCGCATCGCCTGAAATCAGGTCGTGCGAAATAGGCCTACTTACGTAGGTTACGTACCAATCAGTCATCGTAGTTCCAAGCTGACTGGTAAAAAATGTCAAATAAAATGGCTACTTTCAGTTGTCATGAATGAATATTAGCGGTCTCACTTCTTGTAAGTCACACTCAAACTTTCTATAGTATATCCCATTTATAATATATCAGAATTCAAACGTAAATTCGTTGTAAATACATTAGACAGCTTACTCATGGGCGCGGCCATTTGCATTTTCAATTCTCTTCTGACACATTTAACCTTCCGGTTACCAAACAGACCGGTAGCACGTTCGACTCTGGATCGTGAGTCCTGCCGGCGGCAGGTTGGTTTCCTGTCTTTCGGACGAGACAGTAAAAACTGGAGGTCCCGTGTCACGGTAGGTGTAGGCACGTTAAAGAACCCTCACTGCTCAATGGGCATAAGTGCCCTTCCCCGGCATTTGGTGACGTCTCCATATGAGTGAAATATTTTTGAGTGGGACGTTAAACAAACCAAGCAGACGAATATTCTAAAATAAATTAAAAACCAATCTGACACTTATTCAATTTTTTTCATATTACTAGTTTCTTTCAAAATGATATGAAAATAAGAAAATAAACCTTAATTCCATTTAGTATTTCCGAACAGAAGAGGGGAACTACTTCTCGTCTCACACAGCTGTTTAGCTGTTACGTCATATGAAAAAACTCCTACCGCAATGCCAATTACATAGAATGGATTTCGTAACCACCTGACTACAGATTCACATACATTGGTAATATATATATATAAATATAAGGATTGTTTTTCATAATCCATTGCATTTATACTCGATGCATTCCAAAAAATGAAAAACAATCCTTACATACAAACTGCCTTCGATACCCAAACCGTTCTTTGCGTCGATTTCGAATCTTAAACCTCAAGCGAGCATGTCTGTTTGGCTGACTTCAGCAAATATATTTGATAATGACCAATTCTGTCAAATTATTTAATTTCGGTTGTTGTTTCTTTCGGTTCCAGTATTGCGTCGAATAAATGCATATTACATAATTCATATAGCTTACAGGTTACACCTAATTACTACATAGGGAAAACAAATCCATCCATTTCTGCGCATGTGATATTTTTATTGAATATCACCCTGCTGAATATCACCCTGGAATGACCGAGACAGTGGAAAATATTCAACGCTTATTGTCCAATGAAATCGCTAGAATTTATGAAGAGGTATAATATATATATAAAAAAATAGGAATTCAAAAGCTAATATATTCATCTTTTTACAGTGGTTACCCTTAGATGGATTTAGGAACACAGTTAGGTTATATTTTTGGCCTTATATGATACCACTTTTTGTTTCGGAGCTCCACATCTGTTTCAAATTCCAGCTCAACTGATGGAATCTTTTTGAGTATTGAACATTTGTTAGGCCTTTTTTGTGTGCAAAACTAGAACTTTGGTATTATGTTTATAATATCTATAAGAATAGATAAAAATGATCTTCTCTGTCATCGTTAGAAGTTTCGAAATTTATTTTTAGTTTCTTAGACGTGCTGCATTGAAACAGTTAACAAAACTGCATAAGAATGCAAATTATAAAATAATAATACTAGTATTTGGATTTGACTATGTATGTAACACGTACTGTACGAAGTTAAGGAACTCATATGTTTTAATGATAAAACTAAGGTGTATAATGAATTGGTATGGTGCCATTGAAAATGGCATTATGGGCCACTTTTAGTTCAGATGTTTTAAATCAGAGCCACACTCGGCAATTATGTAGTAATATAATGGCGGCCAGTTTTAATGGTAAAGTAGAGAACCAAGTTACATAGGAAGAGACCATCGGCCTTCCGCAAGTGAACTGGCAAACTTTCTCACATAATCAGCCTAGATTTCGAATCTTATCCATATAATAGTGATTCGTTGTTACTGTGCTATCTAACGATTCAATGGTTTCATGTATATAATGTAACATCAGCTTGTCCCTGGAAATTGTCACCTCGGCAAACGTCTTTTATTGCTTATAAAACATTTGTAATGCTGTACAAAACAATGTCTTGAAAATAGTTTAGTGTAATATGGTAATAAAAAACATATAGGATTTCTTTAACGAACATTTAACTAAAACTACAAAATAAAGCAAGTTACAGGGTAATTGATTTTGACTATAAAGTGTTAGAAAATATAAAAATACATAAAAAATTATATCTTTTAATGGATAAAAGTATGGTGCATTATAAATTGGAATAGCGTCATTGATTATGGCATCATTGGTCACTGTCAATTCAGATGTTTTGAATTGACTTATTATATATAAAAGAAAGAAAATGATTTAACGTATTGTTATTGTAAAGTCAGTGTACAGTCGTAGCAAAGGACATCACCCTCAATGACGCTAGATAGGTCACACAAACACACGCGCTCGCGATTTTTCGATGTCTTTAGCTTTGTTCAATAGTCTCATAAGTTTTTGCTATATTGAACTTAACTATTTTCAAGACAGCATTTAAAGTAAAATGTTACGTAAGCAATAACTGTAATTTCTGTATTTTGGTCTAGAGGACAACTTTCAGGAACAAGTTGACGTGACATTATAGACATGGCACCATTGGATTATTAGATAGCATGTTGTGATTTAACTATATCAATTTATATGGATAAGGGGTAAGATTGTAACACATTCGTGCTCCACTTTAGCCATATATCACAATGACCTATGTGTGTTTCACTGTGGAACTAATGCATAGGAGAGCTAAACATAGGCTTACTTTTCAGACGAAACAAATATCCTTGAATTACGTGGAACTAATGCATTCTTTTCTTCTGTTTAATTTTCTTATCTGGCAGTAGTGCGTACTTTGTGTCGGTTTTAAAGTATTTATGCCGCTTAATAAACATTTAAAGATAACTTCTCTTAGAACTTTCTTCTGAACTCGGAATTCTCGCAATACAACAATCATTTCAGTCTCACTCTAAGTTGCCCCTATCTGCCCGAGACGTAAGAGGTCATACTATATTATTTTATTATTATTTTCATATGTGACCCATAATGACATAATAAATGGAACCATTCCAATTAATGATATACTTTTTATCATTTAAAACATACACGTTCTTTTTTATATTATCTCACGCTTGATAGCCCAAAATCATCTATGATTATTTTGTAATTTGCATTGTTATGTAGTGTTTGTTAGATTTAAATGTTTCATACAACACATACGCATAAAAATCTGAATTGTTTTTAAAGTTTTGGCGATGACAGAAAAATTCATCTTTAGCTATTGCTTTGGTATTTTGCTTATATTTCATATCCTTACTGTATAATAATTACTGTATTAGGTAGGTAATAATGAGAGTTTCGTATAGTCAGCATGTAGAAGATATACTATCATATTTGAAGGACATCATGGAGTACTTGAACAAAACTAAAGGAGAGGAGAAAGAAATAATGTCCGTATACGGAATCCTCACTCAAATGTGATGGCTTTGTTTGCAATTGCTGTGTTTCACTAAATGAAATACTGAGTTATCGGTTATACAGCGGTCTGTACCAATTGTGACAAGGATTTGTTCCTCACTTATTTAATTTGAATTTGACTGTAAACTCACGGCGGGTGTGATCGGTCAACAGGGACCATTACCCCTTTATGGCACCTGATCCCAACTCTGTATTTTCAGAGGTCCGCGTTTGGCCAATGTTGAACAGATCTATGTATGTATACTGGACATCCTGAAGATTGATACTTGGTATCTGTGATTTTTATATTTCTAGAAGTTTTAGCCAATCTTGTTTGTTTATTGTTGTGTAGTGTCCCACTCAAGAATATTTCACTCATATGGAGCCAATCTTGTAAACTACATGTATTAGTTTCAGCTTCGCTGGCTAATGACATTGATTCTAAAAAGATATACATCTGCGTTCCATCTATAACTACTTACCACCCCATCTTGAAAAACCCAAACAAAACTCATTTGCAGCTAAATGCTACACAAGAATTCTGGGTAATTATGACGTGTCTAATGAAGTCCAATATTTGTGAAATTCGCAGTGAAATCGGACGAAATCCGAAGCGTGACATATGACACTAACGGCAACAAAGGAAACGATGATGGAAAAAGTGATCGCAGGACGTCGAGGACAGTTATTGGTCTCTCGCAATCTGTTCCTTACGGTACGAGGACTTATCCGTCGATGACCAAGGATGCTTCTAGCGGTCAAAGAAGCTGATTGGTATCGATTACGCAAATATGACGTCCGTATATATGTATTTTGCCGACGTGACGTCACACGCAGGCGTCTTGATCGTGGGCGGTCCCAAATGGTGCCAGTTTGCTGTTATCGTATCCATAAAGCATTTACAATGTTAATATGAACTCCAAACTGCCTTGCCACATTGCTTTGAGACATCCCGGCTTCCAGCACCCCAATAGCACACAAACGATCATACTCAATAATGTGAGGCATCTCTCATTCAATATTTTATTTCAAAAATGTTTTATTGTACATTGAATACTGTCAATAACTGTAAGAAATTTTATAGATTACTAACCACGAGTCACTTACGTTTTATTTCAAAAATGTTTTTCTGTTTCATTGTACATTGGATACTGTCAATAACTGCAATGAATTTTAATACATTACTAAACGCGAGTCACTTAGGTTCGAAACTCCAGAAAAGCATGCTGTGGCCATCAAAGCAACTCGAACGCGATATTCAACAAATTGAGTACTCAAACACGCGTTTAAGAATTTAATAGCGATAAAAAAATACTTTTTATGATTTTATTTCACTTTTAAGTATACACAGTTTCTTTTTTCCGCTAGTATATATACTTATAATTTTGTAAAATGACTGGGTGTTTTAAACACAGCTACAGGAGCTTCGGGAGACAAGATACATATCCATTGAACATTGGATAAACACGGACTCACAAAATCCTGAATTTGGATCAGGTTCCATAGAGGTGTAAGCATCCCGTGTTGACCGGTCACACCAGCCTCAAGTTTATAATCAAATTATAGTAAAATAAATTAGGAATGAACCGTGGTCACAATCGGTAAAGACGATACAACAAACGCTGTCGAAAAATAAACTAAATATTTATCTCAGTGGAACTTTGTTATAGCAAACAAAGTCATTACACTGACAGTAAAATTAGGTTTTTTATATATAGAAATATTTTATGATAGAAAAAAGGAAATATGATTCAATACAAATTTGTAAAGATCACATATAAAGGTATAATTTCAAATTTGTATATGCATAAATAGATGTACGAAAGTTACGTATTATCAAATAATTCTAGTTATGAAAAACAAAGGAATTTGATGAAATAGAAACTTTTAAATATAAAAATTTAAATAAGCTTGAAACACTCATTATTTCTGCCTCGCAACACTATATTGTACTGAGTGGTTATTATGCCTTGTTATACAATTATGCAATATAAGATATTTTTCAAAGAATGGCAATTACATAGAGACTTTTTCTGTTTCATTACGCGTTTTACAGGGTTTTGATGTTTTCCACGTCGTAAAATACATAATAAAAAGTTGTCAAATTTCTAGCTATTTGTATTTCTCATATTCATAACCTACATCTTAACATTCTTACACTATGAAAGTACTCTAGATGCTGTTTTGATGCAATAGTTTCTATAATTTCATGTAATACTGTTATATACTGTGACTTTACGATCAGTTGAATTAGTTTGTCTCAGTGCGATCCACATAAGATGATGGGGCGGTGTAACTTTTTGAATATCATAATGATGCTTTTACTCACCTTTCGATTATGAGAAGTTGCACGGGGAAAACGGTTTATTTCTCACTGGATACTATCTTATGTATGGTGACATGTAGGGACGATTACTATAGTAAATGTAATTTTAATGTTATGCTTTATTAGGTTACCTAAAAATTAAACTTGTCCAGATCAAGAAAGGGTTCACTCCGTTATATGGATTTTACTATGTATTATAAAGATGAACTTTGATTATAGTGTGAAACATACACGATTCTATTTCACAAAACTGCCCTTATTATTATTTTTTATCAATTTTGCACGTAGGACTTCTATGTGATGAGAATGTAGTGCATTACAAGTTTCGTCAGATTTTATTTAAGTGCATAAATATGTATTTGAAAAATGGGAAAAAAATAATCCAACATGGTGTGTTGAGTATAAAGGGAAATCCCAATCATCATGGCAAGAATCCTAAAATCTAATCCTTGGAAGACCTTCGGACTGGACAACTAGTATGGAGATTTCCTTATCAACGCAATTCACTATGTAAGATTCTGTTAGGCAGTTTTAAACGTCGCGTGAAATATTAGAAATATCCTTTTTTACAGATTGTCTTATGTAGCGTCAAAACTTTTAACATTAACAAATGATTTGGTAATTACTGTATGAGTTGAACATGTATACATTGACCGTAAACAATATAAATTGACATTTTCTGCATGTTTTTGATATTTTTAGATAAGTAACCCACAGACGTCTTAGACGGTAAATCTATGACTATCGCCAATTGCCTGACATGTTGCCATCCATGTGTTTTTTTACGTTATTGGATTGTGATGTCATAATTACACAAATATTTGACGGGCCATTTAATTGTGAAAAAGTTGGCCGAAAGGTTCCGTGTCGGGCATTTGGCGGATCTTAAACACCTTTGTACACGTTAACTGGAATGCAATTAAAAGAGCCAAACAACAACAACAAACCACAAAACAACAAAAATAATACGATAAATGATATGTTTAGTAATAAGAAATAGAATGATATTAGTATGCTAGAAAAAACAGTAAAAAGTTTTATCAAATTCAGAAATCCAAAGCGATTTGTAGTCGCATGTATGCTGTGTGACGTATTGTTTTTCTTTTGTTTTTACTTTTAATATGATAAATACACATTTCATGTAAAACGATGACTAATGATAGATTAGTTCATATCTTAACATGCTTCACCCATCAATCACTGATGATTTTGCAAACAACATAGGATTGGTAAAAAATTAAGGTGTGTAATAAGTGGAAAATAATACAGGGGTGTAATAAGGTTTATTAGTGCGCTTTTTGTTGGACGTAATGTAAAGGAAATTGATTAAATGAAATATATCAGTCTCGTCAATCATCGCCATCGTCATCAATTTCAGTTAAGAGAGATATCAACAGTATATTAGTATTTCCTGCGCAATCATTGTCATGACCCACAGGATTACCTACCAACATTTTACCTAACACTTAATCAGTTTCTCTCAAGTTACGATTACTTCTATTCACCACTTTCAATCTTTTTTCCCCCTAGAATATCGAAAATAATAAAAAAAAATCATAGATCAACCAGACCTAGACAGCGCTACATAGAATCTTTCAACAAGGGAAAAGTTTACTGTGAGCACGAGTTATCTCCGCTCTATTGATTTATATATATATTTTTTATTTTATATGTTAACACAGAACCCCCAGTAACACATGATTATTGTTTACAATTTCCTTGTAGCATTTTATTTGTTACGTCTCTCTTATTTTCAATTTACATTTTTGTACTGCAAGTACTATGGTATTATCCGAGTGATAGGAAAAAAGTATTTTGGGAGGGTCTAAAATACCATGCGATGTAAGAATTTAAAATTTTGTTTCAAATAGGACAAGGGAAATTTTGGAATTACGTTATAAAATAACGCACATCAAATGTTTTGTCATCAAGGATATCACATAGAAGATTCATAATGTGTGGCAATTTGATGTCATATCTATTGAATCGAGTTGTTTGAATCTACAATAGTTTAAAATATATTACCATAGTTTAAAATATATTACCATCTTGGTAAATATTCCATAATATTGCGAAATAAAATGGCACTTCCAAACAATGCCGTGCAATATACCAGGTCAATCACAACCATACCATCTTCAAATTAATTATTAAAAGTTTCACAGGTTACCGAATTATTTTGGTGTTTGTCCAATAATTTAAACCTACCCCCATTTTTCAGCATTTTCAGTTTTCCCAGTTATTCAGTTTCACGTAAGATTACCTTTGACCTGTGAACCAATGATCTTGAAATTTTGACAAAAATGTTTCTTGTCATATATGCATATGTTTATACAATATACAAACAGATTATTTTAAAAGGAAATCAGCATTTTTAGTTTTTCAAATTACAGATGTTTTTATATATAACTTAGAAATTATTACAAAACATTCTTCATGTTGGAATCAACAACTTTCAAATGGATATGTCTATTCAAAAATTGAAAGTTATTATGAAAATTGTTATTTTATTGTTAAATTTTTTATTCATTTCAGTTTCTTTTTAAAGATTTATAATTGTAACAAATAGACCTTTCTCGAGTTGTTTCATTTCGTTCAGTTTTGTCAGAATCGTTTGTACTCAGATCACGTGATTTCAATAAAAAGTCGGGCATGGTCAGTTCCGGTTCCCTTATATTTACAATCACTAGGTAATTGCCGCTTTTGATGAACAGTTTGAGTCCCTGTGGGTATACATAAACCCTCTATCTGGTATTTCGGTACCAGCCTATTATTTCATACTAGAGAAATGTTTCAAATGAATGGCATAATTTTATTTCGAAACTCGCTCAAAACTTAGATAGTCATCTTTAACAGTCTTCGACAGATTTAGGAATACATGTACATTTCGGTAATTCTTTTGGCCTTGTATGATAGTACTTTTTGTTCCGGAACTCTACATCTATTTTAAATTCTAACTCAACTGATGAAGTCTCATTGCCAGAAACGATCTTCTTGAGGATTTGTTTTGGCCTCTGTTTTTACAAAATATTTGGTATTATATATATAATATTTACGTTGGAAATATTCAATGTTATCTTATTTCAGTTCATCTGCGAGGAATAAAGTTAAGATAAATATTCTCTCTTGTAAAGAAGTCATCACTTTTCTGTAGGCTGTTTTCACTTCTGGCACACAACACTGCATACTATATACTATCCAGGTCATATGCGATAAACTGCTTAACCGGAAGTGATGCTGTCTTACATTTTTTCTTTAAAACTGCATATCATTATGACTTGAAAAAGGTCTATTACCGGCCTTTAAGTAAATATATCAACTCACGTTTCTGTGGCATCTACCATTGGATTCCAAACACAAAATACTTCTAACTACCATTTAAGAATAATCTAAAATTTTGATTAATCATTGGCCTTTATTTTTTACCATGTCAACTGACAACTTCAATAACATCTAACATTAAATACGGAAATACCTTTAAATACTATTTTTCATTAAAATCTAACAACAATACTATTTTTCAGTAAAATCTAACAACATAAAATTCTTGACCAATCACAGGCCTTAATTTTGTTACCTTGGTAACCACAGCTCCCGAAACACTTACCATTGAATTTACAATGTCAAAATACCTATCTTAATTTTGACCAATCAGTGACCTTTATATTAATACCATGGCAACGTTCGTAACATGTGCCAATGACTTGTTTTTAAAAAGGAAATACCCATAAATAACACAGGTTTTTATGTTACCATAATAACCGTTTATCATTACATGTACCATGAACACATTTTTAAGTGGGAAAAACGTTAGCCTTTAGCTTATTCTAATACTCCTTTTAAAATGGAAAATATACTTTGTTCAGAAAGATCAATGAGGCACGTGAGGGATAACACCACATAAAGTATGATTAGCCCAGGGTATGTAATCTCTTACAATACAAGCTTTTTTATACAGGTTTAAGTTGTAAAAGCAAATGTCAAGAAATATTGGTCGTTAGTTAAACTTAATATGACAAAGATTTATTAAATATACATTAAAAAAACTAAAATTTGTTCCCTCGCATGTACAAAAATCTCTCTTCTCTAAAAAATTAATCAAATCGCTCGCCTCAAATTTTTCCATTAAATATCAAAAAAAAATTTCATATGCCATGACCTTACATTTACAAAATCAATAAATATTGTATGTTTTTTCGGGATATTAGACTTCTTTATTAGAATTTTGGTACTGAATTTAAAAAAGATGGAAAAATAAATAAGAAAAATATACAAATAAAGAAAGCTCAAACGAAGAGAAATGGTCCTTTCACGTCCAGCAATATTTTCTCATGACTTAAGCAGGCCGACTAAGACGATATAAGCTCTGATTTCCCCAACGTAGCATATTGTACCTAGTAAAAGAACACCGACCTATCCACAAGTAAACTGGCACCCCAATTCAATTCAATTAAGTTTATTCTTGTACAGTTTATAGGATTTTTACATGTATTAATTATGTCAAATATACATGCATATGCAGAGAAAATAACCGAGGTTGAACGACAAAAAACTATAAATTTCTGTATCATTAATGTACATGTATTCATTTTGTGTTCATTAAATAATAATATTATTAGTAGTACAACCGCAACAGTGGAATATCGATATATCGAAATTCACAGGACCGCCCCATTCACCCTAAACACCCAAGACCCGAGATACAGGTAAATTACACAATTCTTAATTCATATATTTCTATTCTTGCATGTATTGGGCAATGAAAAACTCATTCATGCTACTACTAAACTGAAACTGGATCATCAGTTACCCTTTTATCTCGACACGGCAATGGGAGTTGGCTGTCCAATGTTTTATTTTGTTTTTGTTTAATAATAGAACAAGACAACGGATGTACTGGTGAAGTATCGAACACTCTTTATGACGAAACTTTCATAACCATTACATATTTAATAGACTGCATTGCTATTAAATTCAGTCACATTGTCTTCTATAGTGTGTAGGCAGATGACAATGTATTTTTATGTATATAACACACCATGGGACTAGCTGGGTCGACCGAATAGGAGACTCAAATACTGACTGGGAACTGTCTAGAATTTTAATTATACGAAGAGAACGTCATCTGTGGGCAATTAATCATACCTTAAAATTTGCAAATATCCGTGTATTGAAATAAAGGTTTCCCACCTTAATTTCTCATTTGAATTAAAAAATATGACAATTAGCGTCTACTAGTCGTGAATATTTAATTTTTATTTTTTATTTTATTATTTCTGATCACAAACTGGCAAAATTGTCATAGAGGTAAACAGGATCCATAATAGCTCACCTGGGAATCTTATGTTCATTTTTTATTGTAAAGCAGTTTTATTATTTTTTTTTTAGAAAAAAAAGTTTGTATACTTTTTAGATTTTTACCAAACGTTTGTTTACTTTTGTGATACAAGACAGTATATGTTTTGTGTTACAGTTTTTAAAACTTGGCCATGTAATCAAAATGCCGTTCAATAATTTCTTATTTCGAATACATGAAATTAAGTATGTGAACTAAAATGTATGCATACTTTAAATGATCGTGTACTGGTTTCCAAATAACACAATTGCAGTTTTTGAAATGACATAAAATTTGTGTCTTATTATCCAAAAATATTAAGATTTTGTTTTTTCCAACTATTTTGCGTTTTGTTAGTATAAACATTAAGATACATTTTGATAAAGGACGCCATTTTGAAAGATGACCGCAATACGACTTATCAAGTGCCGATTAGCATTTTCTATCCATATGGAAACAAGATGAGTTATATAGAGAGAATACGGGAAATTTAGACCTGTGCTAAAGACTTTTGTCAGTTAAATGAAAGTTTTACATTATACAATGGCTACCGTGACTGGGACCTCCCATAACTTTCAGTTCTATGTTGAGGTTAAGACGACGAAACACGTCCAACCTGCTTTAAAATTGTCTTAAGTTTGAGATAGCCGCGTAATTGGACTTTGAGACTGCAAGGTGCGCGTTTGAGCATCTAGAGTGATACTAGTGCCTTGTCTTAAGTTTTAATTGATCAGTTAATGATTTTTTTCATGTACTAGTGTATTCGTTACTTGCTTCAGAAAATCTAAAAGTGAGCGATTAACAATAATTTAACATCTGACTAATTAATTTCATAATACTTGATGATTTTTAGAAGTCACCATAAACACTACCAACTATAAAGATATTGATGATTTCGTCTTTGCATATTAAAACTTATTTTTATTATATTATCGATGGATTTGCGTTAGTTACAGTTTCTTTCTATTAAAAATATTAATAAGTGGAGAGAGTTACATTAGAAAACGCAATTCCATGGCATTAACTTGTAAAAATGTCTGTAATGCCATTATTGCATAAAAGAATTTAAAAAGTAGATGTGACTATAATTAGTTTGGGATGCTTGGCTTTATACTGTATATCTGACAATTTTCGCAACCGATTAGTTTTCTCCATTTTCGTCCTTAGATGAAAGGCCGAATTTAATACGAAACCGAAATATTTAATCTAAAGAACTGAAGCACGGGCATGTAGATTTTTGCCATCTGTGATACTATGGTGGGTATGAGCGAATGAATATATTCTGAATTTTGGAATGTGAACGTGGATCAACGACGAACTCATGGACGCCAGTTGAAGACATGAGTTAAAATATAGGTGTGTGTGTGTGAGAGAGAGAGAGAGAGAGAGAGAGAGAGAGAGAGAGAGAGAGAGAGAGAGAGAGAGAGAGAGAGAGAGAGAGAGAGAGAGAGAGAGAGAGAGAGAGAGAGAGAGAGAGAGAGAGAGAGAGAGAGAGAGAGAGAGAATACTACAAAAAAGATTATACTACAAAAACCTGATAGACACATTTAATCGTAAAATGTTTATCTGAGTAGTTTCAGGTTATAGAAAACATGTTTACATCATGCATTTTAATATCATACTAGTAGTAAGCCGCTGCATAAATGTCACTCAGTAATTTATTTCAACTGGAAAATTCAAATTAATGTCATGCGCTCAAGATAAAAGATACTAATCTAAATCACTTGACAGAAATCTCGGCATTCATAAATATTTATTTTTTTTGTGTTGACTGGAGCAGGTTTCATCGATGCATCTCGGTAATAAAATCCCATAAACAAGATTCCTTTTTTAAATCTGGGAAAACAGGCAGTTAATAACAATTGTGTGAAATGTTTCGTTTTTGTTTTGTTTCAATGTGAAATCAAGACAAGGTGCTCGAATGGCATGTGTTCTCATATACATTATACTGATAAAATATCAATAAATTTTCACACAACAAGTTACAACAAGTCAAGAAAATATATTCAAGGACGAAATCAGTTTCAAACATATGACGCGTGAAGTTGGAAACCGCGTGTACAATGTTCCACGTGGAATGAACACGAGCTTTTCTTTCAGCTGCACGTGGAATTAGCTGGATGCCTCGGTTTCAGCTGCAGCGACTGCATGTTTCCAAAGGGTTCTGAAACGCCACAGAGAAACCGAAATTGATTTTCTTTGTTGAAATTTCCTGTCGACAGGTATCAGAAGAATGATCGCTATTAATGAATTTTAATTACGTCGTTTATAACAGTTTAGCTCTAGCTATAATGTTCTACATAAACAATAAAACCATCCACGACGCTTTTATTTTCTAATGTTTTTAATTAGCACATGATTAATGAATTTTGGCAAAAGCGCACATAGGGTTGAAAACGAGCACTGCTAACGACACATTTTGCTTTCTTGTCGCAATATCTCTTCCATCATCCCAAGAAATTAATTTGTTAAATATATGTTTCTAAATGTTGTATTGCACCTTAGAAGGGTCTTTAGATAATAGACATATTTCATTGACGTAATTAAAGAGAAATGTTGTTTCGGAGACACAAAGAACTTTCTCCAAAGTACATGGTAATCTCTGTCACTAAGTTTTCATTTTCTTAAAACTTGGAGGACAGTGCCAAATAAAATGATGAAATTGGTGATGATGACGACATATTTGTTTTTCTTTATCCTGATAATATAGATAAGTCAAGGCAGAATACTAGTAATAAAACTACCATAATTTCGTCTACGTTTTCACATTAAATCACGAATGTTCACGTTACATTAAAATTGATTTAAAAAGATAAATTTTACTGCCAAACATTTAATGTAACATTAATCCAATGAAACTCAACAGACACTAAATAAATAATGCTCTACAAATTTACTTTATAATTTACAAAGGGTACATGTATCATAGACGACATGATTCAGGCCAATTACTTGGCCTGTAAACTTACACTTTGTGATGGAGAACCTTATTTTCCTATAATCTATGACGAAACTGGTAGTTATACCGAACTGTAAGATTAAAGTACTTCTGTTTGATGTTGTGTCTATAATGTTTTTTAATATTTTCTCCTTTTTCATACCGAGGACTTTTTTTAATCAGTTTTAAATATCTAAATTGCAAAAGAATAATGTTGAATACGATTTTATAGGCTATATAATATTGCTAGATGGGTAAATACACCGATTAAACAACGAATGTTGAAATCATACAATTCTTCAATTTTTTATTAACCAAATGCAATGCATTATATAGATATCAATTTACAAAACAATTCATATTAACAATATATAAAGAATATGAGGGCATCCAGCAGACGATACAATAATTACACTGTACAAATTTCAAGTACAATAATTATACGATTTATAGACAGTATCAAAACTTCGTATTGTGGGTACCAACTCAATCGTGGTATGAAAAAATGGAAGAAAAACCCACACTAGGCGCTTTCTGATATCATTGTACATTGAACATAGAATAACAGAATGCATTTCAACTTCCGTTTCTCATTTGGTACGTAATGTGCAGGTTTTATCTTCCCACATCTGCTAAGCAATCTTACATGAATCTAATAACCGTCAAAAGCCTAGTTTGTCGTATTTGGGTGACTTCGTCCAAGACGCGCTTGCCAATGGACTATAGTGAGGCATATAGTTATCGCTACTAACAGAAGACGACATTTCGGCAGACTGCAGGTAAATAGGTCTTGGTATCATATGACTGCGTTGTCACTCTTACGTCATAATGTATAGGCCTATTTCATTTTTATTTTTATGAATTTTCGTTGTTACTTTTTCAGGGTACTGTAGTATTCTTACTGATAATATCTTTTAAGTAATGAAGAAGCTAAGATATACGGCAGCGCATTGATGCCACGTGTAGAATATTATTGTAAGATAATAACTCGAAATTTCAAGATATTATTTAGAAATTTCGAGATGTTATCTCGAATATTTGAAAGACTTTTTATTACGGAAACAAATCTGTCATGAGGTATAGATGATATAACGACTGATTTTAAGATGATTTATCTCAACATCTAAATACATATATTCCAAAATCCAAAGAAAATGTCGAGAAATGTTATATACCATGTGTATAAAGTTACTTAATATGTTTATCTGAGTCAAGAGGAACCACACTTTGTTAAAGAGAAATTGAATGTCGAAAAAACCTCGCTTTTATTATCAAATTTACGAAACATTTTCTAATTCCTGGGCCAAAATAACATTTACGAGTTAAATCTGTAGTTAAACGGGAACAACACTGGATTCGACAGCTGGGAACTGCTGCACCATATGGATGAAACGACCATGTCGATAGCGTAGGGAATCTTACCAGTCCTGGATGCCAATCGGTAAATGTTTTAAATCTATTTGGCCGAACCAGTAGGCGATATAACAAGTCCAAGATTCATAATGTCTCATTCGATGATCTTCTATTCGTCATTCGTCAATCGTCAATTAGGTCTGCATCATATTCGTACAAAACTGTACCCACTTCCGTTGAAAAAATGACATGACTTGTACAAATCTAAATCTAAGATGACAGTATATTTTACTGATGCTGGTTCTCCAGAGTATCTACTTCATGGTATCATTTTGGACATTTCATACAACAGATTATTCAAAGCTGTCAGGACTAATGAACATAAATAAACGAGTAATCGTCCGTTCCTCAAGGTCAAATTTGCTAATAAGGGCATTGACGCTTTGAATATAAGCAATATTTTGAACCAAAAATCCGTTCAAAGTAAGATCCCGCCATACTTCCAATACAAAGATTCACCATGTATTTCCTATAGCTATACGCGTTCAGTTACCTCTAAGATCTTTAATTATAAGGCAAATCTGCAGCAACTCAATTTACCCAGCCTTTACCAGAACATTCCACCTTGTACCTGTTCTACATCTTATTTCATGTACTCTCCATGTGGCCATGTTGTGACAGGTGATCTCAACATTGCAAGCAAAGGAAAACAACGAGATTTTTTATGCAAAGGCCTAAAATATAGGATACCTATATCGTTTACATGGCGCCAAAACTTTGAAATTATTATGGACGTATGTGAAGAGTATGCCATACCCTGGGCTAAGAAGGAAGATGTCGAACCTGATACTCTTTCGGAGTGGAATAAGTCGATCAGTAATATTCTTAAACATTGTGTCAACACAAATCACAATTCAAATTTTCGTGACCCTGATGTTGTCAGAGAATTTTCCCGTCTCCATGAAAATTTTATCATCGTTCCTGCTGATAAAGCATCTAACAACTTCACATTTGTCTGCAGGCGATATTACTTCAGCATCCTACAAGAGGAACTGGTTAAACACACTTCCTGAAAATCCTACATACTCTCTTACCGATTTCTCTACCTCTGAAATATTAGATAATCATAAATCCATTCTCGCTTCGTTTGGAATACCCACAAGTGACACTGAGTTGGAATTGCCATATATGTATTGGATTCCGAAGATGCACAAAAATCCCTATAAACACCGCTTCATTGCGGGGTCATCTAAGTGTTCCACCAAGCCTTTATCTATTTTTCTTACCAAACTTCTAACACATATTAAACAAGGTCTTCAGAAGTACTGTATAACGGCCTACCCAAGAAGCGAAGTCAATCAGATGTTGATCCTAAATAATTCAAAGGAATTGTTGGAACATTTAAAACACAAAATTTCAGACATATTACAAGCATCAAGTCTTTTGATTTTACACAACAATCCCTCATCAAAAACAGATGCAAAACTCTTTTGTATACAAAAATGGAAATCGCAGATATAAATATTTGGTGTTAGGTCATGAAGAACCCTATTTTGTCAAGGAACACTCTGATTCCAATAACAAGTACACTGAGGACGATATTATCAAGATGCTAGGGTTTCTAGTATTCAACATCTTCGTGGTTTTTGCGGGAAAAGTTTTCCAATAGATTGTCGGCATTTCATTGGGTACCAATTGTGCACCTTTCTTGGCTGATATATTTTTGTATTCATATAAAGCGGAATTCATATAGTCTCTGCTCTCCAAAGGAAACAAACAGTTAGCTCTTCTTATGAATGTTTTATTCTGAGAGCTAAACGACTAGCCAATAAACTACTTACACAAGGTTACATTGTTTGAGAAATTTTATGGTCGATACGGAGATCTTGTTAAACATTATGAAGCCCCCCTCTCAGAGATATTAGATAGTATTCTGGATCAAGGCCACAGACAGTGACTCCGTTTCACCAATCATGCTTTTCACCGAACTTGACCTCATCACCAAACTTGACCTTTCTACCGAATTTGACCCGTTCATCGAACTAGAAAGGTTTCCATGGAACATTTGCTACGGGTGTGGCATGCCGGCAGAATACTCCTTCCGGACACCTGGTCTTATCCCGTTTGGGATTCGTAATTGTTCTTCATGTTGAGACCATTTGCACATCTAATTCGTTGTGTTATAATTGACTTTTTTTATTATTGATTGGTACTTCTTCAATTTTACTTAGTTTATCTGAGGAAATAGGTTAAATTGCGTCAAAATAGCATTTTCCCAATTACTTCAAATTGCTACGCCAGTCACATTGATGAACGAAACCTAGTTTTTCTCCATTTAGATTTGTTATTTGGCCTAAGTTGTACGATACAACTTTCCCTTTAGAAAATATATCTTCAACTGAGGATGTCTAATTGACAGAAACGATCGTTTTGAACATTATAATTTTGGTACAATGTTTATAATATCTAAATGTAGTTTTTCTTTTGTTAAATCAATGTTTTCTCGAAACAAGCTTTAACGGAGAAAAACAAGATATAAACTCATTAATGTGATTTTGGCATCCCATAACTATTCACTACATTATTTTGAATTTGCTTATTTTTAAGGCAATTGATGTCATAATTTTGATGAAATGCCCCTTGGTCATTAAAGATATAAAATCTCAGATACCAAAGTATCAATCCGCAGGATGTCCAGGATACAAATATGGTGATATTGAACCAACATGAACCTCTGGAAATCTAGAACTCTAATACATAAATACATAAGTATTTCGATGATGTCCAAATTTGTACCAACCGTTGGTCCACAATGGTTGATTCAGAAGGTATGAATGATATAAAGAAATGCTAAATGTATTACATGGCTTCTATTAACTTGATTGAGAGGTGTTTACTCTTTGATAACGCGAAACTGGGTGTCAGTATAGTCGGAACCAATTTGCGGGGCAAAGTTGGATGACATTAGATTTTATATGTTGTATTTTATTATCACAATTATGAAAATATAACACAAACAAGCGCCCTAATGTTCTAAGGAAGTTAGGTACTGTGAGTACTTTTGGGGTCTTGTCTGTTAGATGATATCTTAAAATAAGTCTAATCGCAATACAAAGAATTATAGAAACTGAAAATCTGCCACAAAGAATTTAGCAGTATCCACTGATTCTAAGTATCACTTTGTGAACATTTATTCCAAGTATCAGTATTTCATTACTTAAGTTATGCCTCTAATGAAGTTGAATGCACCTAGAGTAGCCATGTGCCAAGGTTCTTCCCACAGAAAACTGACTAAAGACGTTTTTGAACTTTGTACTTCGGAATATTAATATCAATTCGTATGTTTTTTACTAGTCACTATCCCCCCCCTCTCTCTCTCTTAAATGTTTTCTGTCTGTCTCCATACATTATATAAATAATTCATGGAATGTTTATATAGAGAATATTGATAGCAAACTTAGTCATAAAACATTCGCTGAAATTTTGTAATGCAATATTGATTAATGTCATAGGTAAAACAGACTTACGTTATATACGATAGATCTTTTAATTAATTGCAAACACTTATTTTCCTATTGGATAATTTCAAAGATCAAACACAAATATGACATGGAACATTTGATCTATTTATATTTGATTAGTATCAGAATATTATATATATGTTCCATGAACAAGACCACGGCCGGAATGCTTGGCTATGAAAAAATAATTACTAAACTGCAATTGTTTTGAGAAGTGATCTGGCAGATAAAAGAAAAAAGTTCTATTTTCAACTTTCGTCAAATACTGTAGGTATTCCACAGGGATCAATACTGGATCCATTTTGTTTATATGTCCATTAATGTTATATCAAAAAACCTCACCATTGTAAAGGCGAACCGATTTTCTGATGATACTGCTTTGTCGACATCTTCTAATTGTCCTGTCTCAAGTTTTTATTACAGATTTTGAAATACAGAAATTAAAACATGACAATATTTATTTTATATTTTTGTATATCGCAATCACTAAGAAGTTCCACAAATAAAAACAAAATATAATGATCTTCAAAGTATTACAAGTGCCTGAAATCCGGGCTTAGAAATACACAAGCAATATTATTTCATATTATTTGCACAATATTATAAAATTTTCAGATAAATACTTGTTTCATTGGAATGATTTGAGCTAGGTATTTTGGCGACTACATGTACATTCAAAACTGACAGACGGACAGACTAATATGTTTCAGTAACTTATGTAAATAGTAAATAAATGGTCTTACATTTGCTTTTCATTGTTACTGTGACCTTACTCGAACGAGAATCCTTATAATCCATTGGTAGTTCCCTTCGTAGTACCGAAAGTTATTTTTGAAAGCTATGTGATAGATGAAATATATGCGAACTTGTATCACGAGATTTGAAATCACAAATAGCAACATTTGTCAAATTACTGATAGGATAAGTGATGAACTATTTTCTGCACGAAAAAATAGTTGGGTACCTTTTGGTGTGGGGTGTTAATACGATTGGTGAAAGATTTATATCTATAGAAATCAGACGATAGACATCAACAACTAATAGTTATGGACTACAGAGGTTACCCCAATGCACTCATCGGTGAGCAAAACATAAAGATATACAAAGAGTTGAAAGACAGGATAAGAAGAAAACATTGGGTGCTTCATTATATTTTCAGTCTGTGTAAATGAATGACATCTTTAAAATAGGTTGCACCATCAGACTCATGAATCTTCCCCAGGAACGTCAACAATTGGTCATGATTGATAAGTCTGAACATACAACACTAGAGATAACGTCCGCTGCCTCCATGTTATATATCTAGCAAAAGCTTCAACATTTAGAAAAAAATCTGATGTTTTCATATATATCATGTTGACTTTGGAACGCAATTATACATAGTTTTGGCATTTTGAATGCCACCTCGCCTTAATCATAGTTTCGTAACTTGTCAATGCTTAGCGATAAGTATGACTGGATGTCTAGCATTCAGACAGCCGCCGCACTTGCGACTTGTTTTCACTGTCTTGTAGATAAGATGTATGCAGCTTTACGTTCTACAGAGTATCCACTCGTCATCAGCGATTTTTATCAACAGTTGACTATTTACTGAGGATGCTATAAACCCTTCACATGCGTTAATATACTCCTCCAGATAAGTCTACATTAGTGGGAAAATGGCAAATCAACTGTCACTTGCTGTAATGTGGAACGTATCTCCTAGAAGTGAAGGCCATAGAAACTGTAGAAGTAGCCGAAAGATAGTATTGAAAGTCTTTACCTTGCAGCTTTATATGAAATGCATCTCCAAGAAGTGAAATACATGGAAACAGTAGAAGTAGCCGAAAGATACAAGAATTGTATTGAAAGTATTTACTTTGTAGTCTAATGTAAAATGCATCTGATAGAAATGAAGACCATGAAAACTGTAGTCGAGAAATAAATTTATTTTATTGAAACAGTCCTCACCTTATAGCCTAATATGAAATGCATCTCCTAGAAATGAAGGCCATGGAAAATGTAGAAGAAGTCGAGATAAAAAGGATGGCATTGAAAAAGTCTTCATTTTAGAATAGTGTGATTCATCAGTTATTTATGCTGTAGGAAAGAACCCGATAAAAATTTACCCTGGAAGAAATCACTGGCCGTCTGCAAGTACACCGACAAAGTTTCTGACAAAAACAGCTAAGGTTCCGGGGGAGCGAACCAGCGCTGATCAGAGGTGACTCTCTAACCACTTGGCCATCGATATCTACATACAACATCCGATGTTACACAGAGAGTTATTTTAATAATATATATACATAGTCTTACCAGGTGGTATATAACTGGATAATGAATGAAAGGTTGATAAACCCTGGATCTGGCTTTTTTTCTCATCTAACCGACGGCAAATGTACTTCATTCATGATGAACATAGAAGTATATCCGGACCGGAATTTTTGTTTTTCAGTTTTATCAACATCTTGATGATCATGTCTTTACCTGTGTGTTTGTGTCAAAATCATGCTTCCAAAGTCTTTTTTGTACCCGTTTAAAACGATATAAAATGTTGAACACATGTGTATTTGTACGATATTTGGAATGTATGGTCATACCGCAAATCATATGGTTATCACTGTCTTTCATGTCCCGAGATTGAAAACTGTGGGCATCTTGTTTTTCCGTCAAATATTTCTAGTTTCTAGCACCATGCTTTAACCAAATTCGGTATTTGCTTTGAATCAACGAAAACTCGGATGATTATGACAAATTTCTTGCAATATTTGCCAGTTGTCATAACCACAATACAATTTATATGGACATACAATTCTCATACATCAACCATTATAACATTTTATTTGGACAGACATTCCTCACACATCAACCATTATACATTGTATATGGACCAACACATTTCAACAGCTGTATCATAATGTATGATTTATAGTGAAATGTCCCCATTTTTAGTTCTGTTCCTGTAATTTCAACTCTTTTTTATATTTCAGCTGTTCATTGTTTACTTACATTTCTTTTGATATGCTTTACCTGCGAACGATAAATATTTCTCTCTACACCGTCATCGTATATCCCATAAAATATTGGAATGTTTTCTTGTAATGAGAATAAAATGTATGTACTTTATAGAAAACCATAACCACTAATACAACAGGTAGGTCTAACATGAAGGTGTCGCCTGAGTTATGTAGATCTAAAAGCATAAACTAGCATTTATTATACTAGCAGATTGATATATAAAGATTGTGAAACTCGCCACATAACATGTAACAGTAATGATATACGGTTATGTTTTTATGTCTCTACTCTCACCTGTCATTTTATATATACAGGTATGACAGTTATGCTGTCACATTGAGTATAAACATATGTTTTGCTGCTGGTCAGGATTATGTATATATATAAATATATTATAATGATAGAACTGGTTAACCTTGTCCACGCATGTCACATTATACATTGTTAGTGGACAGTGTTGAGGTCGACGGAAAATTTCTTGTCCATATAATGATGATACGTCGGAACCTGAAAGCTCGACATGTATATAAAATACTATCGGTATTTTATTATTCAATCTCGGTGGTCTCAAACTACGAATCATTTATGATATACAGCACCACACGATAATCGAATGTATATCTAAACAGTTTCCTATACAAATACGCATTGCAGTTGCATTTATTGGCTCGATGTAAAGTTTACTTTTTGAAGGAGAATATATATTTCAAGTTCACTCATGACGAATGATATGGATATAATTTTTGAAAAGCCGACGTCTTCTGTGGTCAACCAGTCGGAAATGTAATTGACCAGTTACTATTTTCATTTTAGAATAGAAATGATTTATGATATACCGATATAGTGTGGTTTAACACGGGAGCTGTCGCCCCTATACAGGTCAATGAGATTGTTTGGTTTTTACGGTGGAACTTAGTACGCTGTTTCATAAATAGAGATTTTTTGACATTCCTTTATTTGTTACTATTTTTCGTTTGATTGGCTGTCAAGCAAATTTCAAATATATTTTACTTGAAAACATCATGTATCAAAACAAGCTATAATTGGACCACTTGGATACCAAAATTTTTTTATAGTTATTTACGTGAATTTTAATTCCGATTTATGTTTTATTCATATAACACCACTGAAGCATATCGTATAAATATTTAAATCATCAATATGGTTGTTTGTAACATTTATCTTTATCTGACAAACATCAAATACATTTCTAAAAAAGTATATATAAGGTATATTATTGCGTTAATCTCAAATTCCATGCAAGTACAAAGTGATTGAATTTCACTGATGACAGATGAATATCATCTTATAATTGACAAGAGAGAAAAATAAATAATTTTGGTGTGTTGTAGAGTTTGGTCGGCACTGGGTTTTTAAACAATCCAAGAACGAATCACTGAAATATATATCCATGATCTATTGTCCATTTTTGTCGTTGAAATTACATTCAGGTATCACATTCTAATATCCGGTCTCCCTTTCGAGTCAAAATTCAGTCTATCCCAACGCTTCCTGTATCTGTATCCAGTTCATTTACTTCCCTCTCTTCATACTTCCGGTCTTTCATTGTCTTTCAAGGACATCCTATTTAATCGCATTTAATGACATCAAAGCGGGAATTGAACTTCAAGTATCATTGTATGTAATGATGCACGCAAGGTTCCATTTTAATCATGTAATTTGATAAGGATATATTAAAGAGATACAGCATATTGGAAATATGATATTTCAAATGAAAAGTGAATGATAACCTTTGTTTCTGCCACAGTAATTAGCTAGATGTTGCTTGATGTCACCCAGAGGAAGGAGGATGTGTTGTCATTGCAAGATATGTTGATTGGTCTAAGAGTAATAAACATTGGCACATTAGTGAGTCATACAATTTTACTGTCCCTTTCAATCATCACAAAGCCTTCTGTTTCATGGAAACTTATAATTATTAATTGTCGTCTGCTGCTATCATTTGCACGAGATTAATGCTACTCCTGAAAACTATTCTTTCCCTAATCAATTATCACAAAACATAGTTATTACCAAATTGTCACCAGCATAATACGAACATGTCCATTTCATATCATTCTGTCATTTATTTCAGTCTCCTGGGTGTCGTCAAAAACATATAGTTATCACAATGTTGACAGCTAGTCGTCATTCCATCGACAGAGTGTAACGTATTAACTGTTTTGAGATCCCAGTACGCCAGAGGCAGTCAATCAAACCAGTGATCTCTCTACAACGACACAAGTCAATCATTCTGGTGCCCGCGGTGGGATGTTATCAGTTACCGGCTGATTGACAAGGTGTGAAATTTGCAAGCTGTCATTTATCTTGTCACTGTAGTTTTCTACATTAATATTAAGTAGATGTATAAAATATATCATTCTTGTTAAACATTTTCGGAAAAAATGCCGTGTATTTTGTACGCTATTTACACGTAAACGATACACAAATGTCGAAACATAAATACTAATGTGCGGAAAGTAAAATATATGTAGTAATATCTCTTTTGCTGCTTGGTTGTATTTATGTCGGAGACACCAAAGTTTGATTTGTTTTCAAGATCACGTGGTGATAGTGAGTGATGGTGTCGTCTGTCGGTTTTATATACTAATCTTTCAAATTACAACATAAAATTGTTACTTAACATTTCATACATTACTGATTTCTGATTTCTTTACTTAAAATAGAAAAAGAATCATAACTGTGGATGAGGTCTTCTAAAATAAGTAAAATATTCAAAAGTCAACATTAATATATGTAAGAATGTTGATAACGGTGCTATATTTGTTTCAAAGATCAATTTATGCGTGTTGAATATATCATATACCATAATAAAGATATATTTGGATTCAGTGTAAGTTATTTTTAATCAAATATGTATGTGATGAAATTGACCGAGATCAGTGAAAAGAATCTCACATTAGACACGATCGCGAGTTGTCGAACTTCAGATCGTATTGTACAAACTGGACGTGGCTGTATTGTAATTATTACAATAATGCATTAAATCAATGTGGGTATATAAGAAATGTTAAAATCATTATCAAAACAGTATATATCTGACATATCTTTATTGGAATGGAGATATTGTAGTAAGAATTTTCACATCGATGACAATCTTCATCTTTTGTTTGGCCTTAGTTAGATCTAAATTGTTTTGAATTTAGCGAACGAGGTTTCAGATAATGGTCAATTAATTCGAGAGTTAGAAGTTTGGCTATCAAAACTTTACTAGTATCGAAACATGTGAGGTAATATACAAACACAGGTAAGTGGGCATTCAAAAACCTTTCGAGAATTAGGGAGGTTATGTGCCATGGAAGAGTGACTATCCTCTGCAGAGTCCGCACTTAACTAAACCAAAATGGATTTCCTCCCTTGGTAAGTATACACAGTTGCTAACCACGTTGGACGAAGTAATTCAACATCCTACATAGTGAATCAAGGCATAAGCTATCAGCAGGTCATTATATCGAACGTAATATCATAGAAATGTTCACTTTAAGTAAATTCCTTATCCTAGAACAAAAACTTATCACTAGGTTATTTGTCTCTATGTAATGGTCGTGACTTGAGTAGGATCTTATTTATCGGTTAAACTGGGATGCATGTGCAACGGCATTAAATCTTGAATAATGAATGCATAGAAGCATACGTCGCCACATCTGTCGGGTGTTTTAATGATCAATATCCAGTCTGTGGTTACATTAAGTTTAATGGTTCGAATGCGAAAAACAAATGCTTGGTTCTGTGATTTTTTTTCTAGTTTTCTAGTTCGCTAGAATATATCGCATCCACCAATGTATGCAAATTAGAACGAACAATCATATGATTTAAGAAGGTTGGTCAATAAGGGAACACATATGTACCACATCTACTGTGTTTGCCTCAATGCTTTGACCTCCAACACTTCATATATTCTGTCAAATACATATTCGTGCAACTGCTCTGTCAAAATACTAGAGTGGTTAAAATACCAATGAAAAAAAAATTAGTTGTTGTTTCAGGACTATGCTTAGTATTAAATAGTATCTATGAAAAAGATCTTAATTTCTACATAGGAATTTGAACTTTACTAATTTAAGTTTTTTACACTTATTAATATAAAATTCATATATATATATATATATATATATATATATATATATATATATATATATATATATATATATATATATATATATATATATATATATATATATATATATATATATATATATATATATATATATATATATATATATATCGCTTCTGGCATAATTGATTGTAAGGTTTACCTTAGATTCTCGTTGTATGTCGTTGGTATTTTGATAAAGGTCCCATTGATATTTGGTCAAACAATTGCTAGATACTGCAATATATTTCTGTTTGTGATGTTTTTTTTTGAAATTTTGATATCTAATTCAAGTAAAGATGAAGAAGCACCAATGGATATTGGAAACTCCAAGTCCATTAGAATATTACACACGTTATATAATAACAGTTTCAATATGAAAAAAAAAACAATTGCCAATCCCAAACGGAATAGGATCAGGTGTCCGGAAGGAGTTAGTGTGCCCTGTTAGGAAGTAATCAGTGTGTTTTGTAGGAATATTTATGTCGTCCTGGTATCCAGCCCCTTTCTCCAATATAAAACTGGCTGCCACCATGTAGCTGATAAATTATTGACTGCGACGTTTTAAATCACAGTGAAATATCGCAATGGCCTGAACCTTCGATGTATTTTTATTTTCCACGGGAAAGTTGATCAACTTTCCAGTAAATTTTGTGAGCACTTTGTTTAATAGTTAAGTCTTTACTTTTCTATTGACTGCCACCCTATAAATTCAAAATATTAATCCTAATATAAGGATACCAGTTACAAAGAATAATCTAAAATTACTATGTGACGTAGGAACGGTGGACGGGAATGGCATAACTAAAAAAAATTCAATATTCTAAATCACCATTAATTTATATGATATTATCTTATGATTTATATATTTCCAACACACAAAACGATATTACTTTTTGTATTTTTACATTAATCAATGCCAACCATTACGAAAACCATTTAAGTTTTTAAAAAGGTGAATCTTTTAAAACACACTCGAACAATACTTTGAAATGTCGAGAAATTGGATAAAGTGTAGTAAAAGTCGTTTTGTTAAAGGTATTCTTTCACATTCTGTTGCGTGTTGGGTAACATTCAATTTTCGTACAAACTTATGTTTTGGTACAGGTCAAAATAAGTACATCAAAACAATAAAAGTGAAAAATGCAAATCATTCTGCATTTTCTGCATGTTTTTATATCGAACCCGACTGATGAAGTCTTATTGACAGAAACGATGATCTTGAGATTTGCAAGTCTTTAACTTTGGTATTATGTTTATGATATTATATGAGGAACTCACAAAACGTCTTAAACGGTAAATGTCTATTTGTGCACCTGTCTGTCTTAATCGGGAGGCATTTTAAGGGATATTAGCATTGTTTTTTTTATTTCCCCCTTTTTACTACTTAGATTGATATAAAATAACAACAAAAAAGATATATACAGGCATTGAAATTCTTAAATCCCTATATATTTCTGCACTTTTCCCACTTGCAACTGAAAAACTCAACCTCACTTTTTGTATACTGGACCTGACCTTATTTTCACAAAATATATAGGAATATAAGATTTGTTCTGTTATTGCACATCAAGTACAAGTAGTAAAAGTAGAAAAAAATCGAAATAATTATTTTTGGTAAACACAGCTAATGCTCTTTTAAGCAATGCCACGGCATTTTCAGTAAATAGAATCATTATATGATAGAAAAATAATAATTCAAATTTTATAAAATTTCAATGTCATTTATATAAAAATGTCACAAGTCATCAATCGAGCGTATTACACGATGTCAAGACATTTCTAATACATCTGGTTAACAAACTCTCTTGAAAAAGTAAAATGATAAAAATAAAAAAGACATTTGACTAGAATCTCTATGACAACATACTTGTTTCAGTGTATTATGTGGGACTTTTCTAAAATTAGAAAAAAAAAGTTTTTCATGAGGTTTTATGTGTATACGTGTTTATGTGCAAAATCTCCCCTTAATAAACCATTATGTGGGATTAAATAAAAATATAATAGGTATTTCACAAAATATTTTGTCTGTCTCTCATGTGTAATTCCTACACATCTCATTGTGTCGAAATAGAATGCATGATATTTTACTATCTGTCTCTCTCTCTTTCATTTTTGTGTCTGTGTTTGTATGCATGTTTTTAGCCTTCATGTGACTGTACATTGCACGATGTCGTTTTACACACAGAATAATTTCAGGCTTATTTTCAAAATGACTAGCGAGCAAACATCTTTTCTTGTATGTTAAGTATATCCTCATTTTCTCCTATTCCATATAATTGACTATAAGCCAATGTGGTAGAAATAATTTCCGAGTATGCTAATCGAGCCAAGTATTCTAAAATCTTTTATATTTTCACTCATACTTTTGCGTATTTCAGAAAAGCTTTACAATATAATGATAAATTGCATATTTCACGCTTGTAGGATACAGTTAATATGACTGCAATGATGCAGAAGTTGCTGCTTTCAACGAAAGATTAAAGTAGAGAAATCTTTGATCTTTTAACATCATGTCAATCAAATTCATCTGATCCGATTTCATTGATGCAATAAACATAACATTTATAACATAAGTAGATTAGTTTACATCTACCATCTTACATCAAAAGAGTAATTCAAGACACATTTATTGTGCGTGATGTTTTTGTAAAACAAACTTGACAGTTTTAAGTAGAAAGCATTTCTTTTAGATCGATGCAAATTTGTAAACATTCACTGATGTATGATTTAAAAGCAGATACAATTATATTTATAGTCAAAATAATTAGATATTTTCACATACCCAATGTTTAAACCTCTTAATTATTTGCAAATTCTTTGAACATATGTTGTACGATAAAGAGTTAAACAGACATGGCAGATGATATTGTAGGTACGGTGAAACCTGAGAATCTTACAGAAACAGCAAAAAAAAAAAAAAAAAAGTATAATTCCGTACTTATAGTTTTGCCATACCCATGGCATTTATTACTTTTAAGTCAAATGATAAGAAGAAAAGATGATATAGAGTCCATAACGGAATTTGTAAAAAAAATTCAAAATATCGATATAAAGATGGTAGATATTATGTAATATTGCATTTGTTTTTTGTATTTATACGACAGTGCAATTGTGTTCAATGTATTTCATAACTTTGTTATTTCAAGGTTTGTTTAACAAAATACAACGTGTTGTTGAAGTAAATTGATAAAAAGCAGAGAGTGTACCATATCATTACCATTACTTACGAATCATAAGAATTACTTTAGCAGGGAGTGTACCATATCATTACCATTACTTACGAATCATAAGAATTACTTTAGCAGGGAGTGTACCATATCATTACCATTACTTACGAATCATAAGAATTACTTTAGCAGGGTTCCGGAGTGTACCATATCATTACAATATCTTGCGAATCATAAGAATTACTTTAGCAGGGTTCCGGAGAGTACCATATAATTACGATTACTTACGAATCATAAGAATTACTTTAGCAGGGTTCCGGAGTGTACCATATCATTACAATTACTTGCGAATCATAAGAATTACTTTAGCAGGGTTCCGGAGTGTACCATATAATTACAATTACTTGCGAATCATAAGAATTACTTTAGCAGGGTTCCGGAGTGTACCATATCATTACAATTACTTGGGAATCATAAGAATTACTTTAGCAGGGTTCCGGAGTGTACCATATAATTACAATTACTTGCGAATCATAAGAATTACTTTAGCAGGGTTTCGGATTCCGTCAGATAATGGTCACGTTGAATTTTGTATTTTTTAAAAATCTTTCTGTCGTATATATCATGATTCATGAAATAATTTTTTTTAAAAGCATTAAATACATATCGATCAATATAGTCGGTATGCTCGAATTATTGCTTAAATGTTTGTTTCAAATGTGTTATGCGGATATTTAACCAGAGTCGATCAAAATATCTGAGTATAAATTATTATTACTACTACCAAATTACGTTAGCTTAAAATGTAGATTTAGAGAAAATGTAAAATGTAAACAGTTTCTAATGTTTCATGATTCTAATGGTTGTTTATACATGACAGATGTAAAATCCAGAAACAACTCTGTAAATATATTAACTATGGGTCACATCTTGGGTTGTTGCCTTCCTTGAACACCGAATACTGGTAGGTAGCATTTAACGAATATGATATCTGTGATGTCGACTTGTACATTATATACTAATCTACTAATTGAGGTGGAAATACTAACACCCATATCTAAATTAGACTATTTTCCCTGGACCGTTTGAGTCCCCGAGGGTATACAAAAATCCAGTACTCGGTATTTCGGTTCCAGTCGATTATTTTATACTAAAGTAATGTTTCGCTCAGATACCATCACTTAAATTCTAAACTTCTCAAAAGTTAGGGCATTCATTTTACATTGGGTACTGTTAGACGAATTTGGCAACACATTTATATTCATTTCGTCTCATATGATACCACTTTTTCTTTCAGAAATATACATTCGATAGTCTTGAGTATTTGTTTCGCACTTTATTGTAAAACTCAAACTTTGGTATTGTCAATGACATTTATTGGGACCAATCCGATGTTTCAAGCATTGCACTACCTCGAATGTTGTCACCCAATCTTATATATACACAGGGCTGTGGGGTTTTCAGTTATGTTGTTTCATGACGTAGAAAAATTGGGATTTTTATTTTGTTACAAGATTAAAATGAAAGCAGCTAATAAAAGCAAAATTCAAATTTCATGTAGATGGCTTCGGCTGGGTGTAAAGGAACAACACATCAGCACCTAATTATTGAAAGTGACCCGTTTCATGCTATGTATAATAATTAAGTATGAGTATTTTTATGTCATTCAAAACATTATCTTGTCAATCGACATAATCCCAAACATTGGAGTGACAGAATTACATCACCTTCGTATTTACTTTATTTTTTAATTTCAATACACGTGTGGAATATATACGCCGATGTGTATCATAGCTTTCGTTTTTCTAGCCGTCTGGTCTATTTCAAGATGGAAAGTTTTATCAATTTGCCAACAACCTAAATATGTCAATAAAATAAAAACTATCATTCAGATCTTCCCCTCATGTCAGAAAACGGATGCTTGATTTGAAACTTTGCAAATGTGTATAAAGAGATTTAAACTATATGTCAGTCCTTTTTTTCTGAGATTTGTACGGAAAATTGATGTCTTAGGATTAAACCTGCTTACAAACGGCCGTTGCTTGGCAAGCAATGATAAAATACATATGTTATTTACTGAGGATAGATGGGTGATTACGACAAAAACACTTTTGCAAAGGAGCGAAAATAAATAATCTCATCATAACCGTTCTTAACTCTGCTCTTGATATCAAGAAAACATCTGCAGAGTCAAAACACAAAATTCAGATCCTTGATTGACGTGAAATTGATTAAGTGTCCCTAGATCAAAGGAAGAGTGATGTGGATTACAAGAGCTTTCAATCCTATGAAGTGTTTTGTTAAGATTTCTATAATACTACAAATTGTTTGATGTCAGCATCTCCAATCGTAAGAATAATTTGATTGATATTCAACAGATGAAGTATATCTCTTCAACTTCTGTTGCGAAATAAGATGCATTCTATTCTACTCGAGTATTTCTTAGTAAAAATGTAATTAGAGTTTTTAATAATTAATCATTTATCGCCATAACTTGCTAGATTTAACGGATTTTTTTTTATATTTCACTGACAACTCCTCTCTTCATTTACAACAAACATTTGGCATCTAATCAGATTATAACACCTATTCCCAGCGGAGCAACCTCTGATTAGTAATAGCATTTTACACCTTCGTTTTAATTTCAAATGTCCGCGCAGACTCCTTAAAATTTTCTGTTTCTAAACAATAAATAAAATACGACAAGATTTCCAACAGACTTAGTTGCCCAATGCCACCAAAGTATACATAATGGTGAAAGCGAAATGAATCTGTGAAATATGTCCTGTGTTTTTTATCTTTTGAGAGTATTCTCTTCCTGTCTTTGTTATTGATGTAATATACTATATTTATTGATCTCAATGGTGACCACTAAGTAATTTCTAATATGACAATGCACAATACCTCAATTGCACAGACAATAAAAGAAAGAAATGTGAAACTTTCCAATGACTGTTCGTGAAATGAAAAATCATTTCTTTTCACAAAACCAATAATTTATATTCTTTTCTTCATTACAAGTGGAAAATTTCATTAAAAACGTTATTATCATTGACAGTACGGTTATGTTTCTCCTTGATAAAACATTCCTCTTGACGTTTTGATAAAATACTGACATCAGATATCCGAGGCAAAACTAATAATGATGATTTAGATGGCGTACAATGCCGCCATTGTGTTCCATCACCTATTATTGAATGACAGTCCGCTGAATTAAAACTCGACATTTATGGGCAATATTGATAAAATTACAGACATTAAAAGTTCCATTTGCAAACAACGTCATGATACGAAGATACATAATGTTTTACAAAATAGATAAAATACAAAAACATTGTTATGTTAGATATACAATACTTGATATACAAACTGATGGAAACATTCCAGTTTGAACATTGAAAAGAGACTTTTTGCACGCTCAAGATTCTAGATAATACAAAGAAATTGTATATTATTCGAAATCGGACGATATCTCGTCACTTTATAAACATTCAGTTAATTAGACTTATGAAATAAAAACAATGATATGATTATCAAGAACTGTTTAAATGTTAATTTTTCTCATGTCTTGCAAACAATTTTGCTATACAGTTGATTGTCTAGTCACCATTGCGATGATTTCTGATACTACTGTTGAGCGAGGATTCGAATAAAACTAATTATTATGCTAGTTAACCAAGGACAGATTAATAATCTAAATGAGGAATCGGCTGGAGAAGAGCTCCATATATGACCTGGGCCTGAAATCATTAATTTACTCAGTACTCAAGTTAAAATGAAGAACTACCAATGGATAATACAAGTCCATTAGAATACGACAAATTAGATACAAATTGTATCAACATGAAGAACAAATGCAGATCCCAAATAGGATAGGACTAGGTGTCCGGAAGGAGTTATGTTATCATTTTGTCTACATAGTCGTTTGCAAAGTTTCTGTATGTCACCGAATTTGAAAAGCATTATAATTTTCCATTTTCTGAATCTTTTTTGTCACACTTTTGATTTTCCTTTAAAATGAAGAAACACCTTGAATGCAGTGCTGAAAGTTAGTTGGACATGCAAATTGAGTAATTTTGGTGAGTTCGGTCAAGAACGATGTTGGACTTGTCAGAGGAAAATGCAAAATATCCCAAATATCAACTCTGTCATCAGAGTTATCAATCTTACACATACTTATATATTTAAAAATAAACACACACAACATATACACACATGCAAACATTATCTTGCATTTATTATTATTATTATTATTATTATTATTGTTTGTAGTACTTATTCTGGTGGTAATGTCAACATATCATTAAATGCATTTCATTTTCATTTTACAATTATGACATTATAGCTATGATCATGAGAACATACCATTCGAATGTGATAGCAAACACATTTTTTAATAAGTAATGATGAACCAGTCGATTCAGCCCCTCAATACTTGGAATGCTTGTTCCTGTATGTGCCGAGTAACGTAATGTGTCAAAACGTAAACAAATTGCTTTTATACACTTCCGATTCATCAAATTATAGAATGTAATTTGAAAGAAACAAAGCGAATGTCTAAAATGGCAAAAACATTTCACAGTGTTAACGAATCGTCAGATTGGTTTTAAGCACTATTTTACAATCGTAACAAAGTAGTATTTCCACACCGATGCCTTCAGTTTCATTTACCTAAACATAAAATTTATCGTTGGTTTTTGCCGTAATAAATTGTATTTGTGGATGAAATCAGATATATCTATACACATTAGTATAACTATATGAATTCTTTTGCATTTACAAAATGCATTAAGCCTGACTAATATATCCCCAAAATGTTTACACATTTAGAAACGATTTACACCATTTGCTTACATGATTAAACAGACGAAATACAATAAAATAGATATTAAAGCAAATTTATCACTTATCATTTTTTTCACCCAATGAATTTGATCAACAACTAAGATTACACGAACAGTTTGTTCAATATTATGAGGAGCTGGGTGCGTTAATTTGCTATATAACACTGTCCAGATGTCCAATATTAATGTGTGGCACTAAATGAAAAACATCTACTGCCGAAAAATAGCAGACTAACAAAGGAATTTTTCCTACATGTTGATTATCCGAAACCAGTGCGTGTTCAACATATGATCATTTCATTTTCAGAGGTAATCTACTTATTAATAAGTCGTTGCCACAAGAATATCAACAATCGCGTTTGATGTTTTAACATTTTGCAAACGTTACTGTTGGTATAATGCTCTTCTTTGCAATTACAATATTTTACCAAGTGAAATGTTGAGGTACCGGTTCAGTAATAGGTATTGAATCGTTTGAACCGATATTGACCAGGATTTAACCCTCACTTATTTCATTTAAATTTAATCATGGACTCCGGTGCGTGCGCACGTTCGAAAAGGGATGCTTACTCCATGACACCTGATCCAAACACTGGAATTAGGAGAGATCCATGTTGGCCCAATTTTCGTCAGAAATATATGCTGTCTTTAAATCGGAGTTCAACTGATGTTTTAACATTTTGACAGAAACGATCATCTTGAGCATTATAACTTTGGTATTATGTTTATGATATTTTCATAACAGTTTTGGATATATAACTTTTAATGTATACGCATTAAATATAATTCAAGTGAGCCACAATCTTCACTATTAACATTTTGGAAATTTACCAGTTAAAGGTATTTTTTCATTACACATTTCAAATGTCCACCATTTTCTCTACCACTAACTGTAACCTGTCCAGGAAGGTTCGGGTCACATTTTCATGTGTGTCAAAAGGAATCCTTCCGATTTCATCCTTATTGACTGTTTTAACTCATCAGGGTTATTTGGGCATTTTGGATATACTCAAAATAAAATTTAACAACGTCGAAATAAATGTTCCTCTGCAAGTTCTTGTCATCCATTTTGATAGTAAAACCAAATATTTATGATGATGTCATTTATGTTCTGTCCTCAAAGATTTTGAATTTAATTAAGCATAAATTTTCAATCACATTCTCTTTCTAATCAATTTTCAATTGCTTTTAATTATCATGTGTCTGCGCAAAGTTAGACATTTGAATTGGGGACATGTTTTATGAAATACTATATATATATGTATAAAATGCGCCAGCAGACGATAGATTCATGTCTAGTCTGTAGGGAAGCCATACATTATGCGCAGGTGAGCTAAAACATGTAAAATTCATTTATCAGCTGGAGGAGTTGGATCATGCTCAATGGAAGAAATACATCAGTGGTTGATTTTTGCAACTACTGGTTGTCGAATAACGCGGAATGTTTGCTATCTCGTGCATCTGCATTCATGAATACATGTACATGGGAAATAAGACCTATAGCTGGATATTTTTCATTTATCATAAGTCAACCTCGATGAAAATGTATGTGGAGACTCGATGATGTGTCTGTTTATTGATAATTTACAATGGTCGACCCAGGGTTCGTTCATATGATACGGTGCTTTAAACGCCTTGTCGCCATTTTCGATAACTATCGCTTTGTGTCACAGCCATGATCATTTATCATTTGTTATGTAAGAATCATATTTTGAAAAAAAAAACCGGACGATTCGCTACACTTAAAACCGTATCACATGATATCAAATTCTAATGCTGAGGTTAATGATATAATTTGTGTAACTATCATTTATCAACTGTTATGTAAGAATCATATTTACAAAAAAATGGACTATTCGCCATATTGAAAATCGCATCACGTGTTCTTTAAATCTAGTTTTGTTTAATGATATGAATAGTAGTGTTTTAGCATAAAGTAATCAAAATCATTTCAAATATATAAAAATAACACTTTAGAAAAGTAACACTTCATCGAAATCAATTAACTGACATTAATTAGAGGATAAATTGCTACCAACATTTGTTTACACAAAAACAAGTGAAAATTATTTTTGAAAGGTTTCATTTCTTGGTATTTCTATTAAAAAGTGTTATGTCACTGCGAACGCATACAGAGAGAGAGAGAGAGAGAGAGAGAGAGAGAGAGAGAGAGAGAGAGAGAGAGAGAGAGAGAGAGAGAGAGAGAGAGAGAGAGAGAGAGAGAGAGAGAGAGAGAGAGAGAGAGAGAGAGAGAGAGAGAGAGAGAGAGAGAGAGAGAGAGAGAGAGACAGAGAGAGAGAATTTAACGTATCGTTCAGTCAACCGGCTTACATGGAAACTATAGTACTTGTTGTGGGTAAAGTTTTCAGCTATCGACACTATTATAAGATATTGTTGAAAGTCTTGTGACATAATACAGACGAGTCGGTAAGATAGGAGAGGCAGTGTATTATTAGTTTAGAAATATCACAAATCTAGATATTAATCGGCAAAACCTGTCAACATATGACATATTTCTGTTAGTAAAACTTTGTATGATGTGGATAATCCCAGTGATTGAAAACAGATTATACAATCAAACGCTGTAAATAAAACTTAAGGCGGATGTAAGTAACAGATAATTCGCTTGATGAAAGGAGAAGACTGATGGTTTGGGATGGACTCTTCTTTTATTTACATAAACGTCAAAAGCAGGTAAATAATATGATATCTTGTACTGGAGATTCCTGTGATTTGTCGACGTATGCTGAAAGTGTTGATAATATAATCTTCAATAAATTGAAAGGCAAATCAAAGGAGAAAGAGTTCACCGAGGAAAGAGGAAGTCTCCATGTCCAGTTTTCCTGCAATCAGCGGTTGGTATAGATTTTGAATTTACTGGGTGGGTGTAAATCTTGTAAATTTTGTATTTACACCCACTCAGTAAAATCAAAACTTACAACATGACATAGGTAATGAAAGTCACAAATCTTTCGGATAAGACTGGAACCCGAGTAAATGTATACTTAGCACCTAAAAAACCCCACTGCATTGGTAGTAATCCATAGGAAAGGTGAAAACTGTTACACTTGACCTTTAGTTAGTAATTTATCCTAAACGTGAAAAACTCGGCAAACGTAAACAATCCTGTACTATAGAATAGAACAGCAATATACCTATAAATCGAGAAAACTTTTTTGTACTGTAAAATTGAGAAACATTATTGTACTGTTTCTTCATAATTCGTTTTTGCAATATATTGTCCATGAATAACCTGACTCACTCAACCGCTAGTTATATTTCACTCCATATCGGATTTGAAGAGTACCTGTCAAGGGCATTAATGAATCACGTGTGTCCATGATTGAAATAAATCAAAAACTTACATAAAACATAAAGTTTCTGGTCGTTTTAATGTGTTGGATGTAGGTTTACTCCCAAATATTTTCATATATATGGCGGATTTTACCAGTAAATGAATTACCATGAATTCTGAGAACAATACAATGGGGATTCCTGAATGTGATGCACTTACCATTACAGGGAACCTCGGTCTGATTCTAATGCCAAGGACTGTCATTTGTAGAGTTAAATAAACCAGAAAAATGAAAATGGTCAACTGTTGATATGATTTTATTACGATACATATAGTCTTTTAGTATGTTTTAGTGTGTAATTATAACGAGTACACCACACTGTAACCGATATCATATACACCATAAACCTATCTTTTCCTATGTTAAGTAAGATAGAACAGCACACAAAACAGTCTGACCGTTATAATAATCTTCTGAAGTGACCTCTAACACGACGCTTGTTCAATATACATCAAGTTATTTATACCTATAAAACAGAGGCCAAAGTTCAGAATTTATTCCTACCATTTGAAAGTTATATTTTGGAGTTTTTTTACAATTTGCAACTCATTTTATCTTTGACGTTTCCATAGCGATACGGCCTTGTGATGTAAATTCATATATCTATGATCTAAAGACTCATTTGAAATCGACATTATGTCAAATAAAAATATGTTGAGAATGATGTACTGGGATAACGATAAACTCCAATTCTCTGCTTAGATTTATTATATCACTTGACATTTGCAAAACTTCATTATAGAGAAATATGGTGCCACAAAGAGAACCGCTGACAGTTTTCAAATTATTTTTAAGACAATGAATGCAGCGTTAAGGCAGTAAATCAACAACGTAACGTCTCTCAGGCTTAGAATAAAAAATTAAATGTTCTACATTGCATGTTTGTTATTGAATCAAGGTTTATTTCATTTTCTATCATTGGATTTATTTTATGATCATTTTTATCTATTTTGCGTTGTGCATACAACCTTGCAGTAAACACAAAGTGAATTCATCGACTGTAGCTACCACCAATATAGTATGGGACATTGCTCGGTTCCGCCGTCTCACTACTTTCTAAATTCCCATTTTCTGTAAATCCCCTTTCATTGATGGGAAATTATCAGGACGTTTTTATTATCGAAAATAGTTCCCATTTTCTGAATGCTTGAAAGCTTATTTATTCAGAAAATATACATTTCTATGATATTGTTAAATTACTTGTTTAGTTCAAAGGTAACTAAGCGTCATATTTCTTTAGATTACAGAGCCTTATCTTTTTTACAAGTGGTTGTCGAATCGTCTTAACCGATGATGGCAAGGATATATTCCTCTGTTACTTCGTTGAATTCAATAGGGAAAACTTACTCCTCCACGGCACCTGATCCCACCTCTGGATTTCAGAAGTCCGCATGTGTCCAATTTTCACCCGATGTGTAAATTGTGTCAGGAACCTTCAGTACTTTGGTATATTATTCATAATGTATAAAAGTCTGTTTTTGGATGTCCTTAGCATGCATTAGTATAATATATATGTATATATATTATCCAACTAATTTATAGTACCCAGTTATGGATTTATGAGACTCTGAACGTAAACACTGAAATATAAATTGTTATTCTTCTTTGTAGTTCATATTGATTGTTAGAAAAATAGAACTATGCAAACATCTTTTATATCACTTTGTCTAGATTTCGATTTATATCTCTGTGGTATATCTTAGTGGAATGCCCTGTAACCCTTTTGAACAATAACTTACTTCATGTGTCGTACATTTACTGGATATTGTAGACTGCAATACCATCGCTAGCGTAATTCATATTTATTTATAATAGAAATGTTATAGATCTCAGTTTATTGCAAGAAGGGAGACGAAAATATTGCTTTTATTGGCTTCTCATTGCTGAGTGGTCAGAAGGATATCGACGGCTTCTAACGAAGAAATGGTTGCAAGACACCAAGTTCATACCGGTCACAATTAATCTCTTAGAAGGCCCTGTAATAATGATGGTTTTGAAATGAGTAAATCTTGCGAGTTGTAATCAGTACCGTCTTCATGACAGAAGACATTTTGCAATAGAATGAAACTGAACGAGAGATGAGATATATTCTGGACACCATTAGGACAGAATGTGAGGATTACGACCAAAAGGTATCGTCTGCATCAGTTTAGCTGACAAGCCTTTCAAGAAAATTCGTGATATATATCTATCTGGCCAAAGCCAACATTACTTGCCAGGACTCGCTTTGAAGAAGTATCACCAAATAACTTATCATTGACTTCTTTGTCAAAACGTAAAACAGATAAAATTCAATTATATTTGATTTATATTTCGTATTTGACAGATTTACAATTTCTAGGGCAACATGTAATTGTTATCGTGATAAAACTTATCTCTCCAGCACCATTTTCAATTAAACTTCTCTTAAATGTCGTAATAATAAGTATCAATAAATGCGTCAGTATTCACTTTATACGATTTCAGACGTTTTATGACCATGGAGCTATCTCTGTATATAAAACAGCTTACTAAAATACTTGGATCTGCTTTCATGTCTAATAGTGCTCTGGAAAATTGAATTTTTAATGAGAACGAAATGAAACAAGACAAATTCAACCTTTTGGCACTCAATGTCAGAGTGTTTGTTGGGCCTTGTTATTATCAGCTCCAAAATTCAAATTCAAAACTTTGTATGATGTAGGTAATTTTTCTTTTAAGCGAAAAGAAATGTGAATCCCGATTATATATAAAGAAAATGTAAACTTGAAGTAAAAGGATATGTTAATCATATTATGTCTGCTCTGAAAATGACTACATTTGTATATATACTACTGTTATGCATTAGTTATTCTTTTGTTAGTTTGTTTATTGTTTTTTAACACCCCACTCCAGAATCTTTCGATCATATGGAGACGTCATCAAATGCCGGTGAAGGGCTTCAAATTTTGGCCTATCCTCGGCACTTACAACCATTGGGCAGTAAGGGTTCCTTAACGTGCCAACACCTACTGTGATACGGGACCTTGGTTTTTACTGTCTCATCCGAAGGACAAGGAACCAACCTGCTGCCGGCTGGACTCGAACTCACGACCACACGACCACACGACCAAAAGTCGGACATGCTACCGAGTGAGCCAGGTCGGCTCTATTATTTATTCTCGTAATGCACTCCATGCATTAATTATTATCGTAATGCATCCCCTGTTTGTAACATCTCTATTGATTATACGATTAATGAAAAGAAAAAAGAGTTCCGAGTGTTGTCTGCGTTCATCGTATGCTCGTTCTGTGTCATCCAAATGTCAACTGAACATGGAGAACGTATTCTTAATTCTTTGTCGGCAAGAATATTGGAATTAGAAAGTATCGTAGGTTGTTATTGTTGTGTCTTATTATGTTGTCTGATTTATAATTTAGACGAATGATAAAAAGTTTATCACATTACCATTTTGATATCATACTCCTTCTCATCCCTCGTTCCCGATATCGACCTTCATGCTACAGGCGTTAATGAGTTAACAAAAGTATTATTAATGCAAAATCTTGTCACTGATAAATATCATAATTCGATATAAACTTATGGACTTAACCAATGGGCCAACGATTGTCAATTTCAAATATTACTTATATAGATATAAAAAATCTCAGATACCAAGGTATAAATCACTTGGATGTACAGGGTATAGGTACAAATCTGGTAAAAAATGGACAAACACGGACCTCTTGAAATCAAGAGGTGGGATCAAGTGCCATGAAGGAGTAAGCATCCCCTGTCGACCGGTCACACCCACCGTGAGTCCAAAGTCAAATTAAAATGAAATACAAGAGGAACGAATCCTCGTCATAATCGGTACATACGTCTCAACAACCGCTATCGAACAGGTAACATAACATTTCACTTAGTGAAACAGAGCAGTCCCAAACAAAACTATTATACCGACCGTAAAATTTGCGGAACGTTGACAGCAAACGCGGTTTTCGATATCCCTGTGTCAATAATTTGTCAATGAGTAGTTTACTTCTGCATATGAAATGTTCATTTGTTGAACACACCTGGCATATCTGATCATTTGTGAAATATAAACTCCATATGCGGGTGACTGTGGGATATTACCACTTAAATGTGGAAGATTAACGATGGGAAAGCCGTTTGTCTTATAGCTTAGTTATTAATTTCCCATCTGTGTCTATTGTAAGTAAAATGTCTAACTAAGAAGCGTGTGTGCTTGATTCTGTTGTGTAATTAATTTCTAGTTCGCTGGGATATAGCGCATTGACATATGTATGAACATTGTCATTATTAATTGACAAAACGTCGTCGATATATATAAAAGTCAAATTAAAGGACACCGCTAACTTTTTCTTCTTTTGATTCTGCAGTTTCTCAATGGAGTCTGCTCCATATGAATAATGGAATAGGTCAGTAAATAAAGGAGCACAATTGGTTCCTATCGGAATGCAGACGGTTTGTTGAAAGACCACGGCTCTGAACATTACAAATATATTGTCTATTAAAATTTCCAGCATCTTTTTTATATCAACTTAAGTGTATTTATGTGTAGAATCAGAGTGGTGTTTGACAAAATAAGTATCATGATAACCAATCACTAGGTATTAAAATTTCTGGGTACCACTTTTAATGAAAAAAAACCCAGTTGTCTATGATGATATTTTTTGTATTTTTCATGTGAAAATGTTGTGTAAAGAGTATAGACGTCGTACGTTTTGATACTGTGAATCTGTGAAAAATTGTGTGCCTTCAAATTTTGTTTAGAATTTTTAAGTGTCTACATCTGATTTATACCGGAATAAGCAACTGTACAGTATTGTTGAAGTTTCTCTTTAACGGCTGTTAGTATCTTGGTAAAAAGTAAAGATACAGGTTATGTAGAACATTTGCTGGATCCTGCTACGTACCTTTGCTTATATGGGGTTTTGTGAAGTTTAGATATCCAATATAAATATTGATACTGATATTCAAAATCAGTATCAGTTGAAGGTACATCAAAAGAACGTAACATGGACATGTGATTTTAAAATATCTCGTTCCTTGAAAGTGGGCTATGTGTGTATGTAGGATTACCAGAATTCGTATTAAACCCTAGTTTTTTCTAATAACAGCAGCATTAATAGCGACAGCAACAACTACAGCAGCAACAACAACGGCAGCAGCAACAACAGGAACAACAACAGCAACAAAACTACAACAGCAACAACAGCGGCAACAACAGCAGCAACAACGGCAGCAGCAACAACATCAGCAACAGAAAAGAACTCAATCTAAACCTCAAAGTATTTAAGGGTTTAAGCGGGTCTAGATATAGGAATAACATGTAAACGGTAAATGAAATTGGTTTGAACTTCTACATATGCCTTGAAGCGGAAAATATTGATAAACCAAGGAACTGGTGTCTCTGAAAAGTCGATGTTAAACACTAAAGCTGGGAAATTGATATAAAAGTTGACTAACATTTTACTGTTCATGTTTTTATAATTATTTGTACTGACCACTACGGTGACCTTCGTCTTATCTAAGGGTGTTTCAAAGGCATACTTAGTGATAAAATTGTGATTGGTACTTTTTAAGATTAAAAATTTTTGCGTCATGGAAAGCCATAAATTTCAAAAGAGTTTTACATCCACAAAGCTCTCTTCACACGAGGTAGTATTTTATTTTCTGAAACGAGAATTTAAAGAGATTTATTACACTCTTATCATTATTAATTCAAAATGATATACGGTGTAACGTTAATAAATGCTTTGAGACCTGACACCTCCATGTGGATACTCTTTGTTAAGTGTGATTTTTACTGACAAGGTACCTTAAGCTTGGTACATAAGAAACATCTATAAATGCTAGAGTGTTTTTATTATACACTATAATTCATGATTATTAATCAACAATAAATCTTGTTCAAATGACTTTTGTCATCGTAGAAGAAATATAAATTGTTATTTGGCTAGACATGTGGCCATAAATTTGATACAGCTTCAATGTGACTCGACAGTTAAAAGCAAGATAGTCTTAGATTGACTGACTAGCTTTGACATAAAAGTTAAATCAAAGTATTTCTTATATTTACATAGAAATGTTTATTTGAAATTTATTGTATGAGAGAAAATATCCGACAAGAGCGTACATATTTAAACATTAGATGAGATGTCAATATGGTCAATTGGTACATATCAAAACCCAACGAGAAGACACGGATGAATCAGAACTTTAATTATTTGAGTTTTTAATGTCATTATACTGTTTGATTTATCAGGTGGAGTTCAAAATGAGACATTTGTTGTCATAATGTACACAGATTGAATTTATGTGTACGGTAAATGGGGTCTGTGTGTATACCGTAGGTGACACCGAGCACATGTTTATTTGTAAATCATCTACATAATGACACAAAACTACGTGACGGATATTCTGACACAAAAAATATCTTTTAAACATTTTGTTATATTGCAATCTGTTGCTTTTGTATTTCTTATCTCATCACTGTCTCTTGGAACAGCTTGCTAGTATATAGGATAGTATAATGTATCAACATAACTTCCTGGAGACGGTAACGTCGACTCTGACTTCCTCATACATATCGACTTTTATACCATAGGATGTCACTGAACCTCCCGTTCCGAGACGTTGTGGATACCATTTTACAAAGTGACTTCCTTCATAGGTTAAAGAAATTAAATGAAACAATCTTTACATTTTTTGCAACCGCATATCTTTGGTATTATTTTCATCTTGTTTATATTTAGCAGTGAGTATTGCCGCATAGTTAATGTGGGTCCATATTGAACCTTTTTCTTACTTTACTTATATGGTAACGCTATTAGCCAAAAGTAGGACAATGCAATTGTAGAAAATATATGTACAGTAGTCATTAAAAAGTCTTTTGTAGTACCAGAGACTGTCTTAATATAGAAATTTTACATTAACTTTTTATTTGAGGGATAAAACAATAATACCGATGGGTTTCCTGGATGTGGCTTAATACCGCTTAATAGGAGATAAGGTATAGGCCTACAGGTATTGCAAATCCTCAATCCTCTCTCATTTCATGGTGGCAATTTAAAAAAAATATCTGAAACAGAATCCGTTTATTTGTGCAATGTCATTGTGATCACCACCACTAAAGAGTATATTTTAACGTAACATATTAAATAATATTGATAATTTTTTTTAAAATGTATTCGTTCCTGTTTGCGGTTCCATTGTGCGACAATGTGTCTCCGTGTATAACACCACAACGTTTGAATTGCCTGTCAGGTCATTTTAGTCACAATCGTTGGAAAATCTAGAATGATATAAAAGCTTGTCAACAAAGTAAAATATAGCCACGAAGTGTTGACACGTTAAAATATTTTATGATGGCATAAAATGAGATTTGTCTGTGTAAGCGGGTTAAACCATTATAGATCTTTTCCTTTGAGGTATATATAACTACGTGTATTCAACTTCCCTTAATTAAAATCAGAAGTTGCAAGGAAGTTTTATTTGAAAATTAAAATCAATACTTGTGTGTGCGGAATATAATGGATCTATGTATAACGCAGATGTGACAGTTTTAATGATGAGGAAGAAATATAAAGCCAAAACAAACATTATAAAGTCGATTTTTTCATGTTAAAGAGTTATTTAGTAATCTAAAAACGATGGATCAAAGTAAAACAGAACGATCATATATCCTTCCCGTGCCATCTGTTTCGCACTATTAATATTTATACACGCGGCCATTTGTTAACGATTGTATTCATTTGAAGAACTTACCCTGAAATGTTAGTTGTTTGTACATTCGTTGTGTACCTATTGAAACATCGACTCTTAAACCGATATACATACAAAGCACTAGAACCAGCAACACTATATATCCTAGGGTGTCGGATCTAAGCAATAGATACAAGTCAAGTAAAGAATATATACACCACTAAAATAACTAACGACACGGACAAAAGAAGTCAAATTTTAGGGACAACCTGTCCCAACGATTAACATATAACATGAAAAATAAAAAAAATAAAAATGTTTTTTTTTTTGTTTTTTTTTTCATGTTAAGTTAATTTTGCAACTTAGCAAAGATGGACGGCATGTACCTAATACAGATTTGATAACAAAGATATTACCACATTCTTTGCTGCCTTTTGCCACGACCAAATCAACTTATGCCAGTTAGAAGAAGACGATAGCGACAATCACTGTATGCTGTTTAGGTGTTTTTATATAAGCTCGACTGTGTTACATTTTCACAATTAATGACTCTTAAAGTTGATTTATTTTGTGTTTTCCCTTCTAAACACTTTCTGATTGACATGTCCAATCCTATGCCTGGAAATACCCTTTTTATCATCTCGATTTCTTGGAACCAAGGGATTCCAACTGACCAACAAGCACCATGAAAGGCGCAGTATTACATTAGCAACGGCGGAGGGGTGTAACTGGATGGGGTAGGTATGAAGACAAAGGCAACACAGCTGTCGTTTGACCAAGCACGTAAAAAGAATTCAGCAGGAACATATGCAGCGAAGTGAGGACCAATGAGATGTCAAGGACCTCATTTGAAATAAATATATGAGCATTTGTAGAAAAGGCCACAAAGTACAATTTTTAGATTGTTTATTTCTATTTCCGGAATGCAGTTGGATATGCATGTTGTCAAGTCAGGACGTGACTTGATAAATTATATGGGAAACATTTTGCTTTCTAACGACTAACCAATGTGCATAAATGATAATTCCATATGACAAATATACTGAAAATAAAAAAAACCAATATGTTTAATCAAAATGTAATCCTTTTAACCCGAATCAAGAATTTAGATTATATCACGACACACTCAGTTTCTTTCTATTAAGAGACATCCATTCATCATATGCCAATTCTTGTTTGTGATTTAGGATTAATTCTATGTTCAGTAATCATTTACGTTGATTATTAAAGAAAATGAAATGTCTGTGTACGTTAACTTATTTTTAATATTTTTGCCAAAGTTGATGTAACAGAAAGTGTGGTGTTTTAACTACATGTATATCTATTTGAACTACTTAATTTAGTAAACGAGGAAATGTTCGCGTGGCAGTAATTGTTGCGAATACCCGATGAGATAGTCTACAAACGTTTTAGACAGCAAAGATCTATACTGACCCTTTCTTAACAAGCATATTTGTTTTTTTCCCTAAGACTGTGTATTCATAATTTATACTCCTTCTTTTAGTATAGGCCAGTTGTGATGGTTAAGTAAAATTCTCTGTCACAATATACCCGCTAAAAGACCCGATATTTCGTATGTAAACTGGCACTCACACAAACATCATCACGCAATTAATTTAGGTTCCCGTGGGGCCCGACCTGCAAACGGAAAAAAGTTTTTATGAACTTACCCGGAAATGTACCATAAGGAATCTGTGAGTATAATAAAGAACGTTACAATGTTATCAGTTTTGAGTCAACCTCGAATGCCCGTCAATATAGTTGAGATATAAAGCGTAATAAACATACCCAGAGATAAGGCTCTTGTCAATTTTACTGTGCTTTAGTATCCTTTGACAAGGATTTTACTGTAATTCAGCCGGACCATTTGACACTTATAATTATCATTCAGGGTATGAACATGACATAGACATTAAAATATACGATGTTCAGAGAAATTGTAATGTTATACAGTTGAAACTATATGCACGCTAATATCCAGTAATTTACTATCATTGCATACAATGAAAATTACACGATACAACGTCATCATCCATTATGTCAGAATGAATTTCAAAATTACAAATTACTATGTGTATCTAATACACTCGTCTGTTTTAAAGACAATTTGATGAAAACGAACACAAACTAGATATATTTCCATATCATCTTGTCTTAATTTGGTGTGTAATAGTTTATCGACAGCTGTGATTTTCTTTTTACTGACTCATATACTCCAAAGCAGGCGAATTTCAAGCAAAGCGTCGTCTTATTGAGGAAAAAATGAAAATTCGTGGGTGTTCCATCTTTCAATGTGATAGGTATATTCAATTATAGCAGGATATATCGGGGTAAATATATCAGTTAGAGATGGAAGATATTTATGTCAATGTTCTGATTCTTTGATGTGGTGTATATCAATAAAAAATAGGTAGTATAAAGCCAAGAACGACATGGTAAACACCACCTGGCCGCCAGCAAACCAAACATATTTATTTACATAAAAAGAAAGTTTGTCTGCTTTCTTGATAGACCACATTACGGTTTGAAGGACTTCACAAATAAACCTCTGTCACAACTTCACATTGAGCAGTAAATCTTGACAATCGGAGCGAGTATTTAACATAATATTTGGACTGATTAATAGGTGAAGGTGATAATTTTGACACTCATTATGCTTATAGGTACTAAGTAATGTTAGGATTAATGTATCTTTTTATGAGAAAGACATTAATAAGAGTAAGAAAGTACATAATGGCAGGTCACATCTGAAGGCACAGAATCTTCGTCGTGGGAAGGTAAAAATATATGTCTTCACTATCTTTCATTGTATAGGCGAAGTACATTCTCAGAATCAAATCAATGTAGTTAGACACAACATCAGTTCGAGAATCATCAGTAAGCTCAGTATAGTATTCTACACTTAATTTCCCTCAGACATTTCACACACAAACACACATACATACATACATACACACACACACACAGACACACAGACACAGACACAGACACACACACAGACAGACACACAGACAGACACACAGACACAGACGCACGCATACACAAACAGACACACCGACACAGACACACCGACACAGACACACAGACAGACACACACACACAGACACACACACATACACACAGACACACACACAGACAGACACACAGACAGACACACATACACACACCAAAAGTACGTCATCGCCTAAAATTGTTTTAAAATATTATCTTTATAAAATGCTTTTCATCAATAAATAGGGTATATGCTATTAGACCGAAAGTGTAACTGCTGTCAGCTACTAGGATAATACGTAATAGATATATGTCTGCTATAGAATTTGACATATGATATTCCCATATGTTGTCGTATTTTAATGCTGATCTTCCAGACGAATGATTTTGATAATGACAAATGCTGGTTGAACACTATTCAGTTCTAGCTTTTTCTCGTTATTAGTTCACCTTGATACTATATTTATTTCTGATGTACAATTCATTTGTCGTTACATGATAAAATTGATTTGGTTATAGCATTATACATTAGTGATATTGAATCAAAAACAAAGCAGGGAGATAATTTTGCTTGTCGAGTAAAATGATGTTGAAACTATTTATGTTAGGTACTTCTTTTAAATCACCATTTTAATATAAACCATATACGTCCCAGGAAGTTATTGTTGCTTTGTATTTTTCTTCTCGCCTCTAGTCAGCGCAGATTCGAGCCTCACTAGAATCTAAACTGATTTTGTGAGAATGTTTGACAGTTTACTTCTGGAAGACCTATGGTTTCTTCCTGGGTACATTGTAACTGGGTTCTATCTCCACCTTTAAATATTGGCCACCATCAAAATACTGAAAAATTGTAGAGTCCTATCAAAATAAAAAATAACAATCGTCTTTTTGTTATGAATCAGTTTCTCACAGTTAAAACTTCGAGGGTTTGAAGCAGGTCGTCGACCATAAGCTGGAATATCTTATATATTCAAACCGGTGTTACATTTCAATCCCCTCCTTCTTATTTACCCGGCATGACCCTGTTGTAATAAAATCGGAGACCTTAAACTCGAGTGTTCTTTAAAGTTAAGCTCGTGTTGTCATCGTTTGTGAAGCAAGGTGACATCGATACCTCAGAATGATAATCAAATCAAATGATGTGGGCGTGAAATTCCGAAATTTACGAGGAATACGCCGTTGTTACGTGTAGGAGTCGTTCAATTAAAGTGTCACTCCGACGAATGTTACAATGTACATCTGTTGATATCTTATTTGAAAAGTAACCTATTTCTCTTTGTCACCTTATTGATCAAACTGCCTTAATTTTCGTCGTCCCCTCCTTTTATAAAAATCAAATGTCAGGAAAGCAAAGGAAATATATTACACCTGAAACACAAATCTGAAATAAAATCGGATCTTGACAAGACCACATGCGTCGTTCACGCCATAACTGTTGCTATCCTAGGTAGCGTCACAAAAACATCCAGTATGTCTGTTCGCCAGTGGAATTTACTTCCCTTGTACGTGATACTCGTGGAGATTTGTAATCAAAAACATTTTGCTGTAAAGTCCACATTAGCATTCACCATTCATATTGCTATGTAAAACGAATAATCAGCGTTATTTACACATGTCTGAATCCATAATGAATAAAACAAGAGAGTAAATACTTAATCATAAGCGATAGAGGATTTGACCAAACATCACCATCAGCTTAATATCCGCTGTAATTGTGATTTATTCCATTCAAGTAGAACCAAAGCATAACAAACTCATTAAACTACATTTAGAATAACTTTTAATTTATTTTTTATGAACGAAATATCAGCTAAAATATAAAGACGAAACTTTAACGCAAAGGAGGAGAAGAGAGCTAGTGGGAATTAGAATGTTCTGTATACGTGATGGTTTAGAAGTATGGGAGACTACTAGGAAATAAATGAAACATATATACCAAAGTGAAGAAAAAAATGTGAGAACATTTTTGCTGAAATAAAGAGAACCATAATTAGGAAAGGCTACTTTAAAACACGTTAGGCATTGTTAAACTAAAATCCTGAACATACAGAAATATTGTACCTATTGTAGAGAAACGAAGAAATTACTTATGGTGATGATGACGATAATGATTATGATAAGTTTTACCGCAAATGTTGCGGCAGTTGCCAAATTGCCTAGTGGAACAAATGATCCGATATCAGACACATATTTGTATAAGTGTAGAAAATTGATCTTTGTTTACATATATAAAACCAATTGCTGCTGGTATTCTGATGTAATAGAACATATAATTTATAATAATAACAATGGTTATTAAATCATTGAACAATAGTTTTGTATATATGCATGCATGTATGATATACATCATTATTGTAGCTTATCTGCATTTCTGTCTGTGTGTCTGGGAGGCAGAAAACACAATAAGACGTTTATATAAAACACCCCTGAGAATTGTTATTATTACTGGTTTATGACATATAGAAGGATTTTTGTCATCGTGTCTTCATACGAGACCATCTCATATGGTTATGAAGTACTGATCTGTGTTCTCAGCAATATGATTCATTGTTTATCCACCATCGAAATAGTAAAGACTCAGTTGCTATGTCTCTTTTGTTGAGTTTGACCTTGTGTTAAATTTTACAATAAATTGAACAATACAGCTGCTAACCTTCACTCTAATTGCATGAATAATTATTTTGATTATCAACAAATGTGGATAGATTTTAGTCACTTTTTAGAACATTTCCCTGCATGTTATCTTATTAACGTTCAGAATGTACTCGATTAGATCACTGCCTCTGAAAACATTCAAAGGACAGAATGACTACTAGTACGGGATGATGGTAATTATTAAGTTTAAAGGAGGTACGATACACTGAGTATATTTTTAGAAAAATGTAATGTATTGTATTATCAAGATATTACAAGTTAATTCATATAAATGGTAGTTGCATTTTTACTGAGAAAAAGGCTATTCCCTGCGTTCTCAAACACACAGAACCCTATGTGAATACTCCATTTCAATACAGATTACGCAGTATGACAAAACAATTATTTTTCATATATCATTTCATTTATATCGCATGTGTGTATTGATTATGCAATTTAAATGATACCAAAAACAACGATATAATGCTGCCACAATGCCAATAAATATGGTATGCTGCCAACTCAACATTTTATTTAGTGAAACACATTAATTGCAAACAAGTTCAGTATACCCACCGTAAAATTTGCGGAATGTTGACATCAAGCGCGATATCCCTGTGACAATATCATATCGGTTAGCAGTTCCCTTCTGTATATCAAATGTTCATATGTAGAACACGCCCTGACATATCGGATAATTTTTATTTCATTTTTTCAGCGACTTGTTTTTTTCTTGACATTCACATATATTTGCAATTCCCCGTCATTGAGATGCACCGTTAATCTCCGACTGAAATTGTGCTAAGCGTTGTGATTGGAGAGTCCATACGGGAATAGAACTGGGTTGATGGAACATCAACACATTAAAAGGAATCACCAGAAAAAAATATTCTTGGAATTGATTCTTATTAATGGTTTCCTTTCAGGAATAAGGGAAGGACCAATTTCAAGGAATATACGACAAACGAAGGGAAGACAAAGGCATTTTACCATGGTGCCTTAGTTATGTGCACATGCAGTGAGGTCAGCGAAAAAAATAGACAATGACATTTAACATAAGAAAAACGAGCATCAAAGACTACAAAATCAAAACAGAATCAAAACATCAATATCCTTGAGAACATGTCGATTTTAGGAATATCTTACAACAAAGTTTATCTCGCTAAGATAAATATTTTCTAAATGAATTACGTGTATACATATGCAACGACCCACGCAGCGGATCCGAAGGGACAGAACAACGGTCTGATTGCAGCTGCATCGAGACAGAAACGAAACAACAAACGCAATATTGTTTATTGTAACCAGACTACAGGAGCACAAATAAAATCATGAAATCAAACAGACGACATGGGATACCAAGATTATAGTGTGATAACATACAACACAATCAACAGCATTTCGTGATTTTTGACATGTTAATGAATACTTCAACCATTGTATTAGTTGTAATATTGTTCAAATATCATCTGCAGAAGTAACAGGAACAGTGATACATACGTCGGAATAAATATAATGTAAACTTGGTAATTTTACGACGGTAAACACTTCCAGAAAAAAAGAAACAAAGACAAAATTGATATTATCTGTTTAAACATACTTATATGATCCAGTAACAAAGTACAAATTCAGTTTTAAAAAATACTACACAAATATCAAATATATCAACGTAAGTGAAGAGATATGTGATGGTTTTTATTAACAAGGAATCAAATTTATTGGCTATCAAACAGCATAAACTATTAATATGGAATTAAACAGCACAAACGATTATTATGTAATTAAACAGCACAAGCGATTAATATGTAATTAAACAGCGTTAACGATTATTATGAAATTAATAAGTGTAAACAATTTATACACAGGTAATAGACCATTTTACAATACTGTAGTTCTGAAACATTGGACACCAAAATGATAAAACGGTAACGTCGGCACAATAACTGATTGCCGACTGAAGACTGCAGTATTCGTGAAAAAGGTCTATAACTGTCAACATATTTACTCAGTACCCAAGTTCAACTAACTTTTCATGATTATTAGGTAAAAACACGTATAAATTATTCTGTAACTGGACATATTTATATATTGAAGGCATACAATTGTAAATAATGATGAAAAGTATTGCTCATTTGAAGAAAACTTCAAAAATATTTAAAAATTGTTTGAGTCCGTAGTTAAATTTGGAGTATCGTACTCAACGTATTTATTTGTTTTTTACAGAAAAATCCAATGTGTGATGCAAACACTTATATGTGAATGATGAGAAATAATAGTTTGTTTCCTAATCACTCAAAATCCCAAACGTTTTTCAAACAATTGTACAGTCAAAACAATGAAATAAAAGTTGAGCTTGAGTATTGAGTAAATTTGGTGACTTTGGGTCCATGTATATTTGGTTTCTGTTTTTTAAATGGGTTTAAGTCACATCATGATATGCATAAGCCTAGTATCTGGTATTTTGGTACCAGCTGATTGTCTTATACTAAAGGTAATATTTGGCACTGACAGCACCAATTAAAATTCTAAATTCTTCTTAAACTGAGATAGTCATCTTTTTACAGTGGTTACTCTTAGACGGATTTTGGCTGTACGTTTAGATTTATTATTTGGCCTTGTCTGATACCACTTTCTTTTTAGATAATCTATTTAAAACTGGAGTTCAGTTGATGATGTCTAATTGACAGAAACGATCGTCTTGAGCATTACCACATTGGTATTATGTTTATAATATTTATAACCACTAGGTTGTTGGCACTGATGGTGGACCGTTTGAGTCTCTGAGGATATACATAAGCCTAATATCTGGTATTTTTGTACCAGCCGATAATTTTATACTAAAGTAATATTTGGCACTGACAGCACCATTTAAAATAGTAAATTCTTCTAAAATTAAGATAGATTAATTATTTGGCCTTGACTGATACCACTTTCTTTTTAGATAATGTATTTAAAATTGGAGCTCAACAGATGAGGTCTAATAACCAGAAACGATCGTCTTGAGCATTATCACTTTGGTGTTATGTTTATGATATTTATATCAAAATGGTAAATTATCATTGCATTAGTATGATCAACGAAAATAATATATACCAATGTTAATGACATTTAAAATTTTGTCTTAAGCCGTGAGTAAAATGATGCAAATGTTCAAAAACCTTCATAAAAACAGTTAATACTATTTGTTTTTCTGCAATAACATCAGTTATGTCGACTGTTTTTCTTCATTACTTATAGAGGTCCCCGGTTGTCCATTTTCACCAGATTTGTATCTATATCATGGACATCCAAACGATTTATACTTCGGTATCTGAGACCTTGTATATTTAAATACTAGATCCACCTCTTTGACACTCATATTTCATACCTTACTCGTTGTGAAGCATATTATTTTATAAACTTATAATGTATAAACATCTAATGGTTAAAAGTTACAAAAACTGGGTCCAGTTTACATGTTTTGTAGTAATTTGTAATTCAGGAAGAATGAATATTTTCACAGTTAGAAATGCAATAGCTTGATGTGGGTTGGTAATTGATTTACAATAAGTTCTCATTAGTTTCTGGTATACCTGTAATATGAGTTTATAAGAACATAAGTAACATAACGCGTCTATTTAATAATTCAGGATAATTGTTGTGGTAGATTGTAATAGCAATACCTCTAGCTATTTCTCACAACTTGTATTTTCCTATAGCCATACATACTCGATGTACAGCCGGTGCCATGTGTACCGACATGTTAAAAATAGTGTGCTTACCATTCGTAACTGACATACTGGTACAAGCCAGGTTTTATCAATGTTTCAGAAGTCGACCATAAAGGGGACTGACAAGTTGCAAAATATTTTCATCATAAATATAAGATTCATTTTTATTCTGAAAATTCATTGCTTTATTTCTGATAAGGTTTAGTGCCGTCGCTTAAAAACACTGTTTCTTTAGAAAATCAAAGTCGTAAATTTTTTGAGCGGTTTCTGTAACAGTAATATTGTTGAATCATGGGAAGGAACCCAACTCGGAGCAGGTGCCCATATGTCCGCGCTCAGACCTCTTTTACCATTCATGGAACTAACTGGTGTTTGTTGGTCTGTTCCAATGCCTATTTTTTCATATTTCAAAGGCAGTATCGGAGTTCTTTACTAATACATGAAGTTTTGTTTTACAGACATATATTTTAGTCAATATGCTTACTATTCTATACCAAATATTCGTTATGGGTAGCACCGATTCAATTTTACTCTTCAAAAGCTGCGATAGTCATCTTTTTACAGTGGTTGCCATTTTACATTTTTGGCAATATATTTAGGTTCATTATTTGGCCTTGCGTGGTACCACTTTCTGATTTGAAAATCTACTTGTATCTTAAGTTTAAGCTCTCGAGTGATGAAGTCTTATTGACAGAAAGGATCGTCTTGTGCATTTGTTTAGACCCTGAGTTTTGCTTTGGTATAGACCCTTTAGCAGTTACTGTGGTCCTGTGACTTTGCCAGTCTTCCGGTTGGCAAAATAATGAAGATTCCTGGAAAATGACGTCAAGAAACTATAACGACGTATATGTTTTTGAGGGTATTTCTATCATTTTGCCAACCGGAAGACTGGCAAAGTCAAAGGACCGCAATTACTGCTAAAGTGTCTATTATGTATATGATATTTTATATATATGGTGATCATGATATAAAGAATATAATTCATTTTATATATAGTTTAGCGAAATTACAAAAGGCATCCGACCTCAGGAAATGTATGCGTCTTTCGAACAAGTAATTTATCACAGAAAATAATATTAACCTCACAGAAGTTGTGAAGTAAAATATTAATTTTGATCATAATTTTAGCAGATTTATGCGAGCTAATTAGGACCAACTCATATCAAATTCGAGATAACGTTAAAGTTAATTACCTGAATTTCATTTAATATTTCAATGATGAAATATTAGATTAAAACACTTTTGAACATAAAAAATCTTTTTTGCGAGAATTGATAATTTATTTTATTTCTTAAATTCACGTGACTATTTTTGTAACTCGGTATCTATAAATAGTTATTACTATTGTTATTACCCAGTTTTAGCTGCCTGATATTAAATCGATCAAATATATCATTTATGATAATACAATGTATAAAACATTCCAAACGTTATTTGATTTATAACTTAAAATAAAAAATCTAAAAGATATCATAACAAATCACGATAAATGTATATTTTGACCCATTTTCATAAATTCAACATACAACATTTCATATTGAAATTTATCATATATTTTATTTTGCTGTTAGAAAATTTGCCTTTAGTTTTTACGCGGAATTATGTATATGTAAGTACGTGATGGAAATGTTCGGGGAACCCGTGACCTGGTACGTTCAATGGCCAGATATTGATGGTCACCTTGTATTCAGATCCATATAGTTTACGATCCCTGCAACTTAGGCAAGAAAACATAACATGTCTATATGGTTATTGGCATCAGCAATAGATAGCAATGCATATAATTTACATGCACATGCGCAATGTGGTACGTGTCCATTTCAGCGGAATGTTGAGATACATCAATATCTTTATCTATGACGATCTTCTGACATCCTTTGATATGTCTTTGTTAAACATCAGTCAGCAAATTCCCTTGACAATACCAAAGCTTTTTCATGTTGAAATTTAATGAAGCCTACGTTATTTCTCTAATCAATCTTTATTTGCTTTGTGTGCATGCTTGGGTAATTTGAGTTATTTATATTTTGCGTGAGGAAGGAATACTCGTTACTGCCTATAATTCATCATATTGACTGACAACAATATCAAATAAAGAGATAATATTGTACAAATTGTGCAACAGTTTGACAAATAAGTTCCTCTGACACAATCGTTTAATGACTTGATTTTATCTATGGAAATGTAATTTATTTTTTACGCTTCTAAAATCATCCGGTTCATGAAAACGACCTGTGAAAACAACTGTGTGCTTGGTTACATAATTCCGATGAAAATCTGGTGAGATACCCTCAAGAAAATCGCTCAAGTCACGAATACGAAATCGAGTTGCACTTGCTATTATTACGTATAATTCCCATGAATGTCTAAATACTTTAAACACGCTAAAAAACTAAATGCGATACCTGTCCATTTTCCATTTGAGTAGTTAAGACTTATATTGAGTTGTAGTGATTCCGAAAAATATTTCAGCTTAGAGACATTTGGAAAAAGACTACAATAGTTATCCCCACTGAAATCAACCGAAGGAATTTCAGAACGGTTGAAAAGAATAATATTAAAGTCATGTATATTCCGCATGCTACAGTCTCATCATTCGCTGATAAATCTTGTGGTTGATACATGTATTTTAAAAACCTCTTTTTATTCATGCCATAAATGATCAATCATACAGTGACATAGATTCATTTACCTAAATAATCCCTCAACCGACCGAGTCCAATTTGCCATCTGTGTCGAGGTAGCTGTAGATCCACTTGGAAACACATTTGTCATTTTAAGAATTTTAATTTTGATGAACAGAGTTCATTTAAGGTTTACATACTGTTTGTGCTATAAGATTCGTGAACGATAAAATAAGTCTTTATCGTACTGATGAGTTCCTATTGGATCATGTATCTTTTTAGAAAGCTTTGTTTAATACCGTTGCCAAAGGATTTACAAAGTTTTATAAAGTTGAAACTATCGTGAAAAACATTACCAGTTAACAGTATTCAGTAATATATAAACCTGTAGCGGATATGGTGACAGATTTGCTATATTACAGGGGTCTCGATCCTTCCCTATTGGTACAATTTTTCATTAGCCTGTGATCATTTACCCCCTTGCACACAATTATATATATATATAAAAAGAATGATAAAAGGTGCACGTCATTCAAAAATGTGATTAGCGCACATTTAGTAGTGGAGGTAGGGTGACCAAAGTCTCGCATACACTGGAAGTTCCTAGGTCCCGATTTGAATTTGTAGAACCATCAGATAATAATTAATATTTCAAAATTATCATATTTGTTGTCAAAATCTGTCACGTGATGAATACGTTCTCAAATGCTGTTATGATATCTACTGATATAAGATTATCAGGGTTATCTAAAGATACAGTTCATACCAAAACTCTTTTATACCAATCAAAGACAGCCAATTTCCACTCAATAAGTATCAGAAATAATAGATTAGTTCCATATTGCGGTCACACATATTTGAGGCGGTCCACCTATTAATAAACCGGGTATTTATATACATGGATGTGAACATAACTATATTTATATATCGATAATAAAACGCAAAAGAAGTAAAGTACACGTGTCAGGTACATTGAGATCAATTTATCTGTTGCTTGGAATTTGTGTCTCCGTTATTTCCAAAAACTGAATATTTATTTATCTCATTTCATAAAGTTCTCATCAACGCCGGAGAAATGAGTTTGTTTTAGAAATACATGCTATTTCATATTTATTGCTTCTTGTTTCGTAAATGCCAACGAGAAAGAAAAGTAATTTACTGTAAAATGCAATTTGATCAGATATGGAAAAGTAGACATGAAAGACTGACGTAATAATCAATGATAAATATATATAATAGCTCGTGTATACATACTCATTTAGACATTATTGGAGAAAAATTGATATATTGCACAGTAAAGTCCAAAAATTTGATAATGCCATTACATCTGTATTCAAATTCAAGACTGATCACATTCCCTCAACCATTACATTTTGTAATCGTCTGCTAGATGCACACGAGGTTTCCTATCATCCTTTATCAGTACAGCCGGGCCATCATTTGATTGAAAACAGACAATATAGGAAATTATATTGCCACGGTGGTGTGAGAGAACATCGATCACATTGACAGACCGATAGTATTGGAAAGTATTATAAATGACGACTGACAAATTTATTGTGATTTGTGATATCATTTAACACGGGGATTTATGATCAATGGTATAAATTGCAATATTATATTGAAAAACATCACCTCGGTGAACATTTGACACATACTAATGGTGTTTTCATCTCGTATGTATGCTTAGGCATATTAAAACCACATACATGTGTTCAAATAATTAAATCAGATATTCCAAACAAAACAAAACGTCAAACCTAAGAATATCGCAGTTGATTAAACCTTGCGACTCCTGTGGACACATTTCCACCTCAAATATGTTAAGAAATGCTTAGATTATCTTTTGGAAATGTTTTAAGTCCATGCCATTGTCTTGAACAAAACTGGAAACATACCTGTATACATAAATTAGTTATCTGTTTGTCAGTTATATCAACTGTTCAAAAGACCGCGACAGTCAGGCATAAATTACTTATCTGATTTGAAAAGGCTTGTAAAATACCTGACAAACAAAACAAGAAGATATTTGGATTCCACGCGATCACTAAAGTCATGTGACCTGTCATCAAAATGTCGTCTGCGCTTTTAGTCACTTTAACCACTTGCAAAGTTGTTCCCGCTTTGATCCATGATCCTGTAACACAGAACATACCAACCATGTCTATTGTAAGAAACAGTATACATGTTTAACAGTCATTTATGCCAAAAGTTCAGAACGTGTTGGGAATGCAAGCGATTAGATTAAAAGATATCTGCGCATGGCGTTTAGCAAGAATATATTTAAAGAAGATATCATTATAGGCCTTTCTGATAATGTCAATTTGAGTTGATGTGATATGTCTGAAATTGTTATCCATGTTATTTCACGACACCAGTCTTTTGTGCTCTTTGCATGTTGAGTTGACCCTATAATCATCGAAGTAGAGTTAATTAAAAAGACGGTAAAATAAGACCTTAGTCAGAATTTTAACTCCTTGTGTAGTGTTTTGCTCAGCGATACAGGGGATAAACGGCATTTTAAATAGTGAAGCCTTCAATTTGGGTCAAAAACGCAATAGTACATATTTCTATCGTCCGACTACATTCTTTTAGTGCTATAAAATTAATCAATGAAATATTATAGGAAACACGAAATATCATTTTCGAGAAACCTCGTATCTTTTCTCCTAATGACAAGATCTCAAATTCGACATTTCTCCATAATCTGAGTGATGGTCTTGGATTGTTTTTCAAAGCTTATCTGTCATTGTACTCGATCGGTGTGTGCAGGGTGGTGATTTGCAGAAGCTAATACCATACCTTCATCCACTACAATGACAAGTTGATAGAAGCAATAAGCCCGAGTTTAGATTTACACTGACAAGCCTTCATTTGTTTGACAGAAACATGAAATCCTATAGCAAAGGCGCAAATTACTGTCCTAATTATATGACAGTTGGTATGATTATGTGTAATTTATTTCTCAGAACTGTCAAACGGGTGTATCATTTTGTTAATTATCTTTCAACAAGATTCTTCAAGCTTGATACATGAAAGAAAATGTGTTTTTATCATGTTTTATTCATTCTGTTTCAAACATAGTTGCAGTAAAATACTACAATAGCCATAGATAAAGAAAAATGACACATAATCAATTATACGGCATGTAAAAACCCAATGTTATTTCTAGCGACGTACACAAATACTTGGCAAATCGAAATGATTTCAGCTCACCTGAGCCGAAGGCTCAAGTGCGCCATTGTGATCAGTCCATCCCTAATAAATATATTAAACTATAGTAAGTAACTTTTGCTACAGTAATGGAAAGTTTTTACTGTTGTAAATAAAAGTTTTTACCATAGTAGTCAAGTTCTTCAATAGAAAATATTACTGGAATAAACCAAAGTTTTTACTAGGGTAAAATAAAGATCTTACTATAGTAACTCATTGTGTACTATAGTAAATTATAGTTTACTATATTTACTATAGTATATTTAGTTAGAGTTGACTGTCGTCCGTCCGTCACATTTTCAACATCTCTAAAATCGCTTAAGGGATTTCGACGAAACTAATGGAAGCAAGTACTTAATATCCTCATTTTTCACTTTGATATGATGTTTCTGGTTTTCCTTGGTTATCTATGATTATCTATGATCATTTCATGTGTTTGTTTGTAATTAAAAGCTGAAGAAAATCTTTCGTGAGAGATTTCAAAAAGGAAGGGCTGTAATTTTTCAAAATGTCAGCTTGATCTTTAAAACCAATGAGGGATTTGATGAAACTGTACCGGAGGCAAGTACTCAAGATCATCTACAAAGTTTGTGTTTTCGGCCAGATTGGCTCAGGGGTGGAAAGAAGAACTTTTTACTTACATGAAAACGATACCAACTGTAGATTTAGTACGACTAACATTTACCTGTGTCTTGGACTAATGTCAATATAGGGATGATTTTTTACACGACACTTCTATTTTGGTTTCATATGAAGGACATGACTATAACGTATTATGGGCGCTTGGTAAAGAAACAGTCACTGCCTGTCTCAAAGCGGGATTATGTATGATCTGGAAAGGGAACCTCGCGCTTTGAATCATGAAGTCTCTCACTTCTGGTCAGCGCAGGTTCGAACACCGCTGGAATCTAAGCTGGTTTTTGTGAGAAAGTTTGCTAGTTTACTTGAGGAAAGTCGGTGGTCTATTTTTGAGTACATTGTAACCGGGTTTTATCATCCACCAATAAAAATGGCGCCCACTATATAACTAAAAGAAATGTTGATTGTAGCCTAAACCAATCTTCAAAATTCAAAATAGAAAAGGGAATCGAACCTGGAAAATACCTCTTGTGAACACAACGCTCTCACCAACTAAGTCTCCGACAGATGTCAGAAGTGTTGAACTTTAATTTTACAATGGACACAATCGATCACATAAAGTTTGATGGAAAACCAAATCGTCATGACTTCTATAGTTATACGATAGTTTAATAACTTTAGGATATCTAATTGGAAGAAAATAGTTTGAGACGGATCTCAAGTGACAATTCTCTGACATGTGCTTCAGATTGTCATAACGTTTCTGTAATAGTTGTACTCAATGGATTCATTGATTCAAGCGTCACACAAATGCTATAATATACTATAATATTACATAAATAAAAGTTATAGTTTTGTAAACAATAAAAGAGGCCAAACCAAATAGTCAAGGTGATCGTTCCTGTCAATTAGACTTCATCATTTGAGTTTAAATTTGATATAAATGTAGATGTCCGATATAGAAAATAGTATCGTACAAGGGAAAAAAAATAGTAATATTATTCCGAGTATATTTCAAAATCCGTCCAAGAACAGTCACGGAAAAATGATGACTAGCTTTTAATGAAATTGGAGTTTAGACAATGCTATCCATTCAAAATATTACTCCAATATAAACTGATAAGCTGACTAAGAAAGTTATCAAAATAACAGGTAGATATGTCATCGTGATAAATATGTAATTGTAAGTTTCTTCAAAACAGAATACATGTATGTGTCGGGGATATAATATGCAACATGGGATGCCATATCTTATGCAATCTACAAACTGGCATTTTGAACGCACTGAAAAGTTTCATCTTTTATGGCCATGTAAGACTTAATTTGCATCCCTTTGACAAAGGGCAAAATAGAGATATTCACATGTTATCAACATAGTAAATAATGACTGAGTTAAAATAGTGTGACGTGTAGAAAATAGCGGGCATTCATATACCTCTATTAAAATGAACATTCTTCACTCGCGGTGGTAATAAAATACTTCTATCTGAATATATCAGGGTGGGTCCCCTCAAATCTTCACGTTTTTACGTGGAAGATAGAGGCGACTATCGAACGCGACTACTGCTAGTTATCAGTGCTTCATGGTTAATATATTAAACAACATGTTGTAAATCCTTTACAAATTGGCCTGGAAGTTTTGTGAATGTTTTCAATGATAAAAAAAATCTTTGTGTAACAAATCAGAAAGCATTATAAATCATTCAATTACAGATAGTTTTATTTCCAAAGAAATTTCTTGTGTTTACTGTATACATTTGACAGTAAGATCTAGCGGTATAGAATGCTTCAAATAAAAAAAATCTGTACACATATTATATATTTGATTGAAGTGCGCTAATCTTGACCATAAAACTTTAGAGAATAAACGCGTGTGATAAAAGAGCACACATAATTTGAATTATGAAATGAATTTATTTTTCACACCACGTATCTTTATTCAGATAAGAGCTAGTTTACTGCTTCTGTTAAAAGGATAACTCACATAAAACTTGAAATAAATGAGAACATAAAACTTTGTAGCATTTTTCTACAGATTTATCGTCAATGAGGAATGGGTATAGTCAATCGTGTGTCGGGTACTTTCCAAGGTTACTCAGTAGAATGAGAACAAAATGAAAATATCAACAACAACAACAACAACAACAACAACAATAATATTAATATTAATAATAATAATAATAATAATAATAATAATAATAATAATAATAATAATAATAAAAATGACAATAATAATGATAAATGAAAAATAAATTCAAAAGAAAAAAATAATACATCTCAATTAAGATAAAATTGTGTTTTAAAAGAATAAGATACAATGTAATTTGAAATTATAAGACGTTATATATATATATATGTGTGTGTGTGCGTGTGTGTATGTGTGTGTGTGCGCGCGTGTGTGTGTGTATATTATTATTAAATATGTGTCATCCTCCATTTTCTTTGGCACGTAGAACATGAATATTTCAAGAAGGTAAACCTAGAATAAAAATTCCTTGACTGTGTGTTGTCTTTGATGCTTTGTCGTACAAATTATATTACCCCTATCGCTTGTACATAAAAACGAGGTGTAGGATCATTTACACTTACACAATAGTTCAAATAAAATTGGACACCTTAATGGTTAGGTACCCGGACCTACACTTGTTAACTTTTAGATAAATGTTATGTTTTTGTCAGGTTTTATTGTCAGTTGGTTCAAGTTTATGGGATCTACCTGGCTTGGTTGATTTATTTCAAAATCACTAGCGTTGTGTTTTAAAATATTGTCAACAGAGAGAAAAGTGATATAATCTCAAATTTTTAGTTTCTAAAGCAAAATCACAAATGCAAATGTATCACAACGGGAGAACAAATTTATATGTCTCATTGTATGAATGTATATACACACACACACACACACACATATATATATATATATATATATATATATATATATATATATATATATGTATATGTATGTGTGTGTGTGTGTATGTGTGTGTGTGTATGCATCGAAATAAACATTTAAACAGGGGATGCATACTCCTCCATGGCACCAGATCTCACCTCTTGATTTCCGTCCGTGTTTGTCAAATTTATTTATTAAATTATTAATATACATTGGTGTCTGAGAATATATATATATATATATATATATATATATATATATATATATATATATATATATATATATATATATATATATATATATATATATATATATATATATATATATATACTCCCCCCCCCCCATGGGATACGTTATAATAAGAGTGTGATTCATTTCAATCTAAATCACATGACACTGTGTTTCCTAAATACCCACCATTCTTCTATGTTATTAACTGGCGTAAATGCATTTTGAAAAATAATACATATCATTGATAGCTTTACACTCAATCCATCACTTAACTGTTTATCCCATTTACTAACGATATTTGTTCTTATTGATATTGCAGTGAAGGCTGCTTTCTTTTAAGCAGACGTTTAGCTTCCACGCGCAGGATGTGAATTGTCGTTTGCTCTGAGAATTTACAGTCTTCAGGTGTTCTCTATTGGTTTGACTTTCCGGTCGATTTCAATATCAAATTAGTCTCTCTGATCATTTGTCGGTAGCGTCGTCGATTATTGTTATTTATACTGGTGTGCAATGTTCTATTTCACATATATTCTAATGGACACTAATGAAATATAGCAAGAAAGCTCTCTCTTCTGTCTAAATCTGTTGAGCACGTGATTTATATGACGTTAATGATACAGCTCGGAATATAAATCAGAACGTATTTAGTGGGTAGCTGATTCAACCCACCCAAGAGTCTTTGTAGGCAAGATATCCATCACCCCTGCGTTAAAGATGATATATATTTACGACTATGATATCAAATGACTTGTTTTATGCACATCACTGCAGAAAACTAATTATCTAGCAAAGATTATCTTTTTCCTTCTGACTTTATTTCAAAGTCTCGAGTTAATGACATTCGTAGAATGTTTTGGGGGAAGCAGATGGATTGCTATCTTTGTGCTTTTGGATGTTTCTATTTTTATGCATTAGTTGTTCAGCTGCCATTACATATTCACAATGAAATTATAAAATTAATAGTCAGTGCATAAAAAGAACATAAAATATGTATTTGACACCCTTATCGAGTTGTAGCTTATTATTCACCAAAACATGATATTCACTTCACTGAAATTAGAAATCTGAAAAATCCTAGTCACTCTTGTCAAGTTCGCTGTTTATCATGGAATATGATGTTTCAAAGAAATAAATTCCGAAGATGATATAAATTTTCCATACAATCACTTTTAGTCTAACACACCCACCCATCCACCCCACACACACACACACACACACACACACACACACACACACACACACACACACACACACACACACAACACACATATATATATATATATATATATATATATATATATATATATATATATATATATATCTTAATATGTGATGATGTCAGTACTATGCTCAGAGTGTATCATGTTTTTTTTATAGCCATTAAATATTTGATTGACTGTTAATGTAATTTGATTGATTTTTAATGACAATAAAAGCAAAACAAACTTTGATCGTCAGTTGTATATTCATAAATGACATTAGTTTTAGAACAAACAACACAGTAACAAGGTCATTTATGATGGGAATGACATATTATGATTTTCCACTGAGGTCAAAGTAATTCAAAGCCACCCGAGGCATTTGTGTCAAAGCTAAAATTTACTGATAATGTCACTCAGGACCACCATGTTTCACATATAAAAACATAATGTAAGAGGACCATAAAGTAGACATTATTTTACCTTTTAAGATTAAGTTACAAGTGTACGCTTTAGAAAAAGACATCTGACTTTAGGTAAAAAGTGAATATACTAAAGATACACATGTATGTGATTTAAAAAGTTTACAATTAAACAAATGTTAATACAAAGGTACGCCATTCATGAAACAGGTACTTTGCATAGTGAATGTAATATGAATTATAAACACATTATTGTAGTAAATTAATTGGTGCTATATTCCTAGGGATAAAGTGGGCTAACCTCTGACAAATGAGACTAGTAGAATTTATGTTTTCTTGTCTGATTCTATTAACTCGACATTCTTATGTTTTTCTTTTGCATACCACAAAAATGACAAATGTTGTCTCCCAGTTTGTGTGCCCTGTGTCTTTGGTGTCACTAATGCGTATATGCTTCTTTTAGAATTTCGCGACATATTTCAACGTTGATATTTTATTATTTTGGTATTATGTTTATACAAACGTTGATATTTTATTATTTTGGTATTATGTGTATACAATTTTAAAGGCTTTATGCCATCGTTATATCATATTGATTTTCTTTGTTCAACAAAAAGATGTCCTGTTTTCAGAGGTATATGAAATCTAAAAGTGAAAAAACCTGTATCCTGAACATTATAGTTCGCCATACCGTAATTATCTTTTAACTATATATAGTTATATCTGACGCCCCAGATTTTTGTGTCTGACGTCATTTTTGGCTCAATAATAAAAAAAAAAAAAATAAAAAAAAAAAAAAAAAAAAAAATAATAAAAAATAATTAAATTAAAAAAAAATAAAAAATAAAAATAAATTATGATTTTGTAAAATGATGATGGAAAAGGAGTGCTTAATTTAAATTACACTGCTTTGAAGTTGTCCGTTATTACATGAGAAGCCAGACCAGAAAATTTGGGTGTTTAAGATAATAAATATCATCGTTTGATCCCGCTGCTAGAGATATCCAAATTAGTTTGGTTTTAGGAATATTTATTATAGGGCAACATAATAGTTATGTTATTGTAATAATATAATGGTGTGATGTACACTTCTTGTATTGATGCTTTCTAAATAGACACTGGTTTATAGATAAATAAAAATTTACCCACAAAAACGATGGACGATTTATTATAATAATAAGAGTGCCATTCAGGATTTTAATATTCCCAATCTGCTCATTTTAGTGTCCTATAAAATCTTTTAAATTCATGTTTGAAGTTATCAACATTATCTAAACGTCAAACTATATAGACTAAAGCGAAGTTATACTTTTTATAAATGGCGCATGATGCACCAATCATGAACCATGACACAGATTTGGTCACAGAGCTTGTTAATTACATACTATACAAAGTTTATATAATGCAATAAACATAATGTATTTCAAATAGGCCTGTATCACTCTTAATAAAGGTAGTCGCCATAAAGTAAAGAATTGCCATTAATCAACATATAACAAAAAGTTTAAACATGAGTTAGGTTCTATGATGAATTCAAGTTATTTAAAGTTATAAATGGTTTTCGAATAACTTGTAAATCACGAATCATTTGAAATGAATGTTATGGTGTTTTGCTGTCAAATAATAAAACATTTTATGACAGCCGGTTGATGTATGTCCATAGATATTTATATCAAATATTAAGATACATTTCATACCATTTATAGATCTAGTAAAAACATACATAAAGCTTACACAGAGCCTCTCGGTATTAACCTTCTAGTACAATACTGTGTGTATATATGTAGGCAGAAGGGTCGACTTCAATCTTTGTTTTAAATGAAACATTGCCGCAAATCTTACGTATTCATTTCTTTAGATTACATTGGATATATAACAAAGACCACCTTTTAGAAATAATGTATTTGCAGACATAAAACTGCTAAAAAACTATTATCTTAATTGATACTACAACTCGCAGAAAATGTGACATTTTTGTTAGATTACAGGAGTGGGCATTCATTTTCTTGCCATCTGAATAAAAAGTAGAATGGGAAATTTCATGTATGGAAATTTAAAACATTTATGATCGTAAAAACTTTTCATTTCCTTTCAGGCACCTGGTCAATGATACATACATACATATACATATATATATATATATATATATATATATATATATATATATATATATATATATATATATATATATATATATATATGTCTCATTACAATATTTATATACATATTGACTATATATAGCCTAAAGCTTAAGTAATTGCATGAGCATTTTGCTACTCATTTATAATGATCATAAAATGAGTGACCCTTTCAATACAGACACTAAACGAGTTTGCATTTCACCAGCGATGAGCGTTGAACACTTTACTAGATAATAGTTTATGTTGATCCTCTTTTTATCTTCTATTTAGTGTTTTTCTAACATTGATTTGATCATTGAAAACAGGAACTAGTTTAGTTTGATTTTTTTTTCGGCATACTTACTCCTGATCCCAACTATGAATTTTACGATGGTCTGTTGTCCACAACATTTGGATAGTGAACCTCCTGAGAATTTATATATTGATATCCTTGAATGTATTCATTACCGAAGTGTAATAGGAATTAATTATAAAATACTTCCTGAATAACTTCAAGTACAAAATTATTGATCCCAAAACGTATGAGATTTCACCTACTGTATCACTGCATCAATTGTCAAATGTTTACCGGATTTTACTTGAATATACATGCACGAGTTTTGCATGAGATGAAATACACCGATGCATATATAACTTCATTTAGTCAATACACAGATTGCTTTTCAGGACATTTGACTAATATTTGATTACCGTGTATCTCCGATATCACATCCTTGTTCTTAGCACCAGCTTTTTCTAAATAAAGACAGAAATTCATTATTACATAAATCAACCATGTTGAGGTGATTTAAAGTTATATCAATACTCAACATACGTTTTTTCTTGAATGTGTTACGCATATTTTATTTCCTAGTTTAACTTAATAGTACAGTATGGCATTAATATACAATAATTTTGAGATGAAATAAGCCAATATACCATATAGACATTTTGTTTAATTATTTTTAATTTTATTTTCATACTTCAAATTCAATTTTAATGAGGTATTACTGTGGCACGCCAAATTAACATAACTTAGTTAAACCTTTTTTTCCCCAGTTAAGCTTAGCCTTTTCTCAATTGATTTGAGTTACTGGGAAAAAGAAGGTTTTACTGGAGAAAATCTAGGTCTAACTAGGTTTAAATCATCAACGTGATTTAGGCCTGTCATATACATATAACTGCTCATTCAACACCACCATATGCTAACTTTAGGCTTTTAGTACAGAAAAAAGTAAAAGTCCATATATAAAAGTTTTGATAATTATTCTTCTTGAAAATTTACATTTCCGGTAGAACTTGTACCAATTCATTTAAAACTGTAGATCTACTAAATATTTACATTTTTCTGATATAATGATAAAACAGAAATATGTGACAAAATTAAGAAACGCTGCACATAGAAATAGGAAAGGAGAGATGAAACTAAATTGTTGTTTGAAATGGCAGCTCCAAGAGATAAAATCAATGTAAAATACCGTGGCTAGATTTTGACAAGTTCTGATTGGACGAACAAATGCTCATGTGACGGTTACGAACGTAGTTCGTGGTTCATTCCGCGAAAAATGCTGTATAAGTGCAAGGTCAAAATATAAAGTGTCTGTACTGCTGCACCACGTGCAATTCATGTTATATAGTAGAGTCATTTGAGTTATTGTACAAAACAGGAGCAAAAAGTGATGTTTTGACATATTATATAGACAGACAAATTACGATTTTTCTGTTGTGAAAACGCTTACAACATTTATCAAATAAATAACCTGAACTGGTCGAGAGGAACAAAAATATCTTTCTCAGTAAATCACAAGAGAAAAGAAACAGTAATAAGGCAATGATATTCTGTGACTAATGTTATGCTTTGCCGATTAGTTATTGTTGATATATCTCATTTCAATCAAATTAAACAAGTGACAGGAATTGCATGAATAATTAATAATAAATTATTATTGAAGTGATGTCTCTCTAATCAATCATCCTAACAAATGCAAAATGCTCAGAAAATTCATTCAAAGTTAAAAGCATCTCTTTTATCTAAAATTGTTGCCCTCGTTGTCCTTCATAATTTATCTGAAATATGAAACTTTGGCGGGATCATGATTTACCCTACGTATTTGTAATTGAACGTAAGATATTTTTGTGCATATCAGCTTATCAGATAATGACATATAATCGAAATATTGACAAGCAGAGACAATAGACGTTTGTATGATATATGTTGTAAAACAAAAATATCGCATTTCATGTTCATAAAGGAGGACCCAAAGGTATTCGAATGTTTGTATAGAAAAATTTAGTAATTCTACAATAAACCACAGAAGAGAAGAGGGAAGAATCTTTTGGTCTAACAGTAATAAGTTTGACTTAGTTTTACTCAGATTCACGTATTTTTAAACTACAAACGTATAACTGATATCGTACGCCAAAATCACATCAATTTGAACAATTAATTTGTGTTTTTAGCATGCCATAGAGCTCTCCATCTCAAATTCCTGCCTTGATCACCTATTAGCGTTTCAAATGATCCGATATGCGTGTTCAACATATGAATATTTCATATACAAAGACAAAGCACTAAATGAGAAGTTGTTGTTACAGGGATATTTGGAACTGCACTTGATGTCAACGTTCCACAATTTTAAGGACTATATACAGTAAAACCTGCTTAAGTGACCACCTGTGTATAAAGACCACCTGGTAATAAAGACACCAATTGTACAATTTTTGTACAAATAAACCTCTATATAAAGACCACCTCCTTATAAAGACTGATTTTGTTGTGTCCTTAAGGGGGTCTTTATATATAAGTATTACTATAATGACTTTGTTTGCAATTACCATGTTTCACTAAATTAAATGTTGATTTACGCGATCGGTAGCGGTTGTTGAGTCGTCTGTACCGATTGTGACGAGGATTTTTATTTACTATTACGTAATCGGGATGTCAACATTAGGTGAATCAGTACATTAATTATTGGACGTATTAAATCTTTATTACTTTAAATTAGTTCAAAATGAAAATAAAATCCCAAAGACAATAATAGTCCAAGTTTATTATTCTTGAAGGCGGTAGTGTCAGTCATTAAAGCAACAAAGATTAAATATAAAGCAATTCATCTTTACAGTTTTATAGATATCTATGACAAAATGTGTCTGAAAGTGATGAGTGTGAATTTCATTTGATGTCAGAAATAATGAATTTCAAAATCTCAAGAATATGTGTACATGTATATATAAAATGAAATATAGAATAGTTTGCCAATTATTTCTAGAACATCGGTTGTCTATTTTCAGCCATATTTGTTACAGTTGAAATGAAGAAGTACCAATGGATATTCGAAAATCCAAGTCCATTACAATGTGACAAATTTTATATATAATGGACTTAACATAACAATAGGGTGCCCAGTGTCGAAAAATAAATACAGTTAACGAGTTTAAGTTAACGGAGTAACACACGACTAAATTTATTTGCAAATCATAGGAACATTTTTATATTTTACAATCGTGACTGTCGTCATACGTTCCCGTGGTCACAATTTTCTAAATTTCGTGTTTTTACAGAGTACCCACTGCTACCGTATTGTAGGAGGGATCTTTAAACATGAAAATGCATTTATTGCACTATTTTTGGTGATAAGATGATTCCTAGATAATTCCTACAATTTTCCTCATATACTTTGTTCACAAAAAGTCAATATTTTCTTAGTTAATAAGATATTTGTGAAGAATATTCTATCTAATATACAGTGCCCCTCTGTGACTTGTTTATGAACAGATTTAGTTTCAGAATCATACAAGATTAATATTGACTAAACAATTTTACATTCCAAATTTGATAGAACTCTGATCATGGGTCATCATGTCCAGAAGAAGACAATTTTTAAATGATGTACCGAGATTTGGTCCTTTAATACATTGTAGGTGCCTAGGGTTCTTAACCAATATATATATATATATATGCAGTTTTCATTCGCAAACTGTGACTTCGTAGATATTGACTTAAGAATCATGCATACAAGACTTGAATGTCATCTAATTATTGGTTCGCGAGAAGAAGAAGACTTAATTATAAACCAAGAATTTGTCCTTTTTGGGCCCTATGGAACCCTAAACATATTTCCGTTCGCAAACTTTAAGTGTCTTTATATTGGGATACTTCATACAAAGTTCGATTAAAATTAGCCTACTGGTTTTCTGAGAAGAAGTTGAAATCGTGTAAAAGTTAACTTCGCACTACAGCAAACAAAAGATGATCACAATAGGTCACGTTTGGTTCAGGTGAGCTAAACAATTACAGCTACTAATGGCTACGACATTTTTTTCTGTACTGTTTGCAAGAGCAGCGACATTGCTGTGCAGGATTGAAGTGATTAGACTGTATAGACTTAACAGACATTTCGTTTCCATACCCCCTCCTTTACACCCCTTTACAGATTTTCTGTACTTTGCATTTCTGTAACGCAAAAGTATACCCAAAACTGTTTTTAAATCTATTCTGCGTTAGTGTTACATAAATGCTGGAACATGTTTACAAATTATTATGCTTAACCAATCACAAGAACGAAATTTACCAAGACATTGACGAAGCCTCTCTTTCAACAGACAGTGAAAAACTACATTTATTAAATGTTAATATCCAAAAAACATCTAAAGAGTTCACTTGTATTTAATCTATTACAAAAACTCTGTTTTTTTTAAAACAATAATCGGTCTAGGTCGTTGTTATCTAATAGATGATGAAAATTGTCAAATGTCCAACTCGAATCCTGATTTGCAAAATGAAAATAAAATAAGTCCTAAATGTAGAAACTTTAGTTATAATTCATTAAATAATGCAAATTTATTTTGCTCTAAACGCATGTATGTAGGGGCCTCAACCTTTTTGAAATTGACTGTGCGTTTTCCTGAAATTTGTAGATTTGAACTTTGACCCAAAATGATCACTTCAGATATTGACGACATTGATATTTCAATGAGGCTTGATCTCCTCTTTCCAATGATATAAGATACAGCCGTATGTCAAATTGTCAATATTATCGTTTATAATGCCTAATATACCTATTACCCTGATCAGAAACATTTTTCTTTGAAAATGAAATTTCCGTGGCCGAGTGGTTGGAGCACTGCGCTTTAAATAACAAAGCCTTTCACCTCTGGTTCGAATCCCGCTAGTGTCATTTCGAATTAAGTGGGGAAGTTTGCCAGTTTTCTTGCGGAAGGTCGGTAGTCTTTACCCGGGTAACCGGGGTTTCTCCTCCACCAATAAAAACTGGACGCCATCATATGACTGAAATATTGTTGGGTATGGCGTAAAACAAAAAATCAAATCAAATCAAATCAAAATGAAAGCATCATAAAGATGCAAACCTTCTTAATATCAACAATATTCTGACCTTCGTTTTCAGTCTCATCCGAAAGACTCGTGACTTTCATTTTGTGTGCCGAGCGCTTGGCGAAGAAACAATCACTACCACTTTTCTTTTGTATAACCCGGTATGGGAATTGAACCCGGGACCTTCCGCTTGCGAATCGAACGCCCTACCACTGTACCACCACAACCGTCTGTTCAAGCATTGTCGAAGTTTATTGAATGTCTTAATGAATTGTAATCCATGTGTGATTGCTGAGCTGAAGAAAGACCACTAACGGGATTTGAAAATTACTAGTAAATTATACGTCAAACGTGATGATTCGAACTTTTCAACATTCAGGAAGTAATGTCCACCAATAACTTGTTTTGCAGTGATTTCTCCAAAATAATCCGGTATGTAAGGGCATTTACATCTAACGACAGTTTTCCACTAGGATTAGAAGTATCGCTTTTAAAGTCAGCATAAGGCAGTGGTTGATATACACTGATATTGTTTGCCAATTCATGTTTTTGTCAGTAGTATATATATTTATTGTTATCATAATTTGTATGACCTGTTTGGGTTCAGATATGGCCATAAACTTACGGTAAATCGTTCCATAGCATCTGATCCCACTTCTGGATTTTCAAGCGTTGCCCTTTATCTCCCGTCTCTTGTTTTAGGATGTTGCGGCTGTAAATACATTTATATAAACACTTTATACATTTTATCTATTGTCAAATGCTTCCAATGTTTTGAAAATTTTAATGTGGGTCCATTTAGGTAAATTGATAAGTGTCGGATATTCACATTCTAGATATTGCTACAGACACGTACAATTTGTGTGAAACTATTACGTTTCAAACATATTGACTTTACATTTTCCCAATAAAATTTTGTTATAGTATTGAGTGGCATTACATAAAAATATCAAGATTTCATAACTAGTCACAAATATATTGTGAAACCACATCAAAGATGAACTCTCATGTTTTGATAAATTATTATTTTGAAAGCGATGTCATAATATTTTACAAAATCATTTCTTATTTACTATAATTTGAATACGCTTATAATTCATATTCAAAAGATAAAACTGTATGCACGTCTCATAATTTTATTTTTATACCCTCAAAAATTAGAATTTCAAACATCGTTCCACATATGTAAAATACAAAGCGGATAATTTGCATACAATTTTTATAATATATTCTGTCTATTTTCTGGGCATAATTAATAAAAATTATAATTCAATTGTACTCAATTATCTTAGGTAGGCATGCACCAATTATAAAACAATACGTTGCAGGTGTTCGAAGAAAGAACACTGTCGCCTCGATGCAGCGGAATTTACAACTTAATTTACAAAAAAGTTTAGTTTGTTAAACATTTTTCTGATATAATCAACAAATTATATTGTTTAAACGGGCATATGAATAATTTATGAGATTAATACATAAAATATGTAAGATGCAATAAACAATGATGAATAAATTATAAATTAACTACAGAAAATGTTGACAAGTGTAAGACTTTTAAAATGACCACAATCATTGATTTGCCCTCATATGTGCTTACTACTTACACACGTAAATCATTAACTGTCAATGATCGGTAAACCACATTATGTTCTGGTGTAAAAATTGATGTAATTAAAACATCAAACATACAAGTCATATACATGTCACCACGATTTTCGGTACACCATGATAATAACCGCATACTCTGAAACGTTTATCGTTATCGATTTGTGGTAGGAATTCCGTGACATTAGATAATATTAAATACAAAGTTAAGAGTAGTATGGACAATTCTGATGCCATAGTTGATACGTACTGACCATTTAGAATGGTCTTAATGCATTCTATGCAATATTTAGGAGCATTGTGTTTTTGCATTTGTGAAAAATGAAATTTATGTAACATAAATTCAAAAGGAAAATATGACATATTTGAATTTTTATGATATATTTACATGAAAATATCCGATACTTAAAAGTATCTGATCTACAGAATTCATTGACAATGTCGCAATAGTAATTCAGAAACGTCCTAAAATCAGTTAATCAAGACATGATATTTTTATCTAAAACTGACATCGGACACAGTTAGTGTGATATAGCATTTGAAACAAAGTGACTTAAGTACTAGATCAGAGCTCGTCCATTGGATTTAGATAAGTTCTTAGACTTTCCAAACTTAATCTCGTTTTGGGACGCTGAAACAAAGACAACATTTTATGTTGAAAAAAATTTGTGATTGCATGAGAAGAACTCGTCCATTGAATAAGATTGTAAAATAGTGAAATACTAACTTCCTGTCTAGTCTTAGACCAACTCTTTTTGGTATGGCTAGAAACTAGTTTCAGCAAAATGGTAATGCACCACATACAGACACGGGTGTGTTTTGACTGGCTGAAAAAAACCATTCGGTGATCGGTTTCATTAATTTCAAACCCAGTGTATTTCGCACCCAATTTTGCCAGAATTTTACGTCGAATTTTACATGTAGTATTATTTGAAATACATATCATATAATTGATTCCAAAAGAACATAAAGAAGCAATCGGACAGAAATAATAAGAATTAGTGAGAACATTTGCAATTTGGTGACCAAAAACTTAAGACCACGCGTAACGGAAGTACTGATTTCTCAAAATAGACGTCCTTTACAACACGTGTTACACAAGTAAACATTATAAAAAACTTACCGTAAAAAAATATCAAATATTTTACCATCAATAAAAACTTGAAAGCCCTATGTATATTTATATGAATTCCATTAATGTATCAGTGTAAATATGCAGGCTATAAAAATCTAGAAGTATTTAGAAATATTTCCTAATAAAAATTCATAAATCAAAAGTATGTTGGTTTGCAATAAAAATAGGTTAATTGTGGACATGTTTTTTTAAAAAATATTTTCTGACCATATTCTTGGTGAAGTTAACAACACGTGACTTGGAACTATACCATACTAAACTGATACGATATTAACACTTCATACAGTTTGTAAACAAGTGTCCGATCAATTTGTGTTTTGGATATGAAATCCCTAAATATGAAATGATGTTTTAGCCATTGGTTAGAAATATGCATATCCCATTAGGCAGATGTCAGTTCAAATGATTATAACAGAAATCAAACCAGTGGACACCATGCTATTGCACTGATGAAGTACACTTGGTTGTCTGACAGTTTCGTATAAAATGTCAACCATCATGAACATATACTCCTGAAAAGGTTTGATTTTTGTGTTAGAATTATTACAAAAATAAAATTACATTATTTCCTTATAAAAGCATATAAATCACATGACTTTCTTGCCCTATCTTTGTTTTCCTTTTTATTTAATGAATTTGTACTTTGAATAGAAACCATCTGTAACTGAACTCATTATAACTTTACTCTATCCATCAAAATAACTATATGTGTTCTCATGTTTTGTTTTATACATATTTTACATGTTCATTCCTAACATTGAAATACTTAATAATATTAATTAAAGAAAAACACCCATACAGATTTTGTACACACAAAAAAGTTTATTTTCAAAATTATTGTACCGTAGCACAATAAATGACACACTGAAATAATATAAATTACCTCAGTAACACCTGTAAAGTAACACTCATACAGGTATATATTATTCTAACGCTTTGTAAATCTTCAACTGTTCTAATCGTGCAGACATAGAATGTGGACAATACGGTAAAAACCATGTCAATCGGCGAATAAAGAGTTTTGCCTAGAGGAATTGATTATTTTTAAAAAAAATTAAAGAACATTTTTTAAAGATCATTATGACAGAAATTAGTAAGAGAAGCACATCCACACTGGTTCAACGGGGATATGATTAAATTTTAGTTCTACAAACCCAGTACGTCTACCCATTTTAAGCATGTGAAGGAGTCGAATGAAGGATTCTTGCACATACAAAAGTTTATCCATGGTGTTTACATGCATACAAATTACTGAACTTTTCCGATATGTTACTCAGAGCTTTGTGGTTCTTACTGATGTATACGTTATTGAATGTATATATTGATGTAGTTCAAAACTATTTCAACATATACTAGCAATAACATTCTTATACCTGTATCAATGGAACAATGTCCATAAATTAAGTATTTTATTTAATTCACAACAAATCCCAATAACATAAAAAAATTTTCTTCACGTGCCATCGTTATAGAGCGTATGAATTTAATAAAGACGTAGTCCCGGGACCTCAAAACCGGTCTAGGGGTATATTGTAGGATATTGCACCTTATCATCCGATGTTAAGTAAAACACAAGTAGGATGGAAAATAAACTGTAAATATTGCGCACAGAAATTTGCCTGCATATTCAGTATCAAGAAAAATGAAAGCAGGGTTAAATTACCTTGGTTTGGGTCGGTATTTCTGTACAGATTTTACGTGAACAGAATAAACAGGAATTTAATGTATACATGAGTTTTCATGTTTTAACAAAGTGTATGTTCATATCGCCACTGTCATCTAGTGATCATCGATCACAATGTTGTTACAGTAGTATCACCATATGAAAAGTCACCAGAGTTGTTGACTGGCTTCAATAACATTGACAAACAGCTGTTCATATTTATATATCAATATATATTTGACAATAAGTACATGACATTTGTAGTTGATATACAACAAAATCAATTCCATGTAATGCATTGCACAAAAAGTTCTACATCAATGTGTCACGATAGACCCAGTATTACTCAATATGCGGGACCCTTTATGGTTTATCTATATTATGTCCATCAAATCTACTCGCAATCCATTTCTGAAATTGATTTCATATTAATACAAAACAATGTGGTGATGGTACGAAGTTTGAACTAAATTACACAGATATAGATTAACAGGAGTGTTAAGCTTATATAACGTACATGTAGATGTTGATAGCACACACAACGGTTAACTCGCTGTTTGATATCTATACTTTGTATTTTCCTCTAACAGAAATATATGGGTAAGTAACGCAAACTGAATCCAAATGATTTCCATGCGCCTGGAATCATTTTGGAGTTTTATGGCAAACCGATTTGTACACGTAAAATGTCAATACAACCATCCGTACCAAAATGAAGTAGATTCTATGTGGTGTATCAGCAATATTCTGATCCGGTATTTGTTGACTACAAGAATACACAAAGTCATCTGTGTTGTAACTGTAGCTAAAACTATCATTCATTTGAGGTAAACTTACCAGTACACAACTTTGTAAATATGCCCCCTTACAACGTATATTATATATGTAATTTACTATATAGACAAAAACCATATGGTGTCCGTCTGACACTGTCGTGTATGTCGGATAATCAATCACTACGTTGCTGGAACTGTTGTGTGTTGTTCACGAAAAGCATATAAGGTGGCGAGTTCTCTTTCAACATCTTCCTGTCCCATTAAAAGATACATAAATCACAAAGCAGAGATTTATCTGCATCTATTTAGAATTAAGTGAAAGTTACAACATAATGTGTACATATGACCTAACCCTGTCAATTCTGATTATAGAAGTATTCCTTCACTGTTTTGTTTAGATAAGTTGCTTGCAAAGAAAAACCAGCGGGGATCTTTTTCAAATATCCGATTTTAAATGAAGAAAACAGATTCAACCGTATCGGTTACATGCGAGCTGTCAATTTTCAACAACGGGGAAATAAGAAAACACAACTCATGACGGATATGGAGACCACCATGACAGATTAGACAGCTGTTGGTGGGGTGAAAGAAAGGGGTACGCACCATTTTTAATTAGGAGATGATGTTGTTGATGAAGAAGACGGGTTGATCTAGAAAACAGACTCTGTGTTGATGCCCTGTTTTATGGTTGTATTTTAGTTGCATTCTTTCATTATCGTATATAATTTGGTTAAATTTTGTCAGGAGTGGGTAAAGTGAAAACCCGTGTGGTACCCTTTCTGCCCATTAAATGACGAGTGACAAGTGTTTTCGACTATTATGAAAATTAATGTTACCCAGATGACGGGCTTGTCAGTCCAGATCAAGAAAATGACAGCCAGTCTAATGAAAGAACGTTCCTCATTCTGACAGACAAAATGCAACTGTAAAAGCTTTTTGAAAGAAAAGTCATTTTTATAGATAAGAACATATACATCAAGCTGATATATGTTATATATATTGCTGATCTGGAACACGCATCGTACTTGGATAAGAATAATATTAGCTTCATTGTTTCTCCAACTGAAACATTTTATATAACGTATTTATCAAACATCTTCTACATAACACAGTCACGCGTTCATGTGCATCATCTCCCTTCAAATATTATCCTATCGGGCATGTCATCAACGGGGGCGTTTCTATTTGTTGAAAATGAAAACCTCAAACATCTTATTTTAAAAGGGCCAAAATACCGCGGGAGCCCGCTCATTTAATTGGCGACAGAATTTCAGTTTAGTTATGGATTCTGTCGAAGATTATGCCAGACGATGGGCCAAACATGAAGACGTGGAACCAGACACTTTGTCTGAACGGTGGTTAATACAATCTCGTATTCGGAAACGTAAAGGAACTATGATTATCCCTCTGTATTTAGTGATACAGAAGTGGTAAGTGAGCTGGATAGATTACATGACCAATATGTACTGGTCCCATCACACAAAGCCTCAAATAATATAGTTTTTATTTGTAAATCGCATTACTCTAATGGTTTATTAGAAGAACTAGGGTTTAATACGAATTCTGGTAATCCTACAGACACACGTAGCCCCCTTTCAAAGAACGAGATCCTTAAAAATCACATGTTCGTATTACGTTCTTTTGATGTACCTCGACTGATACTGATTTTGAGGTACCATATTTATACTGGATACCTAGATTTCATCTTCGTCTTCATTTTACGGTCGGCATAATAGCTTTGTTTGCCATTACACTGTTTCACTAAGTGAAATGTTGAGTTACATGTTCGATGGGGGTTGTTAAGACGTCTGTACCAAATATGACGAGCATTCGTTCCTAACGTGATTCATTTTAATTTGACTGTTGATTCACGGTGTGACTGGTCGACAGGGGATACTTACTCCTCCATGGCACCCGATCCCACTTCTTGGTTTCAAGAAGTCCTCGTTTGTCATTTTTAAAATAGATTTTTACCTACATCCTGTACGTCCAGGGGGAGGAAAGAACCCGGTTACAATGTACCCAAGAGTAGACCACCGACAGTCTGCACGTTAACTGGCAAACTTTCTAATGGAATCGGCCTAGGCTCCAGTGGGGCTCGAACCTGCGCCGACAAGAGGTGATAAGGTTTATGGTTTAGAGAGCAACGCTGTAATCATTGAGTGCATATAAGTGTAAATGTTAAATATGATACCAAGGTGAAAACAAATGTTCTGAATTGGTAACAGAAATTATGATAACATAATTGAACAACAAAAACAAATGTGGCCTAGAATGAAATATTAAACAAAGTGAAAAGATGTAAAGTGAGGAGCAAAACGGATTACCTAAAGATTAGAGGAAACTACAATTATCGAAAATTGATAGTAGTAAAACGAAGCGAGTTAGATGAAGGGAAAATTCAATATTTTTGGCATTGAAAAGAGCGAATACACAACATTGAAAAGGGCCATCATGAAGTCATCATGTTTCTTTAATTGGACGTGTTCATCAGGTGAAATCAAATATAAACGATGATATTGAATAGTATAAGGAAATCAAATTCACAAGAAACAAGACTTTAAATGTATTGGAATTTAATATCAAGTTCGTATACATACTATTTCATTATCTTTTTTCGTAATGTTACCTTTTCTGGCACAACCTATCAACGCCATGAAGTCAAGGTAAAGGAAAACTTTATAGTAAACTAGACTTCGATAAAAATACTCGTAAAGTTAAGTTAAAAATTAATTTGTGGCTGTTATAGGGGCTTAGTCTGTTTTTTTCAAAATTTCTTTCTTCTTTTTTTTTTTAACTTAGAATGATATATAATGACAGAAAGGAAAAATGTAAAAATGAAGAAGTACCAATTGATAATCGAAAGTCCATTAGAACACAACCAATTAGATAAATGGTCTCAACATGAAGAACAATTGCGAATCCCAAACGGGATAGGACCAGGTGTCCGGAAGGAGTCAGCGTCCTCTACCGGCTTGCCACACCAGTCGAAAATGTTCCATGGAAACATTTCTTATATACGCAGAAATAAAAATTCTCAAGTTCCAATATACTTTGTGAAAACTGTTTGAAAAACCTAGGTTTGAAACTTTTTCACTTCCAATTCATAAAATCAGCCTTACTATTCGTATATGAATACCAAACTAGACCTGGCCTTATTTTCAAAACATATATAGGAATATCAGGTTTTTATGACTGTGTACTGCTCTTATATGCTATTGTACAACAAGTACAAGTAGTAAAAGTAGAAAAAATCGAAATGATTTTTGGTGGGTTAACACAGCTAATGTCCCTTTGAATTATTCGACATTTTAAATACTGTGCTGTAAATGGCATTATGAATCAAATATTCATGCGTGTTCAATTGAGTTTCCGGACACAATTTGATGGAATGTCTTGAAACGTTATAGCTGGTAACGTGACAAATGATTTTTGAATAATTACGGAACATAATTAACCTTTCAATTAAGTGTTGATGAACATTGATTTCAGAAATGGTATTAGTACTGATGTGAAGCGTAAAAAAACCAATATACAATATTAAAGAATTTGTATGTACGCATATAATTAATATCATATTAGACATTCTACATTCGTGTTAATTATTGGTATTGGATAAAACTGAAATTATGTACTTCTATACATTTGCAATCACTCCTGTCTAGCTGGACAACTGTATGGACAATATGTTATCATAATTTAGTGGAGACAGCTAATTTCAGGGTCATGAGTGTCACTGGTTGACGTCTATGTAAAGGTAAAATTTCTGACGTGGCATCAACATCGTGTCGCCGCCATGATAAACCTGCATCAGTGTCGAAAGCTATGTATATCGACAGATATACACAAACATTCATTCCACAGATATAGATAATATATACATTGAAGCAATGTTAAAGTATTACCTCCCTGCTACATTTATCTTGTTTTTTTGATAACCTGCAACCCATAAGTGTACCGAATTTCCATTGGTTTGTCTCCTAAATAGTAAAATGTCAAACCAAACAGAACATAAGAAACAACTCTACGCTTTTGAAATAGAACCTTACTTGAAATAAAAATCTATTTTGATGCACAACAATCTGTATGTTGTGAGATGGTGATATCAAGTTTAGTTCTCCACATCATATAACTTTAACTGGCATACACGTATTTCACAAAAATTAGTTTATAGTAATTTAAAAATAGGGTAGGCTTGTGTTGTCCGATTCACATAAGATGGCGGGGCTGAGTAACCTTTTGATTATAATACGGATGATACTATTCACTTTTCGGTTATGGGACGACCATTTGGTTCTGAGGGGGAGGGGGCTTGCAGATTTTATAAATAATTATTTTGGCCTGGAAAATGTTGAAAATAGATATCAGCTTAGTTTCCAGCGGGGCTCGCACATGTGCTGACAAGAATTGAGAGACTTCGTGGTTGCTCTAACCACTCGTCCACAGAGGTCCCACAAATACACAGCTAAAGGCTTCCAAATTTCTGAAATGAGGTAGCGTGTTACTTTGTACAGGTTCCTTATAACAATCTTGCCTCACAATAATCCAATGTGCAGCGAGGTTTGAATTTTATAACAATTTTGAATAGTATACACTTATGTTACCCCCTCAACTCCCCCTTTGAAAAAATTCTAGATCCGCCACTGCAATATATTATATTTCTGACCACATGACAATAGCGAAAAAATGAAGAAAAAAAATAATCTGTCCCTGGTCTGCTTGAAAATAAACATTCTGTCCTGCGATGGTATGAAAATAAATAATCTGACTCGACAAAATTTGCCAGGCTCCCCCCTCAGAATCCAATGGTCGTCCCCATATGACAAGCTGCACTAGAAGAACATTTTATTCCTCACTAGATACTCTCTTATATTTAGTGACAAGTAAGAACGATTACTGTAGTCAGTGTAATTTTAATGTTATGCTTTATTACCTAAAATTTAAACTCGTCCAGATCAAAAGGGTTCACAAGATTCCACCCGCCAGGTTATATAGATTTTAATATACTAGATAACGTTAAGCTTTATCATGATATCCCCGGGGAGTCATGCATCTACACACTAGATTGATGAATCTATGCGTACCCAATCGGCGATTGATTTAAATTGTTCCATAATTCAAAACAGGAATTAATAGTTATACTTGGTAATTTGTTTGGTGTGATATTTGCTAAATATTATTTAGTATCTCTTTATGAGTATTATTCTGTCATATAAATAAATAGTCTGTATAAAACTATCATTACCGTTTTAACCATGTGACAAATAAATCTTCCCTAAACAAGCGTCTGAATGTGTTGATGCTAATAAGAGTTATTTAAGATGACTGAGAAAATTAATTCAAATTAATCTCCGATTATGTCATTTCTAATGTCTTCGTGCACACCTGTAGAATTCGCGTAATCTTCGTTTAACAGAGGAATAAATTAATTTGGAAAACTGCACCTATTCATCCTGGTCATGAGAACGTTTTATAACTCTGTCACGATTGAGTCTATCTTCTTCAACGGAACAATTGCTATTATTACGTCAGGTTTCAAGTTTGAATATTAGTATACAAATTTTACCTGGTCCATCCCGTTTGGGATTCGCCATTGTTCTTTGTGTTGAGATCATTTAATTTGTTGTATTCTAATGGACTTGGAGTTTGAGATATCCATGGGTATTTCTTCATTTCATTCCTTTTACTTTGTACCAGTTGTCATTTGGATTTGACTGTGGTCTCACGGTGGGCGTGGCCGGTCAACAGGGAATACTTACTCCTCCATGACACCTGATCCAACCTCTATCTAGAGGTCCGTATTTGTCCAATATTAATCAGATTTGTATATTGTATCCTGCACATCCTAAGGATTAATGCATTGGCATCCGTGATTTTTTAAATATTTATTATCCTGCTTCACACGCTCTCGCGGTTCTGAAAAGACAAAAAGGACGAACTTATTGCATTTACTCAGTTGTTGTAAGAAAGAGACGGATATTGTGTCTACAGAGGAAATAGTTTTTGTAAATGTATTGCTTTTTTAAACGTTTGTAAAACACAAGACATATCAGACACATGATTGTGAGTACAAGATGTATATCTATCTGTTCCTCTCATTTTATCTTGTCAGCTACAGAGATTGAAAAGCAGGTGTCGATATGCTTCTCTTACCCTAAAAAGACATAACCAAGTTTTACAAAAATATATTTGTTTGAATTATGGGCAGAGTAAATATCGCTTTCCTTTGATCTTCAAGAGACGCATTCAGTCGGTTTAACTTTGTTATTAGGGTCATGCGCAATATCATTGAATAATGTACTAAGTGAAAAGTTGACGTGCCCTTGGTACTCATAAATAAAACTTAAATTGGAAAAACTTTGCGTTTTTAACAAAGGGGAGGTAATTTATACTGAAAATTGAGAAGTTGGCCGTGACCTGGTGAAAAGCATACTTGAGATAAACTTAAAGATTTTGACGTGCAAACTGAAAAAAATAATTCTCAGCTATGTTTAAAGGAAATTGCTTTGAACTACTTATGGTAGAATAAAGAAAGCAATTAATATTTCAGTTCATATGAGATTTATTGACAATTAAGTATTTATTTCAAAAAGATGAAATTTTGTACATTTGTTTGACAATGAACTAACAAGTAATTAAGGATCAAAATATTTGTCGTGTGTGATTAAGGAGATATTTTCACGTGATTTAACTCGTATGCAATAGAATGCTTAAATGAAGTGGCATTTGTAATCTGTCTGTTCTGCATCGGAGTTTTGTTTAGAAGAACGACGAATACTGCTGACATTTCTAATCCAGCACTATAGAAAAAAGTACTCAGTATGCTTTTCATAGTTACTCTGACATTTAAGTTTCTAGATTACAAGATATATCATAGTGCTGCTTAGTGAAAGTAATTTTTCAAGAATTATTGTGCGGGTTATCGTTGACCGACTTTGGATACATAGTTATTCAGACTTGTAACCTTCTTTTACGGTAAACAGACTTAATGTTTTCCTGTAAATTCGAAATTTCTGATACATAATGTCGAAAGCTGTAAAAGCTATTACTTATAATAAATGAAGATCTCAGATACCAAAGTATAAATCTTTAGGATGTCCAGGATATAGATACAAATCTAATAAAAATATACAGACACAAACCTCTGGAAACCAAGAGGTGGGATATGGTGCCATGGAGGGGTAAGCATCATATGCGGGTGACTGTGGGATATTACTACTTAAATGTTGAAAATTTACCATATGAAATCGTCGCGTTTGTCGTATAGCTTAGTTGTCAATTTCCCGTCTGTGTCTACAATAAGTAAAATGTCTAATTATGAAGCGCGTGTGTTGATTCTGTTGTATCTTTAATTTCTAGTTTGCTGATATATATTGCATTAACATATATATGGACATTGTAATTTTTGATTGAAAAAACTTCGTCGATATATCTAAATGCCAAATTAAAGGACACCGCTAACGTTTTCTTCTTTTGATTCAGCAGTTTCTAAATGAAGTCTGCTTCGCATGAATAAAGGAACAGGTCGGCCAATAAAGGAGCACAATTGGTTCCCATAGGAATGCCGACAGTTTGTTGAAAGACCACGTCTCCGAACATTACAAATATATTGTCTAATAGAAATTCCAGCAACTTTTTTATATCAACTTTAGTGTATTTATGTGTAGAATCAGAGTGGTGCTGGACAAAATAAGTATCATAATAACTAATTACTAGATATTTATATTTTCAGGTACTACCTTTAGTGAAAAACAGTTGTCTATGATGCTAAAAAGTATCTCTTCTAATTTTTTATGCGGAATTGTTTTGTAAAGAGTAGAGAAGTCGTTGATACTATGGATTTGAGAAAAATTGTGTGCCTTCAAATTTTCTAAAAGTTGTTTTGAATTTTTAAGTGGAATAAGCAACTGTACAGTATTGCTGAAGTTTCTCCTTAACGGCTGTCAATATCTTGGTAAGGAGTAAAGATAAAGGTTTGATAGAACATTTGCTGGATTCAGCTATGTACCTCTGCTTATATGGGATTTTTATGAAGTTTAGGTATCCAGTATAAATATGGCAGGTCAAAATCATTATTGGTTGTAGGTACATCAAAAGAGCGCAATACGGACACGTGATTGTAAAGGATCTCGTTCTTTGAAAGTGAGAATTCGTATTAAACCCTAGTTCTTCTAATAAATAATTATTGTCATGTGCCTTACAAATAAAGCTATATTATTTGAGGTTTTCTCTGCTGGGACCAGTACATATTGGTCATGTAATATATCCAGCTCGGTTACTACATCTGGATCATTAAATACAGAGAGATAACGTGTTTTCATAGTTCCTCTAATATTTGTATAACCTTGGGGAAGTCTAAAATGACAAATTATAAAAATTAACATTGTATTTGATCACCTGGTTCAAAACAGTGTTAGCATACGATTCAATTCTTGCGTACTTTTTCAATTTTTTGGTTGGCGTCATAATTTGGCTTATCTTTTGCGCATTCCAGTGTTAAAATTGCTATACCTGAAAATCAACATAAGTTTATATGTAACTTTAGTCATTTTGGTGGTAGCCGGAATAAATGATCAGTACAATTTTTACAGACCACATAAAAGAGTGAATAATTTAGTATTTAGAATTATTCACATTTGAATTGTAATGTATAGGGTCGTCGTTGCGTGACAAAAGACACACACAGCTGTAGATGTAGTTTATACATTATGTATCTTTAACCTAATATCTTGCGGATAAGCCTAACAACGATACACTCTATTACTACTATGTTTTCGAATATCTCGGTAACTTTCATTAGTGTACAAGAACTTACAGTTGCAACAGAAGTATAACATGCTCCAATACTTAACTTTGGGTTACTGTAACATTATCGAATATATTACTGTACGTTACTGTAACACCCTCCAATACATTACTGTGCGTTTCTGTAACACCTTTTAATACATTACTGTACATTACTATAACACCCTCCAATACATTGCGGTAAGTTACTGTAACACCATATAATATATCACTGTACGTTAGTAAATACCCCCTGCGCATTACTATAACACCCTCCAATACATTACTCCGCGTTACGATTTTAATCTACAACATATTACTGCGCGTTACTATAAATCGCTCCAATACATTACTGCACATTACTATAACGCCCCCAATATATTACAAATTGGTACAGAAACGCGCAGTAATGTATTAAGGGTGTTGTAATAAAGTGCAGTGATATATTTGAGGGTGTAACAGTAACGTAGAGTAATGTATTAGAGTGTGTTATAGTAACGTACAGGGACGTGTGTAAAAAGGTTCTTGACAAATATAGTATGGTTATGTGATCAGTAGGGAGATGGGCCACCCAAAGTGTAACTTACAGTAATTTGAAATAGAAATGTATTTTCTTGTTAGAAAAATGACTTTACATTTTGTATTACATAATGACCCTCAGTAACAGTATGTTTGATACTTTTATCAGAAGTCAGATAGGAATGTGGTTTGGAGAAGTTTAACAAGCGCCCTTCCATCTAAAAAGATTTCTCGGACTTGGAACATTCTCAGAATAAAAGTGTTGTTTTAGATAAGACAAACACAATAAAATGCTCTGTAAAATATCAAACACAAATATGGCGGTTGGACATGTCGAAAATACTATAAAACTACTTTAGATAATCGTGGCGTGTAAGCCAGTCAGAGATCAACATGTGTTTCAAGAAAAATGTTTTGCGATTTGAAAAAAATCTATATATATATAGATATCCAACATATGTAGTAAGATTAAATATCCCATTATATATAAAAGGTTATCATTCGAAAGTTGATAAATAATTGTTAAAGTAGGTAATCTGTCGGTGATATACCAGACCGCTGAAAGATCATAGCTACAGGTCGGCAAATTCTCACTGTTTTTCTTTTCCTTTTTTCTTTTAGACTGCTGCATCATCTTTCAATAGAAAAAAATTGTGATGGATGTAAGACGAAGTGATCTGGAACCAAAGAACAGCTCCTTAATCTTAGAAGTTCCCCGATACAAAGCTCGAGTTAATGAACTCAGTGAAGAAACTTACAAGATACACATGATTTATTTTGTAAGAGTGAATTCAACTGCTGTATAAAATGACAGGAAAACAAATCATTGTACAAAAATATATCTGAAAGAAATATACAAAGAGATTGCTGAGGTTTACTTGTGTTGAGTTAATCTAAAACGAAACTGGCCTGCGTCAAATGAAACTGGTAGAAAACACTGATAGCTGGATTAAAGCAGTATAAAAATTTGTAAAGGGTAGTCAGTATATATATATATATATATATATATATATATATATATATATATATATATATATATATATATATATATATATATATATATATATATATATATATATAAACGTTCTTTTTTTCAAGTACGGGCATACTGAAATCTGTATAGATATTATTAACAATACCAAAGTTCTACAAAGGAGTCCAAAAATGACAGTTGTATTACAAGCATCATGTATTACATGAAAGTAATGACTATGTACAACATAGCATGCAAACTATTATAAAATGTTAAAGTCACAAATGAGATAATCTGAAATGCTATGATCGTGAGTGGACATGAGATATTTATGAGAGGTAAATTATATCCTATGTCATTGCGTAACATATGGATACCTAAACTTCATAAAATCCCATATAATCCATGATACATAGCAGGATCCAGCAAATGTTCTACCAAACCTTTATCTTTACTCCTTACCAAGATATTGACAGCCGTTAAGGAGAAACTTCAACAATACTGTACAGTTGCTTATTCCAGAAGCGGTGTAATCAGATGTGGATACTTAAAAATTCTAAACAGCTATCAGAAAATTTGAAGGCACACAATTTTTCTCGAATTCACAGTATCAAAACTTACGACATTTCTACTCTTTACACAACTAATCCACATAAAAATTAAAAGAAAGACTTTTTAGCATCATAGACAACTGTTTTTCACTAAAGGTGGTACCCGAAAATTTAAATATCCAGTGATTGGCTATAAGGATACTTGTTTCGTCAAACACCACTCTGATTCTACACAAAAATACACTGAAGTTGATATAAAAAAACATGCTGGAATTTCTAATAGACAATATATTTATAATGTTCGGAGACGTGGTTAGCGGTGTCCTTTAATTTGACATTTAGATATGTCGACGACGTTTTGTCAATTAATAATGACAATTTTCATACATATGTCAATGCAATATATCCGTGCGAACTAGAAATTAAAGACACAACAGAATCAAGCACACACGCTTCATACTTAGACATCTTACAAATGATCCGATATACCAGGGCGTGTACAACATATGAATATTTCATATACAGAGGTAAACTATTCACTGACAAATTATTGACACAGGGTTGTCGAAAACCGCGTTTAATGTCAATGTTCCGCAAATTTTACGGTCGGTATAATAGTCTTGTTTGCGATTACTCTGTTTCACTAAGTAAAATGTTGAGTTGCCTTTTCGTTGGCGGTTATTTCATTGGAATTGACTGTGGACTCACGGCGGGTGTGACCGATCGAAAGGGGATGCTAACTCCTCCATGGCACCTGATCCCACCTCTTGGTTTCCAGAGGTCCGTGCTTATCCATTTTTACCGGATTTGTAAATATGTCCTGGACATTCTATTGATTTATACTTTGGTATCTGAGATTTTTATATGCCTACATATAAAAATGTACTGCTAAATTCAAAGGAATATGAGTAATATCGTCAACCATGTGTCATTATTCAAATAATACTTATATACAACCACTGGCCAAAAGTTTATAGACATGATCATTTTACTATATATTTCATATAAAACCTTTGTTTTAAAAAAATTGAATCCATTTCGTATCGCATTTGAATAGAATTTTCACTGTTAAACAGAGAATATTTCAAAGTTTCATTGATTATATGGATGAAAATTTCTAATTTGTAATTTCAAAAATATGAAAATTTAAACAAAAAGTTACAATTAGATATCACAATTTTACCTACACAAAGTAGGACAGACACCACCAAATATTTTCCCATAGGCCTCAATGCTAATTTACAAAACTTCAGGTCACTGTCACTCCCATGTTTATTATATCTGGGTCAAATAAGTACCCTGTGGTGAAAGATCAATATTTTTGATAACAAAATTTGCAATCAAAAGTATAGGTTGCCGTTGCATTTTTACTTCAAATTTTCACTTGTTTACAACTCGTAGTATTCCTCACCAAAGGAAAATATCTATTCTCATATGACCCCTCCCTTTCAATTTTCAACCGTCAACCCTATAATTTCCAAAGTACTACCAATATTCATGTATCTTTTTTATCACCTTTATTTCACTTATTAATGGCAAAACTAATTTTTTCATTCAATGACCAATCAGATCACTGGGCTCATTTTACCCTCCGCACAACTTTGGGTGTCCAAAATGTCTGCGCACATGTTGTAAACAAAGCTGGTGTTTTTCCAGTAGGAACTGTCGTCTGAATAATTAAACTTTCTGTTGAAATTGATAATTTTTTCAGTTTCCAATTCGGAAAAATTGAAATAAAAATGTATAATACAACTGTATCCAATTCTCTTTTTCACAATGAAAGCCCCATTGAAATCCGATAAGAAATGGCTTCACAAGATTTTTTTTGAAAAATATGGTTTTATATGAAATATATAGTAAAAAATTATAATGTCTATAAACTTTTGGCAAGTGACTGTATTATAGAATGCAAACTTACATTTATCCATTTACTTGACCTTTTAGTTCAAGATGCCATTGCATATGTACAGTATAGTAACAAAAGTGAGTATAATGTTTAGTAATCTTTATATATTTCATATAAATATTCATATTTTCAAAACATTCATTTTAAGTGATTTCTAAATCAATTTTGGTAAAACTAAAAATATTCAACAGTTACATTGCAAATCAGCTCATATGGTTCAAATTTTCTGTTTTTAAGATTCGGGAATTTTAACAGTAATTAAATTATATTTTTCACGATTCCCTATTTACACATATTGAAAATAGACAATAAAATTGTGTATCCTGCAAAAACCACCAGTACACTCCATAGAAACAATGGAAATTTACATAAAAACAAACACAGAAACTACAAAACATTAATAGATAATAATGAACATTTATATTAAAATTGAACAAGAAAAGAGTAATAGTGTTTTGAAAAAAATGTGGTATATATAAAATATATAAAGAAAAATAAAATTTATACTAACTTTAGTCACCTTTCAGTACAATTGTTCCTTTCCATCATAAGAGAGATGTGTTTGACTTTTACTCTGTCATTTTCAGTTGGACACTGTAATCCACATCAACAGACAAGATTTAATCGTTGTGTAAAAGGATGTCTAGAAAAATTACAAAAAAACTGTCTTGTTCAAAATTGTGAAGACATCTAAATACAACAGTTTTTGTTGGTGTTGCATTATCGTTTTACGTCACACTCAAGAATTTTTCACTCATATGTAGACGTTATCAAATGCAGGTGAAGTGCTTCAAATTTTGGCCTATGCTCGGCACTTACGGACATTTAGCAGTTAGGGTTCTTTAACGTGCCGACAGCTACTGTAATATGGGACTTAGGTCTTTACTGTCTCATCATTCGAAAAAGCCAATCGCCTCCGCTGATGCTTGATACCCCCGACCCTCCGGTTGCGACCACCGAGCCACGACGGCTCTCTTAACTTTTGAAATACTATTTCCGTTTTAAAGTATTGTCTTTTGAACAGTCACAATAGTAGAAAGTTTTGATTTTTTAAAATGGCATTGAGATTAACCAGAAATATTATATTTGGCTTCATATTCGATATTAAAAAAAAATATCGATATTTTCGAAAACCTTGAGAGCATGCTATTGAATTGAGTAAGTTATTGTTTTCTTGTTTAAAGTATTGTGACAATGGACTTGTTACCCTATAGAAAAGTTAAACTTAATGTCAAAGAAATCAATTCACCTCTGTGAAGGTATTTGTATCAGAACAAGATGTGTTTACTGTTTGAGGAAATACTAATTTTGAGATATGAATTCATTTCTAATGTACATAATATTCTAAATGTTAAGTAAAAGCATTGTGCTGTAGAAATGATATTAGTATAAATAGTAGTTGGGGTGATACAAAAGGAAATATTCCATTTATTCTGTAGCAATATACTATCATTCATACACTAGACATCTATCATCGGCTATATGATTTAGACTTGAGAAACCGTTTACGTTATATTAATCATCATATTCATTGAAACTGTGCAAAGGTAATAAATTCTGTTGTATTTTAGGAGCTAATCTTGCACGCGCAAAAAATAGAAATTTCATTTTTTAAGGAATATCTAGCTAAAATTCTACCACGATAAACTGACATCTGTTTATCAAACACAACGATTCATTATTAAATCATAGCAGGCTAGTTTTGGCACAACAGTATTAAAGCTACAGTAATACAGCAATACACCTGACACTGTACACCCATATTATGAAAGCTTTGGTTTTGACAGAACATGGATGTGTCACTTCATATACAATGACATTTAACACATATTCCAATTTAATACAGGTCTCAAATTTATTTCACCATCCTAAAGCCAAAGTGTAACATTATCATAATATACTATTGACAATACCAAACTTATAGTTTTGTAAAACGGGCTAAAACAATAAACTGTTTTGATTTTCCTCCAAACCTGACATCAATGGTTAACGGTCAAATACACAGTTATAATAACATTTATGTTTTACTGACTTGGCTCAAGATGAGTAAAGCATGAGAATACGTTTGTATTGACTTGGCTCAATGTGGAGTCAGGCATGAGAAAATGTTTGTATTGACTTGGCTCAGGGTGGAGTCAAGCATGAGAACACGTTTGTATTGACTTGGCTCAATATGGAGTCAGGCATGAGAAAATGTTTGTATTGACTTGGCTCAATATGGAGTCAGGCACAAGAAAATGTTTGTATTGACTTGGCTCAATGTGGAGTCAGGCATGAGAAAATGTTTGTATTGACTTGGCTCAATGTGGAGTCAGGCATGAGAAAATGTTTGTATTGACTTGGCTCAGGGTGGAGTCAGGCATGAGAAAATGTTTGTATTGACTTGGCTAAGGTTGGAGTCAAGCAAGAGAAAATATTTCATATTTTAAATTCTGTTTACATTTTGCCATTACCGCACGGTTTGAATTACAAAGAATAAACGCCTGATATAACACATTGGGTGCATTCTCCTGTAGACGAATATTATTCTTGATAAGATCAAATGCATGAAGTCGCTCTCATAAAGCTTACTAAACTATATGTAAATAAGGTGTAATTATTCAAATTTTTCGTACGCCATCCGCAATTTCCGATAAAAAAAAATTACGTAAAACACGCAAAGCGAATGTGCTCGTTACTCGTGAAAATGTGTGAATGTATATTAGCGGTGAAACGTGTACAATAATTAAGGGAATTATTCATTTTAACAAACTAGATGTGATCTTAAGTAACAATTATGTATTTACTATTGATAAAAAAGGTCAATTCACCGTGGATATTGTGGTATAATTTGGTTTTATATAAATTTGGAATGCAGTTTTTCTTATAATGTTATATATTGTAGACTGAGGTCGTGGTATGTGGAATCAAGCTGTTATGATAAAGGTTTATATATTTTTGTCTCAAACTTTAGAGCCTTAAGGACAGTATAGACGACATTATGTTGAATGTTGGGACCAATTGACAGTGAGGTTTTTCTAAATAAAAATGATGAGACTTTTATCGTGTTTGTCTACATATCCGTTAAAATAAGGGCCATGATTGTGCAGTGCTGTTTGACAGTTGAGGTTGATTATTCATTGTTGTGTGACAGTTAAGAGTGATTATACAGTGCTGTGTGACGGGTAAAGTTGATTATTCAGAGTTGGTTGACCGTTAGGGTTGATTATAAAGTGTTTTGTGACGGATTAGGTTGATATGCAGTGTTGTGTAACGGTTAAGGTTGATATGCAGTGTTGTGTGACGGTTTAGGTTGTTATGCAGTGTTGTGTGACGGTTTAGGTTGTTATGCAGTGTTGTGTGACGGTTTAGGTTGTTATGCAGTGTTGTGTGACGGTTTAAGTTGATATGCAGTGTTGTGTGACGGCTTAAGTTGATATGCAGTGTTCTGTGACGGTTACGGTTGTTTTGCAGTGTTCTGTGATGGTTTAAGTTGATATGCAGTGTTGTGTGACGGTTACGGTTGTTATGCAGTGTTGAATGATGGTTTAAGTTGATATGCAGTGTTGTGTGATGGTTTAGATTGTTATGCAGTGTTGTGTGACGGTTTAGGTTGTTATGCAGTGTTGTGTGACGGTTTAGGTTGTTATGCAGTGTTGTGTGACGGTTTAAGTTGATATGCATTGTTGTGTGACGGTTTAGGTTGTTATGCAGTGTTGTATGACGGTTTTAGTTGTTATGCAGTGTTGTGTGACGATTTAATTTGTTATGCAGTGTTGTGTGACGGTTAAGGTTGTTATGCAGTGTTGTGTGACGGTTTAGGTTGTTTTGCAGTGTTGCGTGACGGTTTAGGTTGTTATGCAGTGTTGTATGATAGTTTAGGATTGATTTGCAGTGTTGTGTGACAGTTCAGGTTGATATGCTGTGCTGTGTGACAGCTTAGGTTGATGCGTTGTACAGCCGTATATTGTTGCTTGTGTACTGTTATATGGCAGTTTCGGATTTATTGTACAATTTTGTGTGGCAGTCTAGGGTTGACAGTGCAGTGTTGTATGGTAGTCTAGGATTGATAGTGCTGTGTTGTATGGCAGTTAAGGGTTTGATGTGCAGTGTTGTATGGTAGTCTAGGATTGATAGCGCTGTGTTGTATGGCAGTCAAGGGTTTGATGTGCAGTGTTGTATGGTAGTTAAGGGTTGAATGTTCAGAGTTGTTTGTCAGATACTTCCATTTTACATGTTCAAGGAAAGGTTCATACTGTAATTCTGTGTGGTAGTTACATCCATCGTATAACTTTTCAAATTGACGGATTCTTGTTAGGGATCATTGATCAAAAGAATTATATTTTGTACACGGAAGTCATTACAAACACACCTTTAGACGTGTCACCATTTTATATTCGATATATGTGTATTTAATTTAGTTTAATGTTAAAAGGGAAATTATCCTCTAAGCACTTGCCATGAAATAGTAAGGTAATTCCACCCTCAGGATTTCAAAACGTGTCGGTCTCTGGTTTTGCAACTTCATATTTCATGCTTAGTTCTAAAGTCTAACACTCATTTGCTCGCATTGAATAATTATAACATTTGATAGATCAATATAATCTCTTATGGAAGAACTCTTGGAAACATTGAAATGTTGACGCACACACGTAGTAAACTTACTTAAATTAGCAGAATTGTTTTTTTTCAAATCATACACTGAAATTTGAATGCTTAAGCTTTCATTTGTGGCAGTACTCCTGTATTTGTATCGATTTCTTTTTTCAATATTTATAGGTATACATGTCAAGTTTGAAATTATATTTACTTGGTCTTAACTGTTTTAATAAAAGAAAACTAATCTTAATTGAAATAGATGCCGACATTATCGCATCACATTACAATTCGACCGACACAATTCTTTACTTCATAATAGAATTATTAAATTTATATCAGGAATCAGATTACTTATGTCAGTTTCAATTTTAAGATATCAGAAATTTTGATAAATCACCGACCAAAAATCATTTAAAACATATTTCTCTGGTATTATTTGCAAGAAAGATTAGGATAAATAAACGAAAAGGTCGTATAATGAGATATGTCATATGAAACAACGCATGACAAATACGACGTCAATTTCAAAAGCGATAAACTGATTTTATACTGTGACATTTATAGAATTCTGATGCTTGCTAGATATGAAATTATCTATGTATATATTATGCAAATTTCATCCTTACTACGGCGCTGTTGCCCTTTAGTTTGATAAATACATCGCTGTGGCTTTTGATCAGAGAGTAAAACGATCATTAGAATTAGGCATTGACAAGCAAAATGCAACCATATTTAATCAAAGTGACATATTTTGCGTAAATCATCTTTCAATGGTTGGTATAGATTTAACTTTTCAAAGACATAATAGATGTAAACTTGACGATAAGAATTAATGACTTTCCGATATATATCAAAGCATTGTAAATCAATTTTATGGGGCGCATTTAACATTGTTATGAATGTGGTATTATGAACGAAGAGCCTAGGGAATCCATAAAGAGTGTAATGGATGGAATAGAAAAAACTTAACTGATTGCAAAAGCAAATCGAAGGCTAAAATGATTTCTCGGTGCGATAGAGTCGATTTTGTCGATTTCATCTTTTGAATACTGGCACATAAATTATACTTGTGAATTATCGCTTATGACTTATGCATAACCCTAACGACTCTTTAAAATGAAATGAAAAATGTCCTACAATCATATGGTGAAAGAAAGCGTTATACCTGCCATTTTAACGCCCTATTTCATACGATGATGGAATAGTGCCGGAGGAATAGAATTACAAAAACAATATGGCGAAAGAACATCCATGATAATGATGAATGGCCGCCAAAGAATTCTTAACAGTATTTTCAATGTCATATGTTTTGTTAAAGCATGCAATTATGAAACTTAGGAGACTACTCTTAGTTGAAAATCAATTTCATAACGAATTTTATATAACGAATATTTGCCTATTACAAACTAATATATATATAATAGTATAAAATAATATATAACAAATATAACATACGTTTTATATAATGTTTCTATAATATTAACCCTGTGCCGCCATTAATCTTGATACCTGTACCAACAATAACCAGTAAATGTATAAATAAGCATAGGTAAATAAATTGTCAATTACTCTAAAAAATTCCCATGGCGTTAATGTCCCGTTATTTAAGTTATGGATATATTCCGGAAAGTATTTAACAATTATGAAATGTCGATACATCATAATATAGTCAACAGAAAATACGATTTACCATTGGAAACTGAGAACAGATGGCAATAATCGTCGATATATTTGATGCTTACATGTAAATCATTACGAAACATGGCGTCTCATTACTTTCCGATTATCTTCGGAAATGTCTGCGAAATGTGCCGAAAGAGTGATTGGTGCCGGCTATTTATATAGATACGGATGTTATTGGCTTGTTTTAGCATCTTATTTTATGGTTCTTTAAACGGATAAATGAAGTTAATAAACTAGAGGGTTATACTGGATTTCTTAAAACACATTCTATTCTTTTCTGATGGAAACAAACGATTGCGCTTGTCTATGGACTTTCTTATCTGAGATCGCCAAGAATATTTCAAAACGAGGTCTTACTTATAGTAGGGACCCACTAAAAGCTCGTTTAACTCGCAACATAATGAAAGTCAAAATCAGTAAAACAAAATTGACATCATAAATTAACGTAGACGGGGCTTTAATTATCCCATATAAAATTTAAGTAGGGTTCACCATAATATTGAAATAATTTATTCACGTTTCCCCACCATCTGCATACGGAAGACAGAATTACCATAGGATATTTCCTTACGTGATTTTGCATAAGAGAAAATGCTGGGGGAAAAACATCCCACCGCAATCCCATAGGATTTTAATGTTGGAATTGAATATTTTCATTGGTATAATGATGCAAGATTTCAGGTTCAGTGCATGTAATATTGGCCGTTTACACTACCAAGATGTACATGTACTTTTATATTGAAATGAAAATCTTTTACAAAATATTCAGGTTAATGTCAGTTATTAACGTGAGTTCTGTTAAACTTAGTTTTTAATCCTAACTGAAGTTTGTGGGAGTCTCTGACAAGTACGGATAGTCTATCTCCCCTATAGTTCAAGGTATTTGCTTCCCGTAGCTGTTGACATTTGACATTTGAAGTCTTGAAAGTTTTAACTTTTATAAAGGTTAATTTTTCTCTTAATTTCATTTCTTTATTTCATTTCAACTAGTTTATTTTCTACAAGGTGTCATATTTATTTACTTTAAGTTAGCTTGACATCGTCATCAAATCTGAAGTGAAGTGCGGAATTTTAATGAAAATGTTCGGGTTACCCCCGAGTGCTATATCCTCTTCAAAATAAGTATATTTCATTTAAAGTCAATCTAATTTGAAGAGCCTAATTGAATGGAATTTATTTTATGCTGCCTAAGAGTATGAAAAAGATCAATAGAAATTTGTGAACAAAGATGTGAAAATATCCCAATATAATAATTTCATCGCGTTATCCCGCTGTAGACAATGATTGTGATTTCAGAACAGGGTAATATTTTCCCGCGTGAGAACTGTTCTATTGTCTTAACACTTTTTGATTTAACAGGGGTTTTACCAAAAAGTGAAAAGATGATAATTAATTATCATCTTTTCATATTGTGGCAAAACCCCTGATAAATCAAATTTTGAAAACATGATAGTTTAAAGCTTTTCTGATTTTTAGATTTTCAGTAAAGAGATTTGTTGGCAATATGATGGCGCTTTATCACTCTCTGTGACAAAGTACTAGATATATTTTAGATATAAAAAATCTCAGATACCAAAGTATAAATCAATAGAATGTCCAGGACATAGATAAAAGTCCGGTAAAAATGGACAAATAGATGTGATCTTTATTCAAATTGGCCTTTTCATTTTCATATTATCATACTAGAATTGTGACATGTGAAGGTTTTTAGTGGAATTAAATGTAGCGATGGGGGAGCAGAGGTTTTTATTGTATCCAAAAATCGAATTTGTTTACATACGGACGTTTTTCGTAGACGCTCTAACGAAGTACGATCACGTGACTACTTCGCAACACATTCTACGAATATTAATAAATAAGTAATACATATATTTGTACAATATTTGTAGCATTGATTTTTTTTCTGGTCTCACAGTTCTACCAACTATGTTGCTGTGTATCCTTAATTTCGTTAATTTCTTGTTATGGAATATATGCGATCAAAATATAAAGAAAAACGGCATATTTTCCAACAGAAATCTCCTAAACTAGATTTTCTCAGATATAACGTATATACTACAATCTAGATCGCATTATCTCCTAAAGTAAATGTGTGGAGAGTTTTAGGAAATTATGTTAAACCGTTTCCCCTTTCCTCAAGATGCTACAATACACCGCTAAAACTGTGAGTTTGGCGCTGTTAGCATTCCTCTCCAAGACAAAGAAACATTCCTCTTCCTCCATTTATAATTCTTTACAAGAATGAATAGGAACCCCCAAATACCCAAAATTTCCCTTCCAATGCACCATCCATGCTTTGTCAAAATGTTTCAATTACCTCGCGCAGTTATTATTTTGATGGCTGTTCGAATTTTTAATTTCAAAATTTAAAATTATTCCGTCGGGATGTTAAACAAATCAAAATTTAATCACAGCATGTCAGGGTCACTTCGATTGGTCAGTTACACCTATAATTTGATTTTTGGTTTCAATATAATTATGTCAATGACCAAAGTCAATTATTTGTCTACTTTTCTGAATTTCGATTTTATTCATTATTACTTTGTACAAATATAAAAAGCTCAGATACCAAAGTATAAATCAATAGAATGTCCAGGACATAGATACAAATCCGGTAAAAATGGACAAACACGGACCTCTGGAAACCAAGAGGTGGGATCAGGTGCCATGGAGGAGTAAGCATCCTCTGTCGACCGGTCACACCCGCCGTGAGTCCACAGTCAAGTCCAATGAAACACGTGAGGAGTGTATCCTCGTCACAATTGGTACAGACGTCTCAACAACCGCCAACGAAAAGGCAACTCAACATTTCACTTAGTGAAACAGAGTAGTCGCAAACAAGGATATTATACCGACCATAAAATTTGAGGAACGTTGACATTAAACGCGGTTTTCGATATCCCTGTGTCAATAATTTGTCAGTGAGTAGTTTACCTCTGTATATGAAATCTTCATATGTTGTGCACGCCCTGGCATATCGGATCATTTGTGAAATATAAACTCCATATGCAGGTGACTGAGGGATATTACTACTTAAATGTGGAAAATTTACGATGGGAAAGCCGAAATCGTCGCGTTTATCGTATAGCTTAGTTGCTAATTTCCCGTCTGTGTTTATATTAAGTAAAATGTCTAAGTATGAAGCGTGTGTACTTGATTCTGTTGTATCTTTAATTTCTAGTTCGCTGGGATATATCGCATTGACATATGTATGAAAATTGTCATTATTAATTGACAAAACGTCGTCGATATATCTAAATGTCAAATTAAAGGACACCGCTAACTTTTTCTTCTTTTGATTCAGCAGTTTCTGAATGAAGTCTGCTTCGTATGAATAAAGGAACAGGTCGGCCAATAAAGGAGCACAATTGGTTCCCATAGGAATGCCGATAGTTTTGTTGAAAGACCACGTCTCCGAACATTACAAATATATTGTCTATTAGAAATTCCAGCATGTTTTTTATATCAACTTCAGTATACTTATGTGTAGAATCAGTGTGGTGTTTGACGAAATAAGTATCCTGATAGCCAATCACTAGATATTTAAATTTTCGGGTACCACCTTTAGTGAAAAAGCAGTTGTCTATGATGCTAAAAAGTCTTTCTTTTAATTTTTTATGTGGAATAGTAGTGTAAAGAGTTGAGAAATCATAAGTTTTGATACTGTGAATTCGAGAAAAATTGTGTGCCTTCAAATTTTCTAAAAGCTGTTTAGAATTTTTAAGTATCCACATCTGATTTACACCGCTTCTGGAATAAGCAACTGTACAGTATTTTTGAAGTTTCTCCTTAACAGCTGTCAATATCTTGGTAAGGAGTAAAGATAAAGGTTTGGTAGAACATTTGCTGGATCCTGCTATGTATCTTTGCTTATATGGGTTTTTATGAAGTTTAGGTATCCAGTATAAATGTGGTAGCTCGAAATCGGTCTCCGATGTAGGTATATCAAATGAGTGTAATACGGACACGTGATTTTGAAGGATCTCGTCCTTTGAAAGTGAGCTACGTGTGTATGTAGGATTTCCAGAATTCGTATTAAACCCAAGTTCTTCTAATAAACAATTATAGTAATGTGCCTTACAAATAAAAACTATATTATTTGAGGCTTTGTCTGCTGGTACCAGTACATATTGGTCATGTAACCTATCCAGTTCAGTTACTACTTCTGGATCATTAAATACAGAGGGATAACGTGTTTTCATAGTCCCTTTAAGTTTTCGAATACGAGATTTTATCAACCATCGTATGGCTCTCAGCCATTCAGACAAAGTGTCTGGTTCTACGTCTTCATGTTTGGCCCATCGTCTGGCATAATCTTCGACAGAATCCATAACTAAACTAAAATTCTGACGCCAATTAAAGGAACGGGCTTCCCGGTATTTAGGGCCCCTTAAAATAAGATTTTTGAGGCTTTCATTTTCAACAATAGAAACGTCGCCGGTAATGACATGCCCGATAGTATTGTATTTGAAAGGAGATGAAGCACATGAACATGTGACAGTGTTGTGTAGAAGATGGTTGATGTCTAGGCACTGCAAAACCTGTTTGTAATTGAATAGCGTGGATGCGATGCTAGGTGTATAGCTATATGAAATGCAAGGCGTGCTCTTCAGTTTAAAATATGGTGGAATACAGGACTGAACTTTTTTGTGATTTAGAACATTGCCAATGTTTAAAGCGTCTATGCCTTTATTTGTAAATTTAAGTTTAAGGAAAAGACGTTTCTGTTTAGAACAGTCATCGTTTGTAACGCGTACAGGCTTAAACAGCCTGTGATAAGCGATGTCCATTATAATGGAGTTCAGTATGTATTCTGGGGTTGAAGAATCCGTGTAGGGGTTCATTCTTCTTCTTGAAAAAGTTTATTGAGATTTGTAAAAGGAACAGAATAAAGTTTGCTGCGGATGTGATGAAGACCCAATTTTTTGTTAACGTAAGGTAAAAGAGTTGAAAAAGTGACATCATGTATGTAGGGTCGGTTGTATGAACGATGTCCGTGACTTCGTTTACGTCTTACGTTAGAATTAAAAAGTTCCATTACATTAACACCATTACACATAACGTATTTTAATATATACACAGTATATACATGGCCATGAATTGAAAACATTGGCATCCACATAAAATGTCACGAGTCGACTCAATTATCCAACAAGTCAATCAGAAAACAAAATTATATCGAATTCGACAAGTCGGCCTGTCAACATAATTAAAGACGTCAAGTTACAGGTCTACCAAGGTAAATAGACACAACGAGTCTAAATCATGTCATAATAGGGTTGACGAGTTACTTGTCGTCACAAAAGTATTAGAGATTCAGCAATGCATGGAGTCCATGCAAGGCAATATGTTTTACCTGTACAGCCTATTTTTGGAAAGTAGACCGTAATGTTTCGGTTCTGACTGCACCAGGATGTACCACTTTACCTTGGTAGACGTATAGAAGTAAATTACATAATGACAGAAATGTCTAACCATAGGTTACATGCTATTGTGGCAGAATAAACATGCGTACTTTACCTGTTGACAATTTTGTTTAATTACCATTTAATCTATTAATCATCTGATTTCAACTTGTGATATCAGCTTTAACTAACAATACCAGCTTTAATTCGGTACCTCAGCTATAGCTGACAATCTGAGATTTAACTCGATACCACAGCTTTAAATAACAATATCAGCTTTAACTCTGTACGTCAACTTTAACTATCAATCTCAGCTTTAAGTCGGTTGTAAAATACCAGTTTCTCTTTAGAAAATACACTTTCAAATTGGAGCTCAACTGATGAAGTCTAATTGACAGAAACGGTATCGTCTTGAGCATTATAACTTTGGTAGTATGTTTATAATATTTTAACACATAATGGCAATTGTTTAGAACAAAGTGAATGGTAAACATAGACATTAGCTTACTTTGATCTTTCGTTGATGTTTTAGTTTCATGTTGACATGGTCTAGATTATTTGATCCAAATTTGGAATAAAATCACTAATTGTGAATGAGAGGAGTTAATCAATTAAAAACTATTGTTATATTATAGATTCTATTCAATTCTTTAAGAATTTTTCGAACAACACACACAGATCTATATATATATATATATATATATATATATATATATATATATATATATATATATATATATATATATATATATATATATATATAGAGTGTGTGTGTGTGTGTGCGTGCGTGTGTGTGTGTGTGTGTGTGTGTGTTTTCAGAATATGCTTAATGTACTTGTTTTTCTTCGCTATTCTTCTAGCCATTTCTCCAGTGAATATTTGTTGTTGTTGAATATTTCATTTCATGTAGTGTTTTCAGTACTTAGCATTTATATGAAACTGTCCAATTTCTGCTGATTAACTGCTTTGTGTTTAAAACATTACTTAAGAATATTAAAAAAGAAATAAAGTGTTTGCCATTTAATGAAAGTTAAGTCTTCTATATGGATAAAGAAAACTCAAATATAATTTGTAAATGGCTACAACTAATTAGCATCGTTATAATTAATATATTGTCAGTAGCACTATGTATATTACAGAGTTTAAGAAAAAGATATTACGTATGTTGATAAATTACTTAAGTTCAATTGAAATTGGCGAATTATGTTTTCAGCGTTTTAAATCATCAGAAAATGACTAGACATACGTTTTGAAAAATGTATATACACAAATGTATTAGTTAATGGATACCAGAAAGCTTATATTAACTACATTTTAACACTGTTGTACAGAATGGTTATCAAATATATTAGGTTTCTATTTTCAGAAGTATGATGAACATCTGACAACATTTATGTAAGATATATTACGATCGCATTGAACAATTACATACCAAGTCGTAAATCACAGAAATCAAACACCTGAATCAAACCGACTTAAAACCATCATAAAAGAAGTTATATTATCTAGTACGGTGTCACAGATAACCCTAATCACAGTAATATCACTCACTGTTTCCACGAAAGAATGATAACGTGAAATATCAAAAAACACGCTCATGTTCCCGCCGTTCCGTCTGTTCAAATCAGTTTATCATCCTCAAATAATAAATCATGCTTAAACTTTTAAATTATCTCTACATGGTGGTTTTAAAATCGGCTTATACAGCATGCCATAATTTTAAAATTTTATAAATGAATGCTTTTATTACAGGTAAACAAGCTCCAAGCTGTACATCGACAGCTGAATCGTATATAAAATTTAATCTTACAAAAATACATTTTTAAATTTAACTAGCATATATGATTTTTGCACATTTGATGGTTATAAACTAATTCTATTTTGTTTTTCTGTCTATTTAATGTATAGTTTTTAAGATTTTATTTACAAACAAATAATTGAACAGCTAAAAATATGTGTGGGAAAAGTTTATATCTATCTATCTATCAATCTTTATATATATATATATATATATATATATATATATATATATATATATGTGTGTGTGTGTGTGTGTGTGTGTGTGTGTGTGTGTGCGTGTTAAAAAACCACTAAGCATTAATTTTACATAAAATTCCTTAAGAACTAGAAATGTTGGAATTTTTTTTTATCCGCGTTACCAATATTTCAAACGATGACGAAAAAAATCCTAAATCAAAAGAATTATTATACTAATAATAGCCATCTGTACACGGAGGTCATTGTTTAAATTGTATGGGGATATTTTTATTTGCTATAATAGATATCAAAGCCAAAGTAATTACCGTACAATCCCAAAATTTTCAGGAAATATAAACTATTAAACTTGCAGATTTTTCCATAGAGACGTCTGCGGTGAGTATAATAATTTTAATGTTTATGGCCTTGAGTTTTACATATACCATACACCAGCGGCACATACACATACATCTTCCTTGTAACTAGTTTGTTTTGAACGTCCTTGTCTGATATTGCTGGAGGAAACAACAATTACATTTGAAGAAATATACAAGATTGCTGAATGATAGCAATTCAACATTTTCTTGATGTACGGAAATAATACCGCGTTCATTCTAAAATTGTTAACGGTTTGTATTATGTAGCAATATTACATAATCGCGGTGTATTGCTTTAACTTAAAAAGGTGCTTCATTTCTGATTTATCAAAAAATCAAACAATTGTTTTAGAGTTTATAGACAGTATTTTTTTTTAATCGGATAGTCATATAATATAAGCCTTCGTTGGTCCAAACCGTTTGGTTTCAACGTTTTCTTTCATTATTATTTTTTTCTGGTTTGGTATGATACAAACAGAAAAAAAATTAATATCGGATTATAAACGTTGAAATCAAACAATTTAAACGAACGTAGGCTTATATTATAGGATTATTCAAACGATATATATATATATATATATATATATATATATATATATATATATATATATATATATATATATATATATATATATATATATATATATATATTAACGCCTGACATAAAGTTTATATACATGTTTGACTGATTACATACAAACTTTTCCTAAAGGTATAGGTGTGATCGGTCTCAATGTGTCTCAGCAATTATTCTGGAGATAGGTTTTGTTTTGCCACAAGAAAAACGCATTAATACAACAACGAATGTGGCATTTATACTGTAGTCAGTTAAAGAACTGAAGCAATCCTTTATAAAATGTCTACAATGGTTATCTACAATTAAGACAGATGCGGGTTTATTGTAATTTATGAATATGTACAGAACAGACTTTCTCTAAATAAAAATAACATCAACAATAAAATAAATTTCATACATTTAATGCATAAATAACAAAAAATCACGAACATTATACTCCAAATTTTATATCGATATATTTAGCCTCAGGACTTTCAATAACAGTTCCCGAGGTTTCAAATTAATGCCGAAAATCATATGTTAGTTTTTATATAGGATGCGTTTAACGCTCTTTTGATTATATCAACTTTCTTTAATTTTGGGCAAATTTGTGCATACAGTCAATACATACATACAGTAAATAGCGTTATTGAGCACAATATCTGTCCTGAGTTTACGTCTCTTGAATCCTCATTTAATCATGAAATGTCGCATTTCAAGATACTATCACATATATACTTCATGTTCACACTTTTTCAACATAATTCATACATCTAAATATAGCACTCTGAATGTTTGGTTGTGGCTGTTGTCTTAAGGAACAGCGGCTGCTCCTATGCGTTGTCCGTATAGGGAATAAGGTGAAAAATAAGGTCCGATAGATGGCAGCTGCTGTGATGATAATCCAGAAGGTGGTGCTAATAATGATTTGTATGGATGGTATCTATTGGCGCCCATGAGCCCACTTAAAGGGCTAACGCTCGTGGGATAATTTCGTCTAAGCGAATTTGGGCTCAATGAGCCAGGTGAGGATAGGCCTAGATGAGAGAGTCCAGGTATATTTGATGGTGGAATTCCGTATCGTTCATATGCTGCTGCTAGCGACAATGGATCTGAAGAAGTTGTGTGTGTTCGGAGATGTTGCAATAATTCTTCCGAAGTTGAAAATCGTTTACCACAATGTTCGTTTCCAGACGATACCCAGTTGCAAACAAAGGGCATTCCAGAGTGAGCAGCACTAAGTGTACTTGGTGGATATAATGAGGATGACAAAAAATGTGAACCGAGACTAGACGGTGTCGATGACAAAAGACCGGAAGCGGAAAAAGAAGATGGCGGCAAATGTGGGAAAGATGTTCCATGTAATCCTAAACTCAAGTTTTGTAACGCTTTCTCGTGGGCGCATTGTGCACAGCCAACTGCTGTACACGTTGATGAAAGATGTGAATTTTGAACTGTTAATTGGCAGTTTGTGCAATATGGGTCACGACAAACGGGTACTAGCGTCGTTGCTCCAGAAGGCGTTCGGACCCGTGCATAGGACACGTAATGTGAAAGTGATGCCCCATATGCCGATTTTAAGGCAGATGATTGCGCAGCCAGTGCTGATGATTGAGCTGCTAGCGCCGCTGCTGCAGCTGCTGATCCCAATCCAGCACCCGCGTGTAAATTGTATGGAAATCCTGAAAGATGTGCTGCTGCCTCAGCAGATAGTCCATGTCCTGCATGTGAAAAATGAGGATAGGCCGCAGTAACTGAAGGATAGTCACCGTAGGAAGAATAAGAAGCACTAGTCGTGGTTTTGCAATTATCCAAATGAGAACTGTTTGCACGGACAGGTCGAGCGGGAGATCGGGGAGAATCCCGATGTCTTTTCGCTCTATCATCGTCTTTATCTGATCCAGAATGACGTGATCCAGGGCTCTGTGATGTTACAGAGCGAGATGTGCCTGATGAATGATCGGAATGAGATGAAACAGATGTAGTTGCACTTATTTCCTTAGGCCTTGGCGAACTTTTCAAAGGCGAACTTATTTTCTCCTCCTTTGATCTTGAAACTGGTACTAGTGGAGGAATATCCTTGTGTGAAATAGTACGAAAGCCTGGTTTATCCTTAGTTTCATCACTGTCTCTGTTTTTCCCGTCTTTCTTTTCATTATCATTCGATGTTGATTTTTCCAGCTGTTGTTTTTCGGAATCTTTTTTCTCAATAGGTGGTATGAGAGATTTTGTTGATGTGGAATCTTTACCGATGCTACTGCAGGTCTGTGCTAGTAAAGCCAGGGGACTCTTCTTAGCATCCAGCTGTTAAAAAATATATATATATAAAAATAATTATGAAATTTTACATCTATTTTATTTCTTTATCTGTAAATAAAAAATCAAATACATAAACTGCATAAACCATATGCGGATGGATGGATGTGTGACATTCAATGTATTTAGTAATGAAAAACATAAACCTGACTCAAATACAGAACAATGGTAGTTATGTTAAAATAGCATGATTCATACGAAGGTTTGTTTATTCACTAATTTTATGTAATAGATATATTTTAATTTTTTGTGCCTTAAACAACTGTTCCTAGCATGAAATTTCATCAGGATAATTTGAAAATTGCTTCCTCTACAGCTGTTTGGTGACACGCGGTTTAGTATAAATAACAATTCTTGAATGCATTTTAACACAAAACGTGTAACTTTGTTTCATCGAGACGGGACGACGGTCTAAGAACATGTTTATAGAAATATGTAACTAAAATCAATTCCCCGTCCAATATGATAAACCATGGTCCTGCTATAGACAGACAGCATATTATCAACAAGAGCGGCCATGATTGATTGTGATGACCTTTAGTTGGGGTCACCTCCATCTGATTACGCGAACATTCATGTTAAAGGGCTGGTCATGCTACATATTTTCCTTGATGTGAATATAGTTTGTTTGACACAAGTTTTGATATTTACCAGTATAATATACAACAGAAAGACATTTTTATTAGTGTTGCATTTGTAAAGGTTGGCGTATCAATAAATATTTATAATAGGGAAAAAGAAACTGAAACTTATGTTTTCATTTAGAGATATAAAAAGGAGACGAAGGATTGTATTTTTCTTTCTTTCGGATTATATCCTTCATCTTTCAAAATATGATAAGAAATTCAAATATTTATAATGGATTTAGTAGTTGGGTTATTTTTCTTTACATATCAGTGCAAATTTAGAAAACATGCAAAATAAATTTCAATTCGAAGAAAAATTCGAAGCCACAATAAAACCACAAACAGCCTACATAATGTTTTTAACAAACTACATTATTATATATTTAGAAAAATATTAATTTAAACCAATCACTTACCGTTGTAGGTAATGGATTAAGGTAATCCGGATGAATATATTGTGAAGAAGATGTCGTTAACATCTCACCAAATTGCTGCATAGTTTTTTTTTCAGGTAAATAAAACAGATCTCCGTAAATAAAATCCACAAAGGAATTGTTTTCTATTTAATATCCGATTAAATATTCTTGTCCGAAAATTCCGTGTGAATAAAATACAATTTTCAGCAAGAGATTTTTCAGTTTACTTCCCTCATGATAAGTTGTAGTAAGGATGTGACTTCGAGATATTCGCTATACGTGTTTACACGGTGGCTGTCAGTCAAACTATTGTAACAGACAGCCAACGTCATCCGCGTTAGTAAAACGAAACATACAAGTGAATACCGCCCATTAAGTACGATCAGAAGTGATATTCTCAACACTTATGCTTGACTCATGAGATAAAAGGTTTTACACCGCCCAACGGCAATTTAATATATCACAGAATTCATTTGAGCTTGTGGGTTTTCCGACCTGTCAAATCTCGTCAAGATCTCTCGTGATAAATGTCCTAATCGGACCAATCAGTAATAAGATAACAGAAGACCGTTGGCAGAATATAAAATGGGCAATATGTGTTGCAATCAATCATGTTAATGGTTGAAATGTCAATCAAATTTCCATTGCTAGGCTCATGTACTTTGTACAAATTAAACAAGCAAATTGCACATCAAAGAGAGACAAGCAGAGTAGATAAAAGCGGACAATTTGGATGGCCACCCTCATCAATTATAATTTGTACTGCTTGTCAATAATGGAACGAAGGAACGTATTACATGGGCATCTTGATTTTCAATTATGACCTAATGAGGAGGCAGAAATTAATTAAGCATGTGAATCTTTTACGGTAATAAATTGTATAAAGAACGGCAGCAGATCGATTCGCAGACTGAGCTTTTTGCAAGGAAACGAGCACTTTTTCCCGCGTTATTGCAACATAACATTGACCACAAACAGCGGATTATTTGACAACAAAGAAATTCTGAATGCTTTATGAGGTATCGGGCGATACATTATCTTACAGTGAGAAATCTCAGAATTCTTCCAAAGCCTAACATGAAAATTTATTGTCCATGGTAATGATAATATGTATACGCACACGCACACACAGTGGAGAGAGAGAGAGAGAGAGAGAGAGAGAGAGAGAGAGAGAGAGAGAGAGAGAGAGAGAGAGAGACGTTTTAATATTTTGATCAGCACCTGTTTGTCTTCACACAATATTCATGTCGAAATGTTGTCATGCTTTGTATATAGGTGAAACAGCTGTGTCATTAAGTGGTGTTTCACCCTATTTTATGCTAAATATTTTCGCCTAATGACTTGTTGCATGGTTAAAAGTGTTCTAGACCGATGAACACTAAAATCGCCTATGATTTAGTTACGACACACATAAACGCATACACATACACATGTATAAATTCCCATGTGGTTTGCGCATGAGATGATATTGACAGTCACAAATCACCATATGACGTTTTGTTTATAATCGTCAGTTTCAAACATTAATTGCTATTAATCCTCTGCTACACATAATCATCTGTTTATGAATAAATTATACTAAAACATATATTGATTATGATATATTGTAAATCAAAGGAGCCTTTAGTTAAAAAGTTATCACAAATGAAATGTTTCTTGAAACTTAATACAGTGTACATGTACACACTTAGATGATATCTACAATGTTCTAAATTAGGAAAACAATTTAAGTACAACTATTTCGTGACCGAGGTCGTTTTCCTCTTATACACTAACATCTTTTCATGCAAGGCATGGAGAAAGTGAACACTTTCTGATAAATCATCTCTGACAGAAATTTCGACCCAAAGTCACACGAGTAATCACACCTTGCAAACGAAGGGTTATGGGGTCCTGACATAAGCTATTTATTATGATGACATCATGACGTGTAACAGATGATGTTTGTATGCCTCAACGCTCATCTTATAACTTGCGCAATGTTTCATTCTCCTATCGCCCTCACATCATCCGACCTAAACTTATTTATGGCGCTGTTAAGGAATTTATGACCCATCCGCAATGGATTTAGTGGTATGTTAGAGTCTTTCTTCTAAAGTGAGAATGTACAGACGGGGTGAATATGTTCAGTGGATGAATTCTAGATATAAACTTCTACTGAACATTCAAACTACTTTAATTTTTTTTTATACTTTCCTTATCTTTTTCACACTGTGGCGCTCGTGAAAATATTTGGGTTAGGGTGTAGGAATCGAAATAGCCAAACGGACAAATACCATGTGCTCATGTCGAGGTAAAATTGAATATGAAGAAAGAGGCAGTGCCGTCTGAATACTGCCAAGTACCTATGTTAAACTGGTAGCCTAATAAGCCAACTAAAGTCTTACTTCGGCGAGTTTTAATTAGGAACTCTCAATGATATGTAGGGTGCGCTATGATGAACAGTTCGTGTCATATCGCGTCCGCCATATATCTCGAGAGCCATTTTAAAAACTTATTATGTTTTTTGAGTTTTAATCATAGATGGAAATTGAGTCTCTTAATTAGAACATTATATACTCTTTCTAAAGGAGTGGTAAGTATCAAGTACATGACTCTAAACTTGGTGGTTTGCGTCATGTATTTTCCAAATACAATATTTTTAATATTTCGTTTATTTGAAATATAGTTGTTAGTTTCAGTTATCGCTATTATCATGTTTCCATTGTGAGCATGTTGTTAATTCCCTTAATGTTTTTACTACGAGTTAAGGTTTTCCAATGCTTAAAACATCGCACCGAAACTAGGAGTAATTTTTTTTTAATTTTGAAAAGTGTCAGTTTTTCAGTTATAAATATGGTAAGTGTTTCAGTTTTCAATGATGGAGGGGGGATTCCGGTCACAATGTACCCGGGAAGAGATACGCGGCCTTCTACAAGTAAGCTGCCATGATTCCTCACAAAAATCAGCTTAGGTTCAAACGTGGTTCGAACACTAGTAGTAAGAACGGGATTCGGAATAGAATACACAGTATCGATCGTAATTGTAACTCACCATGAATCCCGAGCTCGATCATTACTTATAGCTATCCTCTCTCAGAATCCCATCTAGCTGCATGCAATCAAAATTAGACAAAATTCATGCATTAATTTTTTAATTAATTAATTTTTATTTTATCGTCTTTTATTATTGTCATTAAAATTATACTTCAATACAGAGTGATCGATTAACCCGACCTTTCCCCATTGTACCTAGCGATACTGCATTACTGCCACCACATCGAACATAAACCGCACGTTTTTCATGATTGATCTTTTTCATTTTGAATCCTACTAACCGTTAATCCGTCACACAGAGGAGGCAGTGGAAAAACAAATCCGTCTCTTGTCGTCCTCGACAATGACTTCCGACACATTAATGACAGCTATGAAGTTTGTCTTTCATTTGCTCACGACGGGATGTTATCAATAGCATTCAATTTTAATGAAAATGACAGTTTATCAATTTCCAGCCACCATGCAATGCACAAATCGTTCAGCGGTTTTGATTGACATTTACGACGGGGTGTTTGATGTCATTATCTTATATACTAATATATATACTAGCGGGAGGCTGGAACTTAGACATGTGACTTTTACCAAGATTACCTACATTTCTTCTCCATTTTCACACGAAGATAAAATAATTGAAATGATAATAAATAACTTTGTTTTTACTTGAGGAACATTATCAAGATGTTGTCAGAATAAATTTAATTTTGTTGCCTAGTAACCAGAATGAATCCGACTTTGTGGCGACACAGATGGAAATATGAAAATCGACAATAACGCATCGAAATAACTTAAATATGAATCTTCGATAGAAAATAAAACAATAATAAGAAAATTATCTCGATACTCAATGAATAAGTTTGTGTGATTTCAAAAAATTCAATTAATCATTTCACCGATTTTAAACATTTGCCATTAGTAAATGATGAATACACTGTATACTATTTATCACATATGAATTTTCATGAAAATTTAAAAAGACGTTTTTATCCTATAATATTGATAATCTAGAATAAACACTTTATTGAGATTCCAAAAACTGAAATTATGACTTTTTTAAATGTACATCTATTTATTGAAAAAATCATCAATGAATAGATGATGAAATATGAGTGAAACATCACTATAAAGACCACCTGTTTGACTGAATCCTAGTGGTCTCATTAGCGAGGTGGTGAGGATCAGGCCTCATGTAAAAACTGTTAAGATTTTTTTTCAATGAACTGAATACCTACGGTCTTATTTGTGAGGTGGTCTCTCCTAAAAGAGGTGGTGTGTAATCGAGGTTCCACTGTAATAAAATTTCGATAACGAGAGGACAACGTCCAATAATACTGTATAAATTTGTGTGTGAAATCTTTTGCAAACAATCTGTATATGACTACGTTATCTTAATGCATATTTGGTATAGCGAACTTTGTACCAGTTGTAGTGTTATAGGGCGAGTAAGGTCAAGGTTTTCCGATCCACGTCGATACTCATACCTCTTGACAGATTACATTTCATATTTGAACTTCACTGGTGGCGACATCTACCGCCAATCTAAAATTTCGCTTTAGCCAAATAAAAGACTCGTGGATTAGCTTGGACGTTGCTGTTATTCTGTGTTTACGTAACTTCCCCTCTAACATGTGGTCATTATTGATTGTAAGACGCCGACTGAATGTTTGATATGGACTACGATGTAGGCCTACTGTGTCTAAACATATTTGATTGCGAGACGTAAAATTCAAATTAATTGTACAGCTTCTTATAACCAGCGCTCTACAATGCGACCAAATCACTCGCAAATGCGACCATTTTTTAGATTTTGGCGAGTGTTTATCCTCATTCAGTCGCCACTTTTCCCCGAGCCGGAAATCAAAAGTTTGTCCGTTTTCGCTGTGAAATTATATTATCGAAATCATGGTCTGTTATGCGCTTTACAACAACCAATTTGGTAAACTAGAGCATCTAACTCACGTAGATTACTGTATAAAAACACGTTGTATCGCTTTCATGTTTTCGACTTGAAATTTTCCTAACAGCACACAATGGCATTTTCTTTTCTCGGTCGATTTCAACAGAATCATCATTAGACACTACTAAGTTTAAACGATCTTGGTTAAAGGGATACTGGAACCGAGTTATGGCTAGTGTTCGACTAGGCCGAACTTTCTGCCCCAATTTCGATTTTAATTTAAGCGATTTTTAAGTGGTAAAATCAGGGCAGAAAGTTCGGCCTAGTGTTCGACAAGGAGGGCAAGCAGACCACAGCCTAATACCTTTGGTGATTCTATCGTGGGGCAACACAATAAAACGGCCGCTACAGAATCCCCAAAGGGATTAACCACAGTCGGAACTGGAAATTTTATCTGTAAATCAAAATCGAGAGTCAAACATCCGATTGACAGACAAACACCTGTAAATTAAAGAACTTTATAGGTGTTTGTCTGACGAACAGGTCACGGGTGTTGGACTCTAGATTTACAAAATTTACGATTCTTGGGGGCAGTCTGTTTTGTAAATTCTGTCGAAAAGAAACTGGCGCTAAAAATTAAAAAAAAAGTTTAGGTTGCCTGAATATTAGAGCAACAAAAATATAGGCATATACACTCCTGGATTGAAAAAAAAAATGCACAAAAAGGTCAACATGCAGTTAATAACCTTGTTTTAAATGGATTGAAACAGTAAAATGTTACATCAACTTTGAAAATTATATTTTATTTCATTTCTGTATTTTCATCCAGTGGATTTTTTAAGAACACATGAACACACACACACATATTATATATATATATATATATATATATATATATATATATATTGGCGAGTAAAAGTTCCTGGCTGGCTAGTAAAATTTCTGGTTCACTGGCCAAATGAAGAGTGAATTTTTTTAGTGTTGTAGAGCCCTGTATAACGCATTTGGATGGTTAACTGGACGAAGCGGGTTTTTTTTACAACAAACATGAAAGTGCAAACGTACCTATTCTGGCTGGAGACAAGTAGTTCGTAGTGCTATATCAAATGTCATAGGGACCTCGCATCATAATTTTAACCAGTGAAAATGAATGGGTATAAGGAATGACCAATCAAATGCAGTGTGACGTATTGTTCCAAAATGTGATGGATTTGAAAATACATCGCATATTGTCGATATGATAGCATCACCGTTATGCGAGAAAATATGACGTAATTTAGACCTATTTTCTCCAATTATCACCAAAACATTTTATTGCACAACATTAACATGCATTTTTCTTATAACCTGGAATTTTATTATTCATTAAAGCACAAATATAACGTTTATGGCTGTTTTATTGTCGATGTGAATAAAAGTCTGAGACATAAATTAAACGTGGAAGATTTGTTGTCATCATTCTCCGTGTCAGAATTTTCTGCTTGTAATAACTTATAAATAACTTCTGTACGCCTCATAGTAATGATAGCCATTTTAGATAGATATACACTATCTACATATTCTTTCGAAAACAAGTATGCACTAATTTATGTAAAATATTTTAGTTTTTTTTTTGGGGGTGTGTGTGTTTAAACATTGTTATTACATCATTTTTAGAGATTTGGCATCTTAGATTGATTGCAAGCCATCGAAATGTAAAAATACGGTGTGGTTTTATAGTATTAAAAATTGATTTATTTGATCCTTGTATGTTATTGTAAAATATTTAATTAACTATCTTCTCATGTAGGTATCGTAGTGGATGTTATCATTTTGTTTTTTATATTTTAGAAAATTATCAGACAGAATTTTAAGTTCGGAAGGGTCAAATTGAATTTGGGATTATTCAAGACATTGAAGAAATATTTGAGTAACCAATCATGGAATATGTTTCAACTCAGTCTAACCTAGTTTTTCTCCAGTTAAACCTAGTTTTTCTCCAGTTAATGTGGGCTGCAGGTTTAAAACTATTTCTCTCTCCAGTTAATCATAATTTATCTCGAAACCCAAATTAACTGGAGAAAAAATAGGTTTAACTGTGAAAAACTAGGATTAACTGCGCCAAAATATCATTTATGTTATTGTGGCGCAGTTAAACCTAGTTTTTCTCGAGAAAGAAAAACTAAGTTTAACTCATTTTTTGTGCTTTTGGCGCTGTTAAACTTAGTTTTTCTCCAGTTAATGTGGTTCATGAGAAGATATAGGTTTAACTGGAGAAAATCTAGGTTTAACTGATAAAGCACGCCGAAATTACAACAATAAGTTGATCCTTGTTTTCCTTGATAACTTAGTTTTTCTCCAGTTAAAGTGGGTTACAAGTTAAACTTGTTTTTCCCCGTTAATTCTAGTTAACCCACATTAAGTAGAGAAAACAAGATTTAATTGAGGAAAACTAGGATTAACTGCGCCAGAAGTATATTAATATATATCAATGTGATTTTGGTGCAGTTACATCTAGTTTTTCTCAGTTAAACTAGGGGTTTCTCGAGAAAAACTAGGTTTAACTTATTTTTGTGATTTTGACGCAGTTAAAAAAAGGTTTTTTTTCAGTTAAACATAGCTTTTTTCAGTTAATTTGGGTTACTGAGAAAAGGTAGGTTTAACAGGAGAAAAACTATTGACTCATTAACTTTAACTCATTAATGTGATTTTGGCATGCCATATTCAACTTCACAATCCCACTTATCTGCATGAATTGTAAATCGGCATTAATAGAGTGATTGTATTGCAACGGAAAGGATTTGGGCTTTACCACCTAGTCACGACAACCATCAGACCTTAACGTAGGCTATGTCATGTTGTAAATTTTGAATTTACTGGGTGGCTGTAAATACCAAATTTACACCATGACACTTACATGACAGCTATGTAATGATTGTTTTTCACCACACTTTGGGCATCAAATGTCAAAGTATACTTTATTCAGATACCTTAGACTAAAACTAAAAAACGAGATCCCATACACCCATTCCCATTCAATCGGTATATATCTATAGCACTGCTGTAACTTAATCACACTCCACCAATTTTGTAAATATCTTCATGATAATGTAAATGTTCTAGGTCGGACAAGACATTGTATGATAATATATGAAATAATGTTTACTACCGCAATCTAAGGCTTTGCTTCGGAAAGGTATTGTCATAGGAATTATATCCAAAATAAATAGACAAACAAATGGAACAAACAAAATTTTCAGGATTTCTTTTTTGAAAGATCGGATTGTGATCACTTACAAGTTCAAGGTCACTGCCACATGAATTCAATATGGCTGACTAAAGTGATTCAATATAAATGATGTTAATAAGTCAAATACAAACAATACACGATTTAGACATAGAGCATACACTGTCATAAAACTATTTTATTACGATTCTACATACAATCATATAATATGTAAGTGGCATGTAACTTTTTTCTATAAGAATACGTTTTAGACAAAATTTCAGCAAAAAAACCAAACAAACAAAAAAAAAAAAACAAAAAACAAAACAAAACAAAACAAAACCAAAAAAACAAAAAACAAAAAAAACAAAAAAAAACCGCTTTATTTTGCATTGCAAATTGAAAGCTTGGGTTATCGGATATAAAACCTAACGTGGTTGCAACTTAATAGGGAAAGATAATCGGTCCTGGCCGCGAGAATTGGGTCTGAAGCCAACGGATTCATACAATAAGTAAGCGCAATCTTATCAATTTAAGATGAAAAGCAACGTGACTTATGCTGCAAAAGGACTTTGGTATACTTTAAGGCATGCAGATGTAAATGATGATGACATTTATTGTTCTTTTGAAGACAAGTTCAGATACACCAACACACATTTTGAGATCCTGAGCACCATACGCAAAGTAATTTTTATCTCTTATTGGAAAATTATAAAGTCTTCTCATTTTTTGTATCAATGATAAAATATATTTCTGATTTTTTTTCTCCAAATGAGCAGTTAATTTTTGTTTGTAATTGTTTGACAGTTAAAAGTCATAAAAATAAAATAATGTCCAGTCGCAACATAATTTCAATGCATTGTCTTAAAAAGATAGATGAACTTGGATATTGAGTAAATTGGGTGATTTCTGGCCCTCACCATTCGGGCCACCGATGCCCTAGTTTTATTGCAGTGCACATCAATGTGACTCCGTGTGTGTTCTTGTTCTACTGCTATTTGCAAATCATATATTGCACGCAATCTTTGGAACATCACTATGCCTTAATTACATGTCAAAGTCAAAAGTAAATACAAATAAATGTCTCTGTTTGATATATCTATTTATGGATAATAAAAACTTTTAATACATTTTTCATTTCATGTCATTAATAATTACTTTGAAGTTTTGAAAGCAAAATGCATCAAGTTTGAAACAAATGAGTTGTATATGAAAATAAGAGTGCTTAAATTTGCTTTTTGTTTAAATGCTTCCGCCTATCTCATATCTCTGGAGCCCATGATTGTTGCGTTCGAACTGATATGAAGTCAGGTTCAATAGCATTTCAACTTAGTCCATTTAATCATGGGAAGTTGATGGATTTTATGAAAAATTTATGACTTTTATTTTGTTAAAACAATTTATAGGTTTTCTGATGAAAAAATGCACTTTTTGACCAAACCTCTGTAAATTTGACTACAACGCTGTCTTTAACGATCGGCTATTGTGAGCTGATGCGCCATTTTGTCACCTAACTTTGAATTGAATTTGAATTTAAATGTTGTTTTACACCACACTCAACAATTCTCAGTTATATTGTGGCGGCCAGAATTTGACGGTGGAGGAGTGAATCCGGTTACAGTATATCCGAAAAAAAACTCACCGGCCTTCCACATGTAAACTTGAAAATTTTTTGTGGAACATTCACTTTCCAGAAGTGAGAGACTTAAAGATACAAAGCTTTAGTGCAATGCCACGCCGCCACGGAAACTAACTTTAATATACCCCCGTATATTTAATTGTACTTATATTGAAAAAGAATTGAACTTCTATAGTTTTACTTAGAATATTTAGCATAGCTGTATACAGATGTATTTGCATTCATAGTATACATCTGAATTATACATCTGTAGTTGCCATATGTATTTGAAGCATTTCTTTGCATTTCTCTATGTATCCTTAGTTTTACAGTGTTGTCTTAGATTTACAGATTATCTTTGGAATTATTTTCATTGTACCTTTACGATATCTTTGTATCTTTTATATTTCTACAACATTACGCATGCAATATGCAATTGTACCTTTAGTATAGACAAGTATTTGTACCCTTTCTACGGATATGTTTACAGTGTATCTTTACCTTCATTACGTCATTGTAACTTTACTATAACATATTAGTATCCCTCCTATGTAGAGATTTACAGTGTATCTTTACCTTCATTACGTTATTGTAACTTTACTATTACATATTAGCATCCCTCCTATGTAGAGATTAACAGTATATCTTTACCTTCATTACGTCATTGTAACTTTACTATTACATATTAGTATCCCTCCTATGTAGAGATTTACAGTGTATCTTTACCTTCATTACGTCATTGTAACTTTACTATTACATATTAGTATCCCTCCTATGTAGAGATTTACAGTGTGTCTTTACCTTCATTACGTCATTGTAACTTTACTATTACATATTAGTATCCCTCCTATGTAGAGATTTACAGTGTATCTTTACCTTCATTACGTCATTGTAACTTTAATATTACATATTAGTATCCCTCCTATGTAGAGATTTACAGTGTATCTTTACCTTCATTACGTCATTGTAACTTTACTATTACATATTAGTATCCCTCCTATGTAGAGATTAACAGTATATCTTTACCTTCATTACGTCATTGTAACTTTACTATTACATATTAGTATCCCTCCTATGTAGAGATTAACAGTGTATCTTTACCTTCATTACGTCATTGTAACTTTACTATAACATATTAGTATCTATCCTATGTAGAGATTTACAGTATATCTTTACCTTCATTACGTCATTGTAACTTTACTATTACATATTAGTATCCCTCCTATGTAGAGATTTACAGTGTATCTTTACCTTCATTACGTCATTGTAACTTTACTATTACATATTAGCATCCCTCCTATGTAGAGATTTACAGTGTATCTTTACCTTCATTACGTCATTGTAACTTTACTATTACATATTAGCATCCCTCCTATGTAGAGATTTACAGTGTGTCTTTACCTTCATTACGTCATTGTAACTTTACTATTACATATTAGTATCCCTCCTATGTAGAGATTAACAGTGTATCTTTACCTTCATTACGTCATTGTAACTTTACTATTACATATTAGTATCCCTCCTATGTAGAGATTTACAGTGTATCTTTACCTTCATTACGTCATTGTAACTTTACTATTACATATTAGTATCTATCCTATGTAGAGATTTACAGTGTATCTTTACCTTCATTACGTCATTGTAACTTTACTATTACATATTAGTATCCCTCCTATGTAGAGATTAACAGTGTATCTTTATCTTCATTACGTCATTGTAACTTTACTATTACATATTAGTATCCCTCCTATGTAGAGATTAACAGTGTATCTTTACCTTCATTACGTCATTGTAACTTTACTATAACATATTAGTATCCCTCCTATGTAGAGATTAACAGTGTATCTTTACCTTCATTACGTCATTGTAACTTTACTATAACATATTAGTATCCCTCCTATGTAGAGATTAACAGTGTATCTTTACCTTCATTACGTCATTGTAACTTTACTATAACATATTAGTATCCCTCCTATGTAGAGATTAACAGTGTATCTTTACCTTCATTACGTCATTGTAACTTTACTATTACATATTAGTATCCCTCCTATGTGGAGATTAACAGTGTATCTTTACCTTCATTACGTCATTGTAACTTTACTATTACATATTAGTATCCCTCCTATGTAGAGATTAACAGTGTATCTTTACCTTCATTACGTTATTGTAACTTCACGATAATATATTAGTATCCTACCTATGTATATGTTTACAGTATATATATGTCTTTTGTAGATGACTCCATTATATTTAGACTACTGTTATTATCTTACGTATGGGTAACAATGATGTTGTAATGTATAGTATGTATTCATTATGTATTGTGTTGTATAGTATGTATATTACTATGTTTGATATTGTAACATATAGTATGTATTTTAGTATGTATGTTATTATTACGTATAGTATATTTTATTATGTATGATATTGTTACGTTTAGTATGTATTTAACTGTGTATGATATTGTAATGTATAGTATGTAATTTACTATGTATGATGTTGTAACGTATAGTATGTATTTTCACTATGTATTGTATTGTTTAGTATGTATATTACTATGTATGATATTGTTATGTTAAGTATGTATATTACTATGTATGATGTTGTAACGTATAGTATGTAATTTACTATGTATGATATTGTCGTGTATAGAATGTATTTCACTATGTGTGACATTGTAACGTACAGTAAATATTTTACTATGTTTTGTATTGTAATGTATAGTATGTATTTTATTATGTATGATATTGTAACGTATATTATGTACATTTGCTATGTATGGTACTGTAATGTGTAGTATCTTTTTTTACTATGTATGATATTGTAACGTATATTATGTACATTTGCTATGTATGGAACTGTAATGTATAGTATCTTTTTTTACTATGTATGATATTGTAACGTATATTATGTACATTTGCTATGTATGGTACTGTAATGTATAGTATCTTTTTTATTATGTATGATATTGTAACGTATATTATGTAGATTTGCTATGTATGGTACTGTAATGTGTAGTGCATTTTACTCTGTATTGTACTGTACTCTGTATTGTTGTAATGTATAGTATGTATTTTGCTCTGTAGTGTTGTAATGCATACCCATCATCAAAATATACCGGAAACATTCGACAGTAAAATCCATGAATAATGTATAGAAATATTCTGTATCTGATTGACTATGGATGACTTCTGTATCTGATTTACTATTGGTGACTTCTGTGTCTGATTTACTATGAATAACTTCTGTATCTGACTTTTACCGATGACTTCTGTATCTGATTTACTATTGGTGACTTCTGTGTCTGATTTACTATGAATAACTTCTGTATCTGACTTTTACCGATGACTTCTGTATCTGATTTACTATTGGTGACTTCTGTGTCTGATTTACTATGAATAACTTCTGTATCTGATTTTTACCGATGACTTCTGTATCTGATTTACTATTGGTGACTTTTGTGTCTGATATACTATGGATAACTTCTTTATCTGATTTTTACGGATGACTTCTTTATCTGATTTACTATGGATAACTTCTTTATCTGATTTTTACGGATGACTTCTTTATCTGATTTACTATGGATGACTTCTGTATCTGATTTTTACGGATGACTTCTGTATCTGATTTACTATGGATGACTTGTGTATCTGATTTTTACGGATAACTTCTGTATCTGATTTTTACGGATGACTTCTGTATCTGATTTACTATTGGTGACTTTTGTGTCTGATTTACTATGTGTGACCTCTGTATCTTATTTACTATGGGAAACGTCTGTATCTGTATTACTATAGGCAACCTCTGTATCTTATTTACTTTGGATAAATCTGTATCTGGGTTACTATGGATGACTTCTGTATCTGATTTACTATGGGTGACTCCTGTATCTGATTTACTATGGGTGACTCCTGTATCTGATTTACCATGGATGACTTCTTTGTCTGATATACTATGGGTGACTTCTCTATCTGATTTACTACATATGGATGACTTCTGTATCTGATTTACTATGGGTGACTCCTGTATCTGATTTACTATGGGTGACTCCTGTATCTGATTTACCATGGATGACTTCTTTGTCTGATATACTATGGGTGACTTCTCTATCTGATTTACTACATATGGATGACTTCTGTATCTGATTTACTATGGGTGACTCCTGTATCTGATTTACTATGGGTGACTCCTGTATCTGATTTACCATGGATGACTTCTTTGTCTGATATACTATGGGTGACTTCTCTATCTGATTTACTACATATGGATGACTTCTGTATCTGATTTACTATGGGTGACTCCTGTATCTGATTTACTATGGATGACTTCTGTATCTGATTTACTATGGATGACTTCTGTATCTGATTTACTATGGGTGACTCCTGTATCTGATTTACTATGGGTGACTCCTGTATCTGATTGACCATGGATGACTTCTGTATTTGATTTACTAATTTGTTTTTGATTTACAATGGATAGCTTCTGTTTCTGATTTACTGTTGATAACTTCTGTTTCTGATTTTCTTTTGGTGACCTCTATAGCGATCTTTAAGCGAATTCTCATTCTCCAAGGCAACGATGTGTACATGGCGAACTCCACTGCATATTTATGCTACCCGCTATAACGATTTCACAAAATGCTTTTAAATTAATATATTTCTGCAAAATTCATGTATTATATAATAAAAATTACAATTGATATCAATAATGTCGATAATAATTAAAAGTATAATTAAAATTGAATGAATGAATAGAAGTGACAATATTTAACCGTAATTAATAGATATATATCATCATCATTGAAAATAGTATTAAGGATCATATTTTAGCCATATTGATAAATTTGTATTATAATTCCAGATGGAAATAGATTTTCATATTGAAGATTTCAAATTTTGGCACGAACAAAAATAGCCATCCGTCACTCTGCATATATTATCACGTGTATTGACACTGATTGTCGTGGGATGCGTCCACTTATGTCAAGTTTTCACAAAAGTGAGATTTAAAAAAAAAAATTTATTTCTTGAAATTGACAATTTCCTGATTAATTACAGAAGCGAGAAAATAATTCATTTAGTTCAAAGAGATGTGTCAAAGAAATTAAGAGACAAACAAAAAGTGTATTGACATACTTTTAAAATAAGTAAGGACACTTGGACTAAAAGTAAGGACACATGGACTAAAACTATGTAATTGATATCGATTTTAGTCGGTCACACTTGGTTTTAGGGAACAGCGATCTATGTCGTGAGAATAAGTCATGGTCAGGTCGCTGTTGTCCTGTACTATCGTTAAAATTTATTGTGAATTTTTCACCTACGGTGGCTGGGTAAGGACACATAAATTATTTTATTTTACCTCGTTATAACGAGAACATTAAGTCGTTTTAACAAGGAACTAGCTCGTTATAACGAGATATAATTAAGTCGATATAATGAGGTAATTAAGTTGTTAAAACGAGACATCTATCTCGTTATAACGAGATAATTATATCGTTATAACGAGATAACTATCTCGTTAAAACAATATAATTAAGTCGTTTAAACGAGAAAACTATCTCGTTATAACGAGGTAATCTAGTCTTGGGAAGGAGAAACATAACGAGATATAATTAAATCGTTATAACGAGGTAATTAAGTCGTCATAACGAGAAACTAATTCTTTATAACGAGAAACTATCTCGTTATAACGAAATAATTAAGTTGTTGTAACGAGAAAACTATTTCGTTTTAACGAGATAACCATCTCGTTATAACAATATAATTAAGTCGTTTTAACGAGAAAACTATCTTGTTATAATGAGAAAATTTAGTCTTGAGAAACAGAAAAACAGTGACATCGATACATCTAATTGCATTTTTAGACCTCAAAGGCGTGGATGCGGAATCCGAGAATTTAAGGCGAATTATTTATCAAACAAAGTACATATTTGCACCCGCTCCTTCTTTTGTATATGTGAAAAAGTAATATAAAATGTTTGAGGCTATATCTTAATTTTAATTTTTGCGAACTTGAACTTGAAGTATTTTTTAGTGAAGAGATGGTCTATTGATAGAATTAAGGGTAAAACTTATGACGAAATAATCAGCGAACAATAACGATGGTTGACAATGTTACTGATTAAAGTACAGGCGCGCACTTGATTTCTTTAATTCTTTTAGGTTTGCATTTAACAAATGTGTAGCTGTGAAGATTATTTTTAACATGGTAGTGATACGTGTTTATATAGAGCCGAAAAGTCTCGGCACGTGACCGCCGAGAGATTGCGAGAAAAACAAGTTCCAGGCAGTAACTAAGTATAAAGTAAGATGAAGCTGTTAAAGAAATATAAAATAAGGAAAATGAATATTTATACGGATCTGTATCATTAGGATATTAATAGCCCGAATCTTCTTCAAAATCATACCAGAATTACATCTGTGCAAAAAAACGAGTATGCATTTCGTCCATGACAATTCTGACAGTATGGGTTATCTCCCGTTATCCCCGGATATGTCGGCAACCATGGTTACAGTTGCCTCCTCCGGAGCATTCAACGTATCAAAGTCTGATTCACGTAATTAATAGAAGGTGCGCGACGACAAAATGTTTAATAAACGTACTATTTCTCTAAGGATTGTTTTTATAACGAGTAATTGTAATTAATTAAAAGTACTGGAAATTGGATTATTCTGCCAAAACGGAAATCTACAATCCGTCTACAACTTCCGAATTTCTCGGGACTTTCCCTTTCCTCTGTGATACAGTAATGAGAATTTCAAATACATAGTATTGAAAAACTATTGAATTAAATACAATTTCTGACATATTTTGATTATATTTTGGGGGGAATATATTAAAGTGGTTAAATAACATATTTTAAACGTTATAAATAGCTAATCATAAAAATTAAATTGTTTGGACGTAGGCAAAACAGATTGACATTGATTATCATCTGGTACCCGGAAGTCAAAAACCGGAAATGAATATAAACAAGACTATTAGTACATATCAATGTTTTAGTACAACAGCTGTATATTGGCCGGGCATGTGTTCCAGGGCGGACCATATCGAGACCAAAATGTAATATTCTGTACCAAAATTATACACTAAAATTACGAAAAATAGAAAGTTTAGATAAAATGCACCACTAAAACGCAACATACACAAATTCGGACAGTAACACAAGACATGTACATTGCATAACATAAGAATAACGAGTTATACATGTAACTGAATTGGTTTAATGAGTTAGTTCTCCCGTTTGCTTAGTTTAATTATGTCGCTATAACGAGATAGTTATCTCATCACGAGATAATTTTCTCGTTATAACGACTTAAATATCTGGCTATAACGAGATAGCTTTCTCGTTATAACAACTTAATTATGTCGTTACAGTGTAATAATATAATAATTCATGTGTCCTAAACTATTCACCGTATTCACAGAGTGACGTTTGTGACTTTAATGTAGATGACTTGAATAGCGTACAGTTTTTTGTTTTGATTTTCGACCGTTATACAGTAGATGAATTCGTTTTAAATGCACACCTGGCCAAAGACCAACACGAGCTTTTGTCATCACTGGGCGTCCGTACGTCTGTCGTTAACATTTAAAAAAAGGCTGGTGAAATAATTGGAAGCAAGTTGAAGGAAACTTGGACTACACTTTATTTAGAATGTCTTCTCTTAAAGTTCTTTTGGTCGTTTGACTGTAATTGTCTAAACATAGCAGTCAAAACATATTTTTGCAGTTGTAGAAAAATTATAAAAGATGCCCTTTCTGACGAGTTTTAATAGATTTTACAGTGTTTTTGCTTATAAATCGAAAACGATATCCTATAGGCTCGAAGTGTGAAAACGAATAGTTATCAGCATGTATAGAACAGTGAATTGTTTAAATGGACCAAACACAGTCGACGCATCATACTAGGTATTATTACCATTATTACCATAAATAATAATAATAATAATAATAATAATAATAATAATAATAAGTGCATAACAATGTCATGTAGATACATCATGTCGTCGAAAACAGTTATATAGTTAGTCTGTGCATTGAAAAGTTGACATTTGTATAAAACCAAAAAATGTGAAGACATTTAAAGAGATGATGCAACCTCTAACACAGAACTAAAGTTTTATTGTTTGATTTGGTGAAAAACAAAAACTTGTCGTGTTGAACTTCCGACCGCCTTGTTTCGGCAATCGTCTGATCAACGACCCTTTTGTACTTTTAGATTACATCTCGTATAATGTAAGTAAATATATGCATATTTTGCTTACTTGTACATGTATTTGTCTTTCTTCAATATTCTGACTTAACTATTTTTAGCCTTGTAAGTCTGTGATCAGTTTGACAACAATTCACTTTTTGATACAAAAGTAAAGTTCAACGTAATTTTTCGATTGAAAAGGTGACCTTCGAAAATTTCCTTTATGTATAATTTGTGTTTATTTCGAAAATTCATGTAAAATTATATACAAGTTGGTCAACAGCAATTTGAAACTTCAAATGACGACTTTGATCAAAGCTGTCTGGCAATCAATTCTCATAAAAGATTTCCGTGTAACATGACAGTTTTATATGCTTGTCACCTTTCAGTTAAACTTCAGTTTGGATTAAAATTTCAGACTTATTTAGATGCAGGTGTATCAATATGTATGCTAGATTTCAACTAAATATTCATGATTTTATCACGACATCTGATCGATTAGGTTTTTACCTAAAACGTCAGGAATATGAAATAAAAATTCATAAACCATTATGTGAGAATGATATTTATCTTATACAACTGCCAATAAATATAGTATATACTAAACTGAAATGCAATACGGGAATTAGAGCTTGATTACAAATTATTCTCCGCTGTCGCGTATATATATATATATATATATATATATATATATATATATATATATATATATATATATATATATATATATATATATATATATATATATATATATGTATAATGTCATTGTCATATACAATTTTATCATAACAAAAAATAACTCTAACATATAAATGTATTGGCCAACCATTCTAAAAACAGCTTACCTTTCTGTGTTGTCATTTTGATTATTTTCTCTCTTAATGTGATAGTTGAGTTTCATAATCCTGTTTTCAAGATAATTTAGTTTTCCATAAGCTTTTTCATCGTGTAATTTTTTAAGCTATTGATATACTGATGCAGACGATATTGATTATAGTTATCACACCCCTGATATGGATTGCAAATTGCGATTGTATCACATACGCAAAAACATAATTGTAGTAGGAAATATATAAACTATTGTATGAAATGACTGTAGCGTAGATTGGTTATTTCTTGACATTTAAGAAAAAGATGTTACAATGTATTGCATATCACATAAATCTCTGTAGCTAAGAAACAGAGAGAAGTTGGCGGGAACGTATATGGTGCTAAACATAATATTGATAAAACCAGTGTCTTGGTTGCCAGTGGATCACATCAGACATTAAAAAAATAACCAAGCATTGGATGACACTTGGATACATTGTCCTGAATACGCTCTCATTTTTTAAAATTCGGGATACCTCCTACAGGGTGTTTTTAAAATACCAGTCAGTTATTGTACGTAGCTATATAGTTGTAATATGAAGAAAATCGTATCATATCGAGACCATAAGAGAAATCACGAGAATTTTATTTACGGGCAATTTAGCGAGATCTCTCGCTCGCAAAAAAATTATTATCACGTACTTAAGTATGATAATAGTGATTTGAGAATTTTTGCATCGTAAAACTTTTGTTTTCAACTTAAGCATATTTCTGTGTTCATAGACGAGCCAAGAATACAACCCAGATTACTTTTAACATTGGGAGTATAAGAAACACACCCAACACGATTGAAGTATTTAGCAATATTAGGCTAACTTAGAAACATTTTATCATGTAAAACGTTAACATATAACTATTCAAATCTAAACACGTCGTATTACTGAAATAGAAATTCTTTATATATCGAATTAGAAATCAACCGCTATGTTGTACACGGCAGTTTTTATCAATTCTGTTTTTAACAATATTGTAAACAATACCAAAAGTTATAGTTTTACATAAGAGGGCAAACAAATGCCCAAGACAACCGTCTCAATAAGGTTTCAGCAGATATGCTTGTGTACAAGGTCATTTAATGAATCTAACTATATCTAAGAGTACCCTTTGTAAATGAATATCTGAACTTTTGAGAAGCTTAGAATTTGAATAAGGCTATCCCATAACTTATGTACAGTGGAAATGACTTAGTCCGTTTCTACTTTTTCAAAGACTGAAATTTTACATCGCTTTATCAGTGTCGTTAAAGGTTATCGTAAACACATATCGTAAAGCCCAGTTAAACATTACTTCGCGACCTGAAATACCGTCATATATTTTTTCAACATCTTATTTAAACATCACATTTCAGGGCCAGCGGCTATACGAAAATTACATTGTAATTTTAGACGATATTTGATTTTAGTTTCAGTAGAATAATGGATGATATAATTCGAATAGATACCGCCTGTTGCTGTAATCTCTAGTTTCTATATGATTATAAAGCTGGTGCAGTGTTGGTATTTGTAATGTTGACATCATTGGATGGTCTACAGTATAGTTAAGGTTACAAATTGTAGCTTCAAAAAGCAAATATTGTAAACGGAAAGTACAAACTATAATTAGTTGCTACAGAAAACTCGTTGATCAAACAAACACGCTCAAACTGATGTCATCATTCCTTTATTTTCAGCATGCAATTATCTCTAGTTTAATATTTCAATGGTTTTGATATCGCCAAACTAGTTTTATGTAATTCTATGCCATATGAATTTAATAGTACATCGGAAAATACTATGGTTACAGAAACTAAGTATTTTATTTGCTGCTCTTTCTATAAGATTTTATACCTGGTTTTCTAGTGTTTTCGCTTCAATCAGCAAGTCCTAATTTATATGTTGAAATCATATACACCAGTAATAAAATCATAGAAATAAGTAAGCTAGCTAACTTCCACACACCATATAGTCAAGAGGTATGCATTAATTAGATTGAAATCCGTGCTTACAAAATGTAGGAAATGTGGTTTTAACCGGGATGTTCTAACCACGGATACCTACAGTCTTCAGTTTAATAGGTTGGCCTTTTAGATATGCTAAATTCTGACTATTCTCAGTCTTTATCATACGTGACAGCAGTCAGTAAAGTGCATAATGTTATTGCTATTTATCATCATTTCCATGAAGTATTACACTAAAGTGTTTATTCTTTATGTAGATATACTATACTGAGAAGGACCATAGTACAGGTTAACAATCACATTAGCCTTTCTATTCTGATGATAAACGATTCATGCAGGTAGAAAAATATTCATTTGAATTTTTTATGCTTTGAGAGATCTTTAAAGATTTAAAAAACATCATATCCATGCAGGTACACATCCAAACCTAGTAAGTTGTAAACACATGTATACTTTCTTATATAAATTTAAAGACTACTACATTCATCTTTTAGTACCAATCCGTAGAAGCGTGAAATTACAACTTTACCTGTGCAACTGTCAGACGTGTTGTGTGGGGCAGAGCCTGTAGAAAGACTTATGTGACAAACGCAGACAGGAACATGAATATGGCGATATTGTTTATCATTAAGCCGCTTTGATCTCAGGAGGCTAAAGCGTCTTGGTTTACATTTTATCAGCGCACCTGACATTGGCGTTGTTGTTTATGATCTACCGTATCTAAATGAACAGATACGTATTTCTATTATAAAAAGTTCTTTTGAAACAGCATTTTCAGTTGTGATTAGTATATTTCTATAAGGTTAAACTACTTTAGTTACTGTGCTTGAATTGGTTTCAAGAATTGTGTATGGGGGGGGGGGGGGGGGGGGGGGGGGGGGGGGGGGGGGGGGGGGGGGGGGGGGGGGGGGGGGGGGGGGGGGGGGGGGGGGGGGGGGGGGGGGGGGGGGGGGGGGGGGGGGGGGGGGGGGGGGGGGGGTGAAAAAGGGGGGGGGGGGGGGGGGGGGGGGGGGGGGGGGGGGGGGGGGGGGGGGGGGGGGGGGGGGGG